>PVJH01001342.1:189516-216342 GCA_004026705.1 Nesogale talazaci | reverse complement strand
GCTGGAATTGAACCTCCATCCCAGTGGGCCACAGTCCCGCGCACAACCACTACGCCACCGGGACTCAGCCCCCCTCATCTGCTTTTGACAGCAGCACGTGCCAGCCTCGATGACCGGAAGTCGCGTGGCTTATTGACATCCCTTGGATGCAGCCGGATTTGGGTGCGCCCTTTCATCATGGTGAGGGAAAGGTAGAAGCCTGGCCCTGTCCTGTCCGCCTCGTGTCCCCTCTCGTCTCACGCGGTGCCAGGCCTTGGGTGTGCTTAGAGGTTTGGTCCGTGTATGGGGCGGGGGTGGGGGTGGGTTGACTCTCACATGGTGGCGCCTGGTTGCGGGCGTTTCCATCAGCTCTTTGCTAAATTGTCTCGAGGCACGTGAAGCACAGGCGCCTCATCCATGCGTGTCAGGCTGCCGCGGCTGGACGCACCGTGCTGGTTTCTCCTGGGTGGTCGGTTTCCATCCGACTGCGGCTGCCCTTCCCGTGCCGCCGGTGCCCGCAGCGGGGCAGTGTGCGTCATGAGAGCAGGGCATCCCACTCTGTCGCGGCCACGAGGGCAGGGTTGCCGCGTGCCTGACACACTCACTGTGGCCTGGCCACAGACTGCTTTCCCCCTGAGCTGCTGGGCCCTGGCATAGGGGCTGCCAGCGTCAGCGTCCCCAAGGGAGGTCCTTTTCCTGACGCCATGCGGCTCGGCAGCAGCGGGGTCAGGGTTTGTGCAGCAGCGACGCGAATCCACGGCTTCTCTCAGTGGCTTCTGCCAGCTGGTGGGCGCCTGCTCGCAAGCAAACATCCCACCACACTTTGCTTACCGTGTTGAGAGTCGTGCTCTCTTGGGGAGGCCGGTGGGGGGGGGGGGGCGGAGGACTTGGGAGAGCCGAGATGAGACTGCATCACTGGGGGTGCTGTTCTGAGCCCCGCCCCTCAGACATTCTTGGTTCTGAAGCTGAATTTTCCTCGCTTGGCTTAATTTAACCTCTTCTGTCTGTAAAGACTAGGAACCCTGGCTGTGGAGTGGGTTACTTAATGAACTTCTGTGTTAGACCGGGTTGATGAGAGAAACACATCTACAGACACTTATATATGTATAAGAAAGAGCTTTATATCAAAGAAAACATCCCAGTCAAGTCCAGGTCAAGTCT
Source organism: Nesogale talazaci (assembly GCA_004026705.1). Classification (NCBI taxonomy): domain Eukaryota; kingdom Metazoa; phylum Chordata; class Mammalia; order Afrosoricida; family Tenrecidae; genus Nesogale; species Nesogale talazaci. The sequence goes on along the minus strand of PVJH01001342.1, from coordinate 215,202 downwards.
ATATGCCCCATATTAGCCCATTAGTACAATATCCATGTACAATTTCTCTTCAGACTCACACAGCACATGCAATGATGCAGAATGCAGGGGGATCACAGGCCAGTGGATACAAAGTCTTGAGCAGGGGTTCTCAAACATTTTAAACAAACGCCAGTTCGTTGTCCCTCAGACCATTGGAAGGCCAGACTATAGTTAAGAAAAAAAAAAGAACAAATGATGAGTCGGCTGCTAAGCAGGACAGCAGCGGCGTCACAAACAACTGGCGGCGGGCCGGATACATGTCCTTGGCAGGTGGCATGTGGCCCAAGGACCGTAGTTTGAGGACCCTTGGTATTGAGGACCCAGTGGGGGTGGAAGCATCGCCAGGGCCCTCGCAGGTCGATCCCTCTGGCCAAACTCCCAGGTCTCAGCATAGCTCCACATGGCTTGCTATCAGGAAGGTGAAGCACAGAGGGAGGGAGGGAGGGATGGAGGGAGGGAGGGAGGCTAGCCTCCAGAGAGCTCTGGAGCTCAGTCCACACCTCTAAATGAGCTCATCAAGTTGTGGATTGACGGGCGAACTACCCCCACACCCCTTCCCTCGTAATCCCCTTGAGTTATGTAAGCATCACAGCTTCTAATTGCCTGGTCTGCTGTTCAAACCCCCTAGGTGCTCCTCAGAAAGGCAAGGGTTGCTGCACTCCTGTAAAGGGTTAAGTCTCCGAAATTCCTGGGGGCAGCCCCATCCTGCCCTGGAGCGTGGCTGTGAGTCGGAAGTGACTTGGTAGCAGTGAGTCTGTAAGACAAGGAGCCCTGGTGGTGCAGCGGGTGAGCGGGCGGCTACTTACCGCCTGGTGAGCAGTGTCGATCTACCAGCTGCTCCCCCCGGAGAAAAGGAGCAGATTCAATCTACCGGCCGCTCCCAGAGGAAGGAGAAACTTTTTGCTCCCATCAAGATTGACAGCCTTGCAAACCGTTGGTTGCAAGCAGCCATTGGTTGCTATATGTTGGGGTTGACTCAGTGGCAGTGGACTTGGACTTGAGGGCTCTGTTAAGCCAGAGTCCATCTGGCCTGCACCACCCAGACAAAGCAAATGAGCTCTATGAGGCCACCCTACTGGCTGTGGATGGCCCACTTCCTGCCTCATTGTAACAACAGGTGCCTGAGCCCGTTGCTTAAGGGCAGCAGACCAGCCAGGTGTCCTTTCTTATACTCTAACCTGACACCAGACCCACTGCTGTCAAGTCCATTGCGACTCCGGGTGACCCTATAGGAGAGAGTTGAACTTGACGGTTTCCAAGGCTGTCAGATCTTTGCGATAGCAGACTGCCTGCCATCACAGCCTTCTCCTGAGGAACCGCTGGTGAGTTCGAACCACTGACTCGTAATGGCTAGCAGTCGAGTGCTTCACCCAGCGCATCACTAGGGTGCTAGCTTCTTTCAGGCCCCAGCTGGCAGCCCTGACTGGAGCAGGGAGTGAAAGGGTGTGAAACCACCCTTTCCTTTTTAACAAATTTGTCTTTGAAAAAAATTATATTTTGGCCGAGTCCCGGTGGCGTAGTGGTTGTGTGCGGGACTGCGGCCCACTGGGATGGAAGTTCGATTCCAACTCCACGGAGCACAGGCTGGGCCTCCTACTCCCACCACCTGAGGGCAGTGATGCCAAAAAAAAAATTATATTTTACCATAGGCCTATCGTGCCGGGAATTATTTTCAGAGAAGTTTTTCTTTGTTTTAAAGGTAAGCAGCATTTCATGCAGTGATGGTGAGTTGTTGCTTTTCAATGTGAATATCAGACAGTCGGTGTCTCTGTGTGTATCCAGATCCCAGGTGGTGCAAACAGTTTGTGCTCCACTGTTAACCTAGCGGTTGGCAGATGAAGCCCACCTAGAGTCCTGTGGAAGAAAGGCCTGGCGATCCGCCTCCATTAAGGTTACAGATCAGTAAACCCTATAGAGCAAGTCTATGTTGTCATCAGTCAAACCCATGGCAGCAGATTTGATGTCCCCAGGTATATGCTTGTAAATGACAAAAACCTGGAACCATCAACAAAGCAAGTGTTTCACATTCCTTAAAGTTCCATACACCACTCACATCGATACATGACGTTCTCAGCGGGGAAGCCCTGGGAAGCGGCTTTGTCATCTGTCTTGGAAGAAGCGCAGCCAGAGGCCTCCTTGGAAGTGAGAATGGTGGCACGGTCTTCTCTCCTGTTTGGGGCCTGTGATCTTGGAACCCCAGGCCCTGGAGAAGGGCATCCTGAAGGCCCTCCATGAGATGGCTGGACGCACACAGTGGCTGCAACAGCAGGCGCAAACCAAAGGAGCCCCGCGAGGAAGGTGTGGGGGACCAGGCCGGGCGCTGCTCTCTTGTAAGTAGAGTTGTTCAGGCTTGGAACCACCCATCCCACGGCACGCAATAGCCACCGAGGTGGCCCCCACTTGTCTGAAGGTTTTGCCCCTGGCCGGCGAGAGGTTCGCTGCGTCACTTAGCTCTCAGAGTTGGTGTCTTTTCACCCAAGTCTGTTTCGTTTGCCGCAGAGGGAGGGGGTGCAGCCTGGCTTCCACTGTGAGAACTCTTGGCCACACGGGGCTCTGTCCTGGGACCTCGTTCTTTGACTTCAACCACGGAGTTCTCTAATGATGAACAAATCGATACGAATGACAAGGAGCTATATAAAATCATTTTATTGCGAGCGCTTACAAATACTATAATCTGTAACTCAGTCAGTTCAAACGTAATTTGTGCAATTGCTGCTGCCATTTTCAAAACATTTTCTTTCTTCTTGAACGTTGATGCCAGCTTCCCTATCCCCTCCCTCCTTCACCGTACCCCCCCGGAATTCTTATATATCGTTATCCTTGTTGTTGTTGTTTTCTTTTGCAATGTCTTACACCAGCAGTTCTCAAACTGTGGGTCGTGACCTCTTTGGGTGTCAAATGACGCTTTCACCCCTGATTCATAACAGTAGCAAAATTTCAGTTATGAAGTAGCAAAGAAAATGATTTTATGATTGGAGGGTCACTACAAAATGAGAAACTCTATTAAAGGGTTGTGACATTAGGAAGGTTGAGAACCACTGTCTTACACCATCCAACATGTCCGTTCACCTACTATTCTCTAATTCATTCCCTGCAAGTGGGGCTAAACAGTCATCATTTCTACTGGTTCCCTCTTTTGGATTTCATGCATTGATTGAACTTCATTTGAATATACACATAAGGACATCATACTTAGCTGAATTTCAATAAAAGTAAACATCTAGATGCGTTCTGGAACTGCTCTTACTGATTCCCAGTTATGTTCAATTACTGATTAAAAGGTAACTTAGTTCTCTTCTGAGACCTAATTGGCAGACAGGCTAAACAATGTAGTGGACCTGTATCTGGGCTTACTTTTTTCTTGGTTACATTGTAACACATTCACATAGAAAGGATTTTTATAGTGGGCTTTCCTTAGTATTTTCCAGCCAACCTTGTGCCTGGTGAGGTCAAGTCATGTCAGGTTTTTGATGACACTACAAGGATAGAGTGGTACTGCCCCCATGTGTTAGACAAGGTTCTCAAGATAAACAAATCCAGGACACTTAGGATTATGTAGATAGATAGATGCAGCATGAAGGAATACAACAGCTAATTAGTCCACACAGCAGTACAGAGGACTCACTTAAATTCACTTCCAGGCTGAGCCCTGGTGGCGTCAGTGGTCGAGTGCGGGACTGCGGCCCACGGGCTTGACGGTTCAAATCCAGCGGTGGCTCTCAGGAGCAGTGCTGGGTAACTCCCACGACCACCAGAGGGCAGTGATGCCCCAAAACAAAAATAAAACAAACAAAACTCACTTCCATGGAACAGCTAATATACTGGAAGTCCTTCAACGCACAAGGGCTTGTGGGTTCAAGATCAAGGAAGCAGACGGCTGAGTCTTCCCTAGAACAATGCAGATAGTCCGTTCACAGGCAGAAAACAGCAGGGCGGTTCACCATCAGTCAGCAGCTCAGGAGCTTTGTAAAGCGGGCCCGGAGGAGATACTGAACTCAAGCAATACAATCCGACAGGATCCGACTGGCACAATCTCAAGCAATGTAGACACACCAGCGGCACAGCAGAACCTCAAGCACTAGTGACACTATCCACAGGTTAGCCATCCCACAGGTAGTGTAGCTCACAAGTTGAGGCAGAGAACTTGCTAAAGCTGCCTCATGCTGATCCGATCACAAGAGAGCAAGACAGAGGGGAGTGGGGATTGTCCTCCAGTCAGGCTGCAACCTTAATAATTCCACATGTTCCTCTTGTCCCCGGTGGCACAATAAACCTACCCATCACACCCCACCAGGGTTTCGAAGGCAGTCATCTGTAGGGAAGCAGATGGCCACGCCTTTCTGCAGCTGAGCACCTGGGGAATGCGATTGGCCGTTGGTTGCAGCCACACACTTTCGCTGCTGCGCCACCAAGACTCCTTTTTCCTCTAGCGTAGAGAATCCACAATCAAAACAAACAACCCCAACAAAAGTAACAGCCACAAAGCAAGCCATCCTCTCCCGCCTCCTGCCTTGGCCGCTGACATGTCCTTCCTGACAGATGGGCAGCGGGTGGCCCTCCAAAGTCTTGAGAACAGTTCCTGGGTTTTCTTCCCTGTTTAGGGGACTTTTTGCACATCTGTTGTACAAGGGAGTTTCAAAAAAGTCCATGATCTCTTTATTGCATTTTCCTTTGAATTTTTTTGCCGTCTGCTTACATGCTTATTAACATGTCTAGTCTTCCGTCTGGGGACAAAGAGCTTCAGATTTTGGGTCTTTTGGGGAGCAACGTGTACAACTGTGTCATTAAATAGTTTTGAAAATTGTTCTCTAAATAGGAATATCTAGATTCAAAGTGTAGAAATTGGGAACCAATTTCAGGATCTACATATAACCTCTCTGGGATACGGACAACAGGGAAGTGAGTGAGGAGACACACTGGACAGTGTACAATATGAAAAAGTAATAACAATTTGTAGATTATTAAGGGCTCATGGGGGAGGGGGTGGGGGAAGGGAAGGGAAATGAGGGGAACTGGTACTGGAGGCCTAAGTGGAGGGAGGACGTTTGGAGAGTGATGATGGCAACAAGTGTGCAAATGTGGCCTGCGCACAATTGATGTATGTATGGATTGTGATGGAAGTTGTATGAGCCCCCAATAAAATGATTCTTTAAAAAAGGGGTGGTGGGGAGAAAGAGGAGCTGAAGTAGAAAATATTTGGAAATGAAGATGGCAGCATGTGTACAAATATGCTTGATACGAGTGATGTATTGAATGTTATAAGAGCTGTAAAATGGGCTGAGCCCCGGTGGTGCGCGGGACTGCGGCCCACTGGGTTGGAGGTTCAAATCCAGCAGCAGCTCTCCAGAAGCAAGGTTGGGCCTCCTACTCCCACCACCAGAGGGCAGTGATGGACCTCCCCTCCCCTTCCCCCCCCACCCCCGGCCAAAAAAAAAAAGAGCTGTAAAATCCCCAAACAAAATCATTGGGAAAAAAAATGTAGAAATTGAGCATACTTGTTCACTTATGAACTTATTTTGGGAGGAGGTGGGCTGGGGTGGGGGGGCAGGGACCTGCCCACCACGTTTATCGAAGGACATGCTTTGACATGCTGCTCAACTGCAGGGCCCCCCACCTCCGTGAGGAGATCCGGGATGTCTGAAAGGAGCCGGTTTGTACCCAGTCCCAGGTGTTCTCATGCTGCTGGTCCACATGTACCACCAGGTGGCAGCAGAGCACTTTGCTGAGATCCGCACAGGCCTTTGCTGCTGCACCAGCTGCTGTCCCTGCCCCCAGAGATTGGAACCGACGGAGCACCTTAGAGGCCGGATTAGCTCAGATGTATAAAAAGAAGGTGCCTCTTGCCTCTCTCGGGCCAGAGATTCCACGGCACTGTGAAGATGACACCACTTTAAGATCACTCCTTCGGGGGAAGAGTCCTCTCATGGCCTCAGATCTTCCAGCGGTGGATCCAGGCCCTGCTGCAGAAGGGCAGCGTCTATTGCATATGAATCATAAGTGAATTCCTACTTCTCGTTCTCGGTGACCAGCTCTCGTTTTGTTGTCATCAACCACATCTAAAAACCACTTTGAGAAGATGTAGACATCGCGCTCCCACACCCATCACGCATGCCGAGCCTGGTTCCCACTGGGCCCCTTAGCATCTGTCCGGTGGGTGTGAGGCCGTCTGTGGAAAGGGTGGAGCTGGCTGTCCTCTTCCTGCTGCCTTCTTTGGTCAGGAAGTTGGGTAGCTTCCCCGAGAGCTGCTGCGTGTCTCGCCTCGGCTCAGGTCACTGCGAGGCTGGCACCATCTGTTCCCCAGGATTCCAGCACCTCCCGATTCTCTTTCTTGCCCCGACTGTCACCGCCCTGGCGGTGGCTGGCTCCTCTGCACGGCTCGCTCTCAGACCTGTGGCGAAGCCGCCCCAGTTCCCGGTATGATGTCACTTTTCAAAATAGTCCGTGAGTCACATTTCTGCTTTTCAAACAGAAGATGGCTAGTATCTGAGACCGACTGGGTTTTCCTCGACTGGAGCCGCGTCCTTCTGTTGACTTAGGGTTCGGTGCCGGCAGCTGGGTTTGGGTTCCATCACCCACAGGCTGTTAGAGGGACGAGCACAGAAAAACCAAAAGGCAGAAAACCAAACTGAACCGGACATGTTCACCGTGAAGCGAAGAGGGCAACCCACGACAGAAGTGGAACAGTCTTCCAGGGTGTTTTTTGAAATAACAGGTTCCTCTTTAGAAGATGAGAAAGTTCATGTCTTGCATTACAGAGAAAGGGACTTTCATTCAGTGGTGACTCAGGTGGTTGAAACCCATGTGTGATTATTCTAGGGAAAATTATTTTATTATTGTCTAGTAAGACCCGGTCTTTCTTCCTGCATCCTACCAGTGAGATGATCTGTTCGCATTGTATAAACACAAGGTGAGGTGCATGCAGGATGGTGCTGCCCCATAAAAATGTAACGTAAGCCAAACATGCCATTTAGAACTTTTCCATGATAATAAGACTTTTCTAGCAGCCTCACCACAAAGACTAGAAGTCAAGTTTCTGTTTCACTCCGAACTCCAAACCAGTTGATTGCTGTCAGAGGGACTGGGCGGCCACGGAGACCCTGCAGGGGATTGGGGGGCTCCCCCACAGGGCGCCTACGGCTGCCAGTCTTTTCCAGGCAGACTGCCTCAGCGTTCGCCCCTGGCCCAGCTGCGGGCGTGGAGCAGCCAGCACTTAACTCGCTGCCCTTCTCAGCAGGTGACCTACGTCAGAGGGCCGCGATTGTACGTTTTTCTCTGCTGAGTGACAAGGAGGAGCCCTCGCTGCTCAGTGGCCGGTTACACGTTCTGCTGTGAGATGAAGGTCAGCAGTTTGAAACCGCCAGCCGCTCCGTGTGACTGAGGGCGCGCTTCCTAGCGCTGTGAAGAGGTGCAGCGTTGGACACTCCCAGGGGCCAGTTCTACCCTGTCCTGTAGGGCCAGCACTGAGCAGCGCCCTCTTGTGGTTGCCGACCCCATGCCTGCTGTGCAGACAGCGCCTACAGCTTCCAGGGTACTTCACTTCTCAGTCACCCCGTCAGAAGGGCACAGAATGAAAGGCATATTCTAAATCAATGACCGCTGCAGAATCTTTGTAGTTTGCATTGGGCGCTCAAGTTGCACTGGTGGGTGAAAAGAGAATAAACTTGCCCAGTGGTTTCGTCTGTACTTGTGTCCCTTCTCATGGGTGTCCTCAGTATTTTAGTGGTTTCCTGGAACTGTTTAACCTGACTGAAAAAGCCACTTGCTTCCAGAATCCTATTAGTATTTTGCTTCTGTATGAAATGGCATACGCTCATGTGAATCCAAGGAGCCCTGGTGGTGCAATGGATGAAGCACTGGGCTGCTGCTCACCTCAGAGCCAGCATTTTCAGGCCACCTGCCGCTCCGTGGCAGCACGATGAGGCTGGCAGTGCCCAGGAAGAGGTCTGGTCTTAGCAGTTCTGCCCTGCCCTCTGGATGGCTGAGTTGTCATGTCCTGGGAGCAGTGGGTAGTGGGCTGATGGGACTCCCCGTCTAGGTTTAAAGTTTGTAGCTGCAAGGGTAAGCTGCTTTCCTAGGGTGTTGGGCAAGCCAGAGAGAGGAAGCCTCCGGAAGTTCACAGCCAGAAGCCTGGCCTCCCTGTGAACAATGAGCCTTGTCAGCAGTTGACCTTGGAAATGCTAATTTGCTGGTCCCCAGGGTGCTGATGTGGGCAGTTGATTTCGCTCTGTGGGTGGGAGTTAGGAACCGAGTCTGGAGAACCGGAGGCCCCCGGGCCAGCTCCAAACAGCTGTGTGGCTTGCTTCATATTTGCATGTGACCACGTTGCCCGGAGGCCTGTTCCTTGCACACACTTCTTGGAAGGCCTTTTAGAATGCTTCTGTTTAGACTGAACTTGACGGGGTTCACTTTTGAATCCCTTCCCACCTCCCCGGTTTGTCTAGGCCTCCCCTGTCATGACTCACAAACAACACTGACACACCAAACCCAGTGCCATGGAGCCCGTTCAACCTCACGCGGGCCCGTGCAGGTTTGAGAGGCCGTGAATCTGTGCGGGAGCAGGTCGTTCACTTCCACTCTCTCGCTAGGAGCAAGGACCCGGTGGCTTTGAACCGCTGCCCCACTGGCACTTCGTGTCAGGTGATTGCTGACACTTTATCTCGGCCATTCCCCTGTTATTCACTGGACCACGCCCTCAAAGAACTAATAATGTAGTTAACAGATAAGGCTACACACACACACACACACACCCCTCTGGTGGCGCAGTGGTAAAAGTACTCGGTTGCTAAGGGACAAGGGACAATCGACTTCTGTGAGGAGTCACAGCCATGGAGTCCCTCCCGGGCAGCGCCACTCTGTTCTGTAGGGGCACTGGCAGCGCAAATAGGATGACAGTGGGGTTTCGTCATCGCGGCACCCATTTAAAAACACGCAGCATAGTGGACACTGGTGATCCCTCTGTCACTGGCTACAGTCGCTCCGTAGGCACACCTGTGCCAGTGGGAGAGAGTCCTCCGAATCCACAGACTGCCTGCCCACTGCTTGAAGCCAAGCTCACTGCCATCGAGTTCCAGCTGATAGCGGCGCTGTAGGACTGGCCCCCCGTGTTTCCCAGACTGTAAGTCTTTACCAGACCAGTTAGCCTCTGCATCCTCCCATCCAGCGCCTGGTGGTTTTGCACCACTGACCTTGCCTTTAGCAGTTCCATGCTTTGCCCCTAGCATCACCAGGGCTCCTCAGAAGGCACCGACTCATCTCTCGATGCCAAGCGTAAGCATCCTCTTTTTGTGTCCAGGCACTTTTCTCCCACCCAGACCCACTTTGGTTCCCCCCCCCTTTTTTTTTTTTCTGCTGTGAAGTCATCCATCCAAACAATAGAACCTTCACATGCTTCAGAGTGGACGTTGCCCCCACTCGCTATGAGAAGACCAGTGACTAACACCCTGTTTCCCAGCCAAGTTTTGGCTCGGTGTTCCATATGGTCTCTGTCGCAACTCCCCGGGTTGGCTGTAGTTGCTGGCTCAGAGCCAGGAGCAAAATCTAAACCACTGGGTGTGTTTGGCCAGGGTGGGCTGCACGCTGAGAACCTGGTCCTTGAACTCGGTAGGCTGTTTTTCAAAGCGCCTGGGCCATTTCTCAGCAGCAGGATCTCAGGGTCTCCGTTTCTCTGTGTGCGCCCTGGCCTCGTGGCCCCGTGGCTAGCCTGGTGGGTGTGCAGTGGTGTGGCCCTGTGGTTTTAATTTGCATGTCTCCTGGATAATGATGTCAAGCACCTTTTCATGTGCATGTGGGCCCTTTGCGGTGCTTCTCTGGAGAGAGCTTGACTCAGAGTCTTTGTCCATTTTGAAAATTGGGCTCTTTGTCTTTTTATTGCTGATGTCTCTTATTACAAGAGTTCTTTGTAGGTTCCATTATCAAGTGTATCGCTTACAGACACTTTGCTCCCCCGGGTCTTTCTGATTGTGTCCTTTGACGCACAGATCTTGGTTTTAGTGACTTCCAGTTTATCTCCCTCTCATGTTCCAATGGTCATGCTTTGGGGATGATTCTAAGAATTTATAGCATTGCAGATTTGCTTTTCTTTTTCCCTAAAGACTTTACCATTTTAGCTGTCACATGATGTAGGTCTTTGATCTGTCATAAGTTAATATTTAAATATGATTGAGGTGAGGGTCCAGTTTCATTCACTTTGCCTGTAGCTATGTTTGCTCTATTGAGTAATTTGAAGCCCTTGTTCAGCATCAGCTGATCACAGATATATGAATTTTATGTCCATGCTCTTAATTTTGTAGGAAGAGAACTGATTTTTGGACAGTGATCCTGTGTCCATGCTGACCCCGCTCATTAGTTCTCGTAGAGGTTTGTGTGTGTGTGTGTGTGTGTGTGTGTGTGTGTGAGTTCCTTAAGATTTTTTTCTAAACACTGTTGTCTTTTGTCAATAAGGGTGATATCACTTCCTTTTCAAGTGCTATTTCTCTTTCTTGCCTTGCTGCCCTGGCTGGGACCGCTAGCACAAAGTTGAAGAGAAGTGGCAAGTGCCTTGTAGTTGACCTTAGGGGACAGCATCTAGTCTTTCACCACAGAGAAAGGTGTTAGTTGTGGTTTTTTCATATATGTCCTTCTAAGTCTGTTGAGTTGCTTGTTTGTTTGTTTGTTTTTAAATCACGAAGGGCATGTTGGATTTTTGTCAGATGCATTTTTCTGTTTCCTTTATAGTCATGTTCTTGTTTTCCTTTGATATGGGACATTATATTACCAGATATACTCATGTATAAGGCGACCCGAATATCAGCCATGGCATCTAATTTTACAACAACTATTAAAAATGTGCTGACAAACTCGGCATATACACGAGTATATATGGTAATTGATATTCAGACGTTAAGCAAGCATCCCTGGGCTGACTGACTCCCTCTGGTTCTGGCATACCACTCCCCGAATGTGTTGCTGGAGTCGGTGGGGAGCATTTTGTTGAGCGTTTTTGTGCCTCTGTTCCTACAAGATACCGGTGTGATGCATCTTTCTCTTAACATGTCTTGGTCTGATGTTATAATCAGGGTCAGACTGGCTTCATGGAAGGATGTAAGAAGTCTTCCTCCCCTCATGTGTTCTTTTATTTTACGAGTTTGTGAAGAATTAGTATTAGTCATTCTTTAAATGTTTGGCAGAATTCACCAGTGAAATCATCTAGGTCCAGAGTTGTCTTTGGGGCAAGGTCTTTGGTCCTGGATTGACCACCTTCGCTTGGTTTGGTGTATTCAGATGGCCGGTGTCCTCTTGACTCAGTCTTGGTAGTTTGTGTCTTTCTAAGAATTTGTCTTTTATCTCTAAATTGGCTGATTCATTGACTTCGGACACCGTCATCGAGTCGATTCACAGCGACCCTCGGTGGCGTTGGGGAGACTGATGGGTGTGCCACCAGACACCGGGCTTTCTCCGGACGAGCAGCGGGGAGGTGAGTGAAGCCGTGGACCTGGGAGGGAGCGGGCCAATGCCCACCCACAGGACCGCCAGGCCTCCTGAGCCTTTTTTTTTTTTTTTTGAGCTCCTGAATTTATTGGCATATTCTTTTACAGGTTGGTGATAATGTTCTTTCTGTGGTCTGTCAATGCCATCAACCCCTCCATGCCCTTCTCGAGGAACATACAGTTTCATAGACAGTGGGTCAGCACTTGTGTGAGTCTGGGCCCCTCAGGAGGAAGAAACCCCTCTGAGACTTAACAGGCGAAGCTAGTATGAGGACGATTCAAGTTCAAGGGCATGCCAGGGTGGGGAACTGAGGGGGGTGGGCAGGAGGCTGGGGGCCACGGTGTCTATGCCGCAGGCAGGTGCTGGTGTGTGTGATCATTGGGAAAGGCTGGCCCGATGTGGGCACAAAGGGACCATATGTCCTGGGCATGTGGCTGGGACAGCACGCTGCCGGATGTTCTCATGCCCATGATGTTGGCCTTCCAGGTGGCAGCCAGAGCCTGAAGGCGAGCACTCTGCCACCCGCAGTGTCCGCTCAGTGCCTCCTGCTGAGAAAGCTTCCGAGTCCCCCTCACTGTCAAGGAAAACCAAGAGAGAGCATCCGCATCCGTGGTCTCACCGAGACGTGGGGGGAAGGCTGCATCTGAAGCTGCAGGCCCATGACGTGAAATGCCCCCCACAACACGCAAGCCAGCCAGTGTAGGGAAGCATTCGAGGGGGCAGTGGGCCAATGGGCCGCACACATCTGATTACAGGGGCCCTTTAAAGTGGAGCCCTCCTCACAGGTGAGCAGGCGTGTCTGAGGGTCTCAGACCTCAGAAGAGGTGAGCCGAATTCAATGTCCGGATCAGGGAAGCAGGCTGAGAAGCTGCCCGCCCATTGCCGTCTGCATCCCAGATGCTGGCAGGAGTCCTGGGGTAGTCCTCAGAGTGAGCATCGTGTGCAAGATGCTTTCCTTTCCCTTCGGCCCCCCACCCAACATACCACCTCTGCAGCCCCCGAGTCCCGTGGAGGGTGTGCGGTGGGCCTGTGTCCAGCTGAGGAAGCGTGGGTGCAGAGGCGGACTGTTCCAGGAGGCACAGTCCAGCTGCCTGCCACTTGCCACGGCCCAAAGTGCCACCTGGATGCTGCCCCTGCCTGTCTGCCGGGCCTGTGTGTGTTACACTGACAGTCTGAAGGGCCTGCCATGGTGAGGCTTCCCCCCACTCTCCATGCCGAGCTGTGAGAGCCCCCTCTCCACTGCAGGCAGACAGAGCTGGCAGCCATTCCATGGCAGCCTCGGGCCGGTCCCACCGGCGGCCACGGCAGTGTCCACTCATCGTCCACTTCTGCAGGACACAGAGGTGAAGGCGACCGCAGCTCTGTGGGGGTCAGGCAGAGAGAGGATGCCGGCAGAAGGATTTGTGCTGCAACTTCCCCATGCAGAGTGGCAATGGGAGGTACGAGATACAAGACAGGCCACGGATGTCACTAGGGTTCCTCTTGTCCCCCTTTTGGCAAATGGGGCAGCAGGAGACTGACAGGCGAGGCGGGGTCAGTTAGGGACTGAAGAACCAGTTTGTGGGTTGAGTAACTGCCTTCAAGTCGCAGCGATGCCAATTATTAGCTCTTTTTAAAAAGCATGTTTGGGTTTCCTCATCTGTCAAGTGGAGGTATTGCTGTAAAATGGCAGCTAATACTCTTCACGAGTATTTAAGTACTCCAGTGAGGATTTCATTGTACGGAACCCCTGGGTGGCACAGACAGTTAAGCACTTGTCTTTTTGCATAACTGTGCGTTGTACTTTTTCCTCATTAAGACCAGCATGGCACGCTTACGAAAATACCTAGGAGGAGGGGGGGAGGTGTTGTTGGAAAAGCCCACGTCTGGGTTACAAATGCTGTGAGGGCCAGAAAACCTGGCCATTCAAACCCACGCCTCGGCACCTTGGAAGACAGGCCCGTTCCTCCTCTGCTTCCCAAAGGTCACGACCCTGCAAACCCCAGGGAGCCCGGTGCCAGTCAGCACACGTGGATGACAGTAAGGCCAACTGTGGGTGACCCAGTGGTTTCTTGGGCACCTCCATATGGCCCCCTTCTCCCCTCCTTGGCAGACTGGACACGAGAATGAAGTAAGGTGAACATGACTTGCTGCTTTGCTTGCAGCGCAGCACTCACATTTGGTCGGCTGCTTATTTTGTTTTTGTTGTAATGATTTGGCCCTTTGCAGGCAAGGGAGGTGGAACTTGCCGATCCTGTGGAACTTAGGACTCAGGCTGAGTGCTGTAAGGAATGCAGACAGCGAGGAGTTAAAATCCCAGGTTGGCTCTCCATGGCAATAAGTGAGCTCGGAGCCTGACCCTGGCGCCTCCGAACCCCATCATCATTGTGGACAGCCTCTCCTGTACATGGTCGTGGGTGGCTTCAAACAATCCCCAAGCGAGGGAAGGGTATCGCAGCCACATCTGGCCTCCTTATGTCAGGCCACACTCAGGGAGAGAGAGCCCAGCTCCATGTCCATCCCGGGGTGAATCCTATGAGGCACAGGTCAGAGGAGCTGCGGCCCTCCACTCCTCTTTACCGGCTCTCGATGCCAGTCGCCCCTCCCACAGCACTCAACTTCTCTGCGAAGTTCCATTGTCTGTTGCAATGGCCACTCAGAACTCAAAGACAAGAGAGACTCTGTGGGGGTGGGACTTTGTTAGGGAAATTAGCACGTTATGTGTTAGTCCAGGGAGACTAGAGAAACAAATTCATAGACACGCAGATGGACATAAGGCAAAAGTCTATATACAAGAGGAATGGAATATTGAGAAAGCATCCCAACCCAGTCCAGTTCAAAGTCATAAGTCCGATGGCCTATATGTCCGATAGCAGTCTGTAAAGTCTCCTTCCGGCTCATGAAGTCACAGACCAGTGGGTTCAGAGTTCCAACTCTGGCAGGGGTCCTTCATGGCTCCTTGTTTCCAGGGCTCAGGGTCCATCAGCAGTATCCATTGGTGATAGAAATATCTCAGCAGGGGTCTCTCTTTGGCTTTTCTGGCTTCAGGGATCTGGTTCCATCAGGGTAAGGCTGTGTGGCTTCTCCTCCAGCTCTTCCAGTTCCTTGGATGCTGCCATCTTGTCTTGTCAGTCGAGTGCCTCCCAACAACTGGGAAGATGGTCTCTCATCTCCACCAGGGAAATACCACAAGACTTCCCAGAATTCTCAGAGAAAGCCATGCCCACAGAGAGATCTCATTGGCTGTCTCCATATTGACAGACTAGACTCCACCCCTACATCCCAATCATGAAATTGACATCAGGTACATGACCACCACACAGGTTACCACAAGTCAGGTTCAGAAAATGTTAAGGGTACAGTTCTTTGGTCTACAACAGTGTCTCTTCTCAACCACGCCAGCAGCTACATCTCTGTGGTTCCTCAACCTCTCAGCCATGCTACCTCTTGGCCTCTGCCCTTCGGGGTCAAGTGTTACAAAGCTCTTTTAGCATTGGTAAGTGCTCAAAGGGCACACACTTTGCAAACCAGTCTGAACAAAGGCACTCAACTTTACTTGTTTTATGGGCCAGAGACGTTGGCCATTCAACCTCAAGGTCTCAGTGTGGCTCCTCTGCTCTTTCTCGTGGTCTTGGTGCCGTGGCCTCTGGTGCCTCTCCTGCCTCCACCACTTCAGGAAGGGGGGAGCTTTCATGTGCTCTGCTAATGCCCCTTCTTTCTTAATGCTCATGGAATTGCTGTTTCTGCTTCTGAGTGTTTCACTCTTATACCCAGCACAATAATAAATGCCCAGAGAGGCAGAGTATGAGAGGGCATCTTGGTGGCATAGGGATTTGTGCATCGAGCTGCTCACTACAAGTTAAGCAGTTCAAACCTACTAGCTACTCTGTGGGAGAAAGATGAAAGCTGTCCGCTCCTGAAAAGACTTATAGCCCGAGAAACCCACAAAGAGGTTTCTACTCTGTCCATAGGGTCTCTGTGAATCAGAATTAACTCAGTGGCAGTGAATTTGGTTTGGTATAGAGAAACATACACATGATTTTTTCACATAATTTTGAGAACATCTGTATTACAATGCTTGTGTCATATTAAGTGTGCAAGTGAGTGACATCGATGACATTCACCATGTTGTATAACTATCACCACAATCTACTTCCAAAAACTCTTCTCCCCCCAAATAGAAACTTTGTGTCCCTTAAGCAACAGTTCCCCATTCCCTCTTATTCTCCGATCATCACCGATGATGCACTTTTGCCTGTTCTAGACATTTCACTACGTGTGCATTCGCCACAGTTCAGTAATTTTTCCTTGTGTCTCTCACTTACTTTACCAAGAATCTCAGCGTCAGGGTTCATCTGTGGGTCGCCACAGAACTTCATTTCTCCTCCTCAGGAAATGCTAGTCCATCTTATGCATGTGTGTACCAAACCGTACTCACCCATTCAGCCATTCATGACTCCTTGAGTTCTCACCTCTGAG
Organism: Nesogale talazaci; assembly: GCA_004026705.1. Lineage (NCBI taxonomy): Eukaryota > Metazoa > Chordata > Mammalia > Afrosoricida > Tenrecidae > Nesogale > Nesogale talazaci. The sequence goes on along the minus strand of PVJH01001342.1, from coordinate 199,257 downwards.
CCCTTCTGAAGAATGCAGTAAACATGTATGTGCTTGTGACTGTGTGGGCGCCTGCGTCTGGGGCATACACCTTGGACACAGCTGCTGGGTCATATGGTCCTTTTGTGTTTAAAGTTTAGAAGAATTGCCAGACTTTCCCACTGTGCCCACACTTTCAGAAGTCCACCAGAAATGGAGGGGGTGGTGGTGGTGGTTTCCAGTTTCTCTACATCTTTGCTGCCTCTTGGTTTTCTAATAACAGTCGTCCTTTATGGTAGTGAGTCTGCTTTTGTTTTTGCAGTGCGTGTTAATAGGTCACTCCGTGTAGTTTTAATGTATGTTTTTCCGTGTACTATTGATGTTGTCATGGAGCCCTGGTAGTCTAGTGAGCTACATATGGAGATGTTCGCAGCAGTGCCGATGGTTCACACCCACCAGCCTTCCAAGGAGAGAGAGAAGGCTGTCTGCCCCTTTCAAAATAGATTGCCCTGGAAACTGCAGGGTGCTGTTGTACTCTCTAGGGTTTCAGAGCCAGAATCCACTGTATGGCTGCTGGTTTGGTTTGGTTTGGTTTGCTGACGTTGAGCACTCTTCTTCATGTGCTGATTGACTTGTGGTATCTCCCCTTTGAAGTAATGTCTGTTCACATCCTTTGCCGAGTTTTAAGTCGAGGCATTTGTCTTTTGGTTGTTGAGTTGCAGGAGTTCTTTGTATATTCTGAATATTTTAAACCCTGTCAGAAACACAGTTTTCAAACATCTCCCATTCTGTAGATTGTCTCTTCAAATCCTTTGATGCCCCAAGTTTTTAATTTAATGAAGCCCGTTGGGTTAGGCTGAGTTCTTTAGAGAAGGAAGACCAGGACAATTATGAATGTATATAATTTGAGAAGCTTATAAGATACTAATGGTCTTTCCACCTCATGTGACTACCAGGCCCAGGGACAGAAGAAGCAGGAGGAAGGTGGACATGGCGTGGTGACACATAGCCGAGGCTAGTAGTAAAGTGCAGCAAAGCAGGTCCCATTCGGACCTCACGGAATGGTGGTGCCATGCAGCCAGCAGGCTGGGTGTGGTGATGATGTGGTGCAGCCAGTCCACATGGTGAGGCATGGCCCTTCGAGCTGGCGGAATGGTGGTGATTCGAGGCAGCAGGGTCTGACAGCACAGCGGTCCACGCAAGAAGGGGGAGAGCCAAAGGGGGAGGCTAGGCCTCCACAGCATCGTCTTACACGTAGGCCACACCTGGACAAGATGTCGCCAGGCTGCAACCTGACGGATAGGCCACGCCCCACCCTTAATATCTTAAGACACAAAAACCTTTGTATGTGCTGTTTTGCTCCTGCTTTTCACTTCATACCTACTGGTGGTTATCAAAAAGCAAGGCCATGAACCTTTAACCCTCTGTGTTCTTCTCTTTTGGTTCTTACCTTTTCATTGAGAATGGGGTCGTGGTGACGATCAAACAAGCAGATCAGTTTGCCATTTGACAGCTCACTCACATCTCGTTGCATCCCGTTCATTGCGCACACTGTAATGTCACTCCTCCCACTTCCTCCCAGGCTCTCCACTTGCCAGCCTTCCGTGCATTTCCCCACCTTCCCGAACTTCGTCCTAAGGTCTGTGCACCTCTGTGCCCTTTGCTTGGCCGAAAGCTGAGCCACAGAAGGAATTTGTTTCCAGTCCTGAAGGCTGACAAAGGACCACAGTCACAGGGATTCCACCAGCCTATTCTCAGTCCCAGCCTGGCCTTTTTTATGATGTTGAGTTCTGTTCCATATTTTCTCTCCCACCCTATGCAGGGTTTTCCAATGTGATTCTTTCCAGAGCAGTTGGTGGTAGTAGCTGGGCACCACCTATTTCTTCTGGTCTCAGGGTTGTGCAGACTGATGTTGGTGTTCATTCGTTAGTCTATTGGACTGATGGCTTCCATGCACCGTCATGTTCTTTCACTCTTTTTCCCTCTGGACAGGGCCCAAAGTTGCAAGTTAGTTGGCTACTCCCGAGCTTCAAAGGCACCATTTGCTTCCCACTAACATAGGGTTGCGAGCCTTGTCTTCGAATCGATACTTAGGGCGTGGATTTATTTTGAGTTAAGTTGTGTTCAGTCGATGTGAGGTTTGCGGCCCTGCTTTTGCATGCTCAGCTCCCAGTACTGAGGAAGTCATTTTCCCCATTGAATAAGCTTGGCGTCCTTGTTGACCATCATCGTGTTGTGTCACAGATGGGTCCATGTCTGGATCCTTTGTTCCTTTGGTCTTTTCCTGTCCTGACATCATTACTGACTCAGAGCAACCTCATAGGACAGCCTAGAACTGCTTCTGTGGTTTTCCAAGACTAACTCTTTATGGGAATTAAACTGCCTTAGCTTTCTGCCAACACAGTGGCTGGTGGGTTTGAACTGATAATCTTAGGGTTAGCAACCCAGCACATTAACAAACACACTATACCACCAGAACTCTGGATCCACTTGATGGCACTGGCTTAGCCCGTTGTGGGTCTGGTGTACCATTCACTACTGATGACCGCAGCGTTTTGAAGTTGTGAAGCATGGGAGTCCTCCTATTTTGTTCCTTTGCAAGATTATTTCGGTAATGATTTCCTTCCTTTGGCTATTTGGGATGATTTTCTACCCCTCTTGTTTAGGCAGATGCTAAATGCTTTGGTTATAAAGAAAGTATGTATTTCCTTTTGAAAGGGGGCTGAAGCTTGTGGGCTTGAGGGGGAACGTGTGGTCGTAAGGCCCAGATATGGTTGTCTCTCTGTGTTTGCATTATCTTTTGTAGGGGAAAAAGAGGACATTTTAGGGATGGTTTAAGAAGCAGAATAGTGTTCTCATTTTAGGGAAAATAGGATAGGATTTTATGTCAAGAAAAGCATCTAGAGCCCTTGTGGGAATGATGAAAATAGAAGGTTAAACTAGTTAACAAGGAGAGACTGGGTGACGTGTGGTGCATTCACAATGCTATTTGTCTAGGTGCTCCCTGTCTCTTCGATGCCTTCCAGGACTCGAGGTCCTTTCAGAGTCGGCCAGGCTAGACAGAGCTCCTCCATGTCTGCCTTATCTTTGTGGCCTCAGTGCTGAGCTTAAGAGAGTCTCTGGGGCTTACTAATGTAGAATGTAGCAACTTAATAATGTAGAAAGGGACAGGGTTGTCATCTGTACCTCGCTTCTTCTCACTTCACAATTTCCAAAGTGTACCATGTGCCTTCATTCAGATCCTTCATCATTTCAGAACAATATCAAGAGTAGTTCCTGTAATGAACCCGACCAGCTTCACGTTGCAGATCTCAGCAGAGTCCCCCGAAACCTTCTCTGGGACTCAAGTGACCCCTGAAAAGGGAGCGCAAGGCTTGCTTATGAAGCAGCCGCTACCCCATTTTTGCTTTTCGTTTGGATTTTGTTCCTTTGGTGCTTGTACATGGGTGCTTAAAAAAATCCATTGAAAATTTCCCCTGGCTTCTCATTTTTTTCCCAAGGACTTTTTGAAACCCCTCCCCCCCTTATATGCTTCAGTAATTTACATTTCTTTCATGTCTTTAACAAACATATGTGCCTTTAGTCCCATGATACGATTTTCTGATTTTTTTTTAAGTTAAATTTATTTTCCACCCCTCTTGGCCCTATTACCAGTGGGGAAACCTCTTAAAACATAATGCAAGCCCTTCACAGAACCTGCCCCTCTCAGGTCACCATGGCTACAGCACAAGGGGAGCACATGTGACTGCCATGTGTACAGGGACTTGACTTTTGCTCTCCATCAATTTAATAGTATTGGTTGGTTCTGGTTGAACTCCACGGGGATAGATTTGTGACAGTGTAGCATGTGGTGAAGTTCTCTTCTTTTTTTCAGCGAGAACACACTGTACAGCCAGAACTGGAAAGTGAGGTTTAATCCATAAGACGGAGACACAAGTATTTATTAGAAATACTTGTTACTTATTTGTCCAAAGATGACCCCAGCCATGTCTCTCATCAGTGTGCACACATGTTCATAAGAAACAACTTTATCAGCTAGTGCTCAGTGCTGATTTACAGCTTTCTTGACTAGCCGTACAGTTTCCAGTCAAAACACCATTTCTCAAGGTTGACCAAGTCAGTTCCACCGCACCTTTCAGTAAGGTCATAGGAATTTACATACATATTTGAAATCAAGTTTGATTCTTCTGTGACAGCATTCCAACCCAGGATCCCCTGAACTCCTGGGTATGTGTTTTGCTTTGTGTGTGTTGTTTGGTGGTTGTAGTTGCCCTTTGGTTATAGACTTTGAATTACTGGGTGAAGCGAATTGCAATGGGTTTTGACACCCTGCAATCTTCTACTATAAATATATGCTCCACTGAAGACATTCTGGGAGTGGGGGAGGGTGAAGGAGCATGTTCTGGCAGCAGTGCTGGGGTTGGAAGGCCAAGGGCAGGACCCTGGGCTAGGCCATGGACAAGTTTACAGATCAGCACTCCAGGCTAAGAGCTTTCCTGTATTCAAAGGAGCAGCCCACATTTCAGAAGTCCCCTGTAGTCAGAGCTGGAGAGGTTGGGGTGTAGTAAATCAGGAATGCTCTCACAGACTAGGGGAAAAGGAGAGTTTGCTCATTACATCAGGAAGTAGGTTTTGGAACGTAATGGCTAGTGGCATCTGTGGCCAGAATTGCACTTGGGTGACACTGTCATTGCTACAGTGAGTTCTGAAATGGAAAGAAAGAAAAAGAACAAAATCAACTGTGGGGAGAGAGTCCATCTCTTGACACCCTTACAAGAATATTCCTCAAACTCTGGTCCACTGCCTACTTTAGGAACACCCAGATACCCATTAAACATGGCAGAACTGGAGTTTCTGGAAGCAGAAGTCAAAACTCTGCATTTTAGACAAGCACCCCAAGTTTTTCTATGTCCTGAAGCATGAGATCTCCTCCCCTCATGATGCCTTCCTTGCAAAAAGTCATGCAACCTATGTGTCCATTAAGTTGGATTGCAGTTCTATTCCAATACCTCTGATCATAGATGGAGATAGAGAGTCAAGTTTGCGAGTAATAATAATAAAAATGGCTGAGGGTTACGAGTGCTTTTTTCCTGCTGGACTTACTCTGTGCTATGTGGTATTTGTAGATTGTCTCATTTAATTTGTATGTATGAAGAAGGGGTTAGTGTCTGTCACATAACAAGATAATGAGGAGCCCTGGAAAAGTAGTGGTTACAAGTTAGGCTGTGATGTGGACTGGGCTAGGATTGTTTCTCAATATTCAATGGCTCTTTCTTATACACATATGAGTGTCTATGATTTTGTTTCTTTAGACTGACACAGAGTGACACAGTATGGTCCCTTGGGAGTGGGGTACTACAGGAGCAAGTCTTAAAGATGGAGCGTGGATGCTTATTCAACCTCTGGCTCATGCTAGTTTTTCTTTGGCTAGCTGGAGGTCAGATACGTTCATGTGGTTTCCTGGAAAGAATATGGGAAGTTAAAGTTTTGATTATTTTGTTTGGTTATTGTCTTTGGCTATTACTGTTTGAGATAATGAAAATGAATATTGTTAATGTACATTTTGAGCAAAGAGATAGAATTAGCCCCTTGAATTTCCCAGAAACTGTACTGCTTAGGAAAAATGACCGACAAAAGGTCAAGAAGGTTAGAAGAAAGGCCAGCTCTGGCTTGATGCTGTCAGAGGCCTAGCCCATATTTTTGTAACGATAGCTATCTTAAAGGTTAAGATAAGCTAAATAAAGTTGAACCTATTTTAAGAATTGAGATTAGTATCTGATTCAACTGTATTTATATATTTATTTGTTTTTTGATTCGACTATATTTAAACTGATTCCTTCTGCTTATTATTGTTGGTATGATGATGGACAGAAATGATTATTGGGAAGTATGAAAATGAAGTTTTTAAGCCATTACAATTTGAATCTCTAAATGGGTTAGGACATGCCTACAAAGAAGACTCTGAAAAGATAAGCCCTACCCAGTGCTTTGAAGTACTCAGTATATTTGCATTCCAAGAGGCTTGCCTAGGGGCTGTTGACAGATTGAAGTAAAAACAAAAAGAACTCTTTGGATATTTGAATTTTTTGGGGGGGAGGGCGTCAATGCCCTCTGGTGGGAATAAGAAGCCCAGCTTTGCTCCTGGAGAGCTGCTGCAGGATTTGAACCGCCAACCCTGTGGGCTGCAGTCCCGCACTCAACCACTATGCCACCAGGGCTCAGCCCTGGATATTTGAATTTTGAACTAGTGATTTTTATCAGAAGCTGGAAAAAAAATCTGGAACCATGAAGAAAATTCTCTAGGACTGAACATTAAGGAGAGCCTGTGGGCAAGTTGAAATGCTTGCTAGGTGATCACTTGGATCTGCTAGTTGAGTGGAAGTGGGAGAAATGCAGAAATAGACGGGTTGAGTCTGACCCCTGACACCCGTGGACTGGTTTACAGAAACTAGAGAAGAGGCGAGCGGGTTGACTGGTCTGAAGTGTATAACCTAGCACAAGGGGGCTAGCGTTGTTAAGAATTTGTGATGGGTCTCTGGTCTACAGGCAATGCAGCCAATGGGATCCTGGTGAGGCTAAGTGAGACTGCACACATTAAGTTGACCAGAACCTAATCTAATGAAGAGAAGATCTTTGAGCCTGTGAATTGGAACATATTGCTACTGACTTTATAGATGGACGGTCCTGATTTGATTTTGCCTATGGACGCTGACTTTACAAGGTTCCAAATGGGATGAAGATGCTTCACATCAAAGAATATGTCAGATCACTGGGTTGATGTAAGTGGGCATTATAGAAATTGGATACCCACAATGGGGGGATAGAGGCATGAAGTGGCTGGCTTACAAACTTTCATGGGAGGAATATATTTAGAGGGATATCTTTATAGGATTAAGGTTTAGGTGTTATTTGACTGTAGTTGTTAGGCAGAGGATATTTTTGTTTTGTTCACTTAGAGAATGTTTTTGTTTAAATGGGGCTGGCATATTTTTGAATTGTATGCATTGTCGTTTTATCCTTTTAGATATGATTTTACTATTTTTTTGAAAATGTTTTATGGCTAAAGAGTTGTGTGAAAGTGTCAAATTGACAAGGGCTGGTCTGTGGTGGCTACATAATCTGTTGTTAATTTGAGAATATTAGGAGTGAAGGGGTGCCCTCAAGACCAATAACGAGAGTAGCCATATCAGGAGGGTAAGGGAAGGTGGAGTAGAAAGGGGGAACCCATCACAAGGGTCTACATATAACCCCTTCCCTGGGGAATGGACAACAGAAAAGTGGGTAAAGGGAAATGTCGGACAGTGTAAGACATGACAAAATAGTAATTATAAATTATCAAGGATTTGTGAGGAAGTGGGAGGGGGCGGGGAGGGATGGGAGAAAATGAGGAACTGATATCAAGGGCTTAAGTAGAAAGAAAATATTTTGCGAATAAGGATGGCAACAAATGTACAAATGTGATTGACACATGTATGTATGTATGGGTTATGATAAGAGCCGTACCAATCCCTATAAAATAATTTTTTTAAAAAGTGAAGGACTGTCATAGCCGGTCATTCGGGTTGCAGCTTGATGACCTCATTTGGATGTGCTCAAGAGAGAAATAGCTGGCTGGAGGTGGGGCACGTGCTCACTTCCTGAGAGACATTACTGACAATGAGCCTGATGGAGCTACGCTGATGCAGCCAGGGCCCTGAGTTGGAGAAGCCATGTGGAGGCTCATAGTGCTGAGATGCTTCCACTGCTGCTGGATCCACCAGACTATGCACCCTCCGACCAGTGGTCTGCCTGCATTCGGCGTCATTGTGTGTGTTGGGTGAGTCTGAAGAGGAATTTATAGATTGATATCAGACGTACAGGCTAGCATTGGATTTATGGACTTGATCAGGACTGGGCCAGGATGTTTTCTTAATTTTCAATTGCTCTTGTATATAAAGCTCTTTCTTCTTTGTCTTCTACTTTTTGTTTTTTTGTTTTTTTTTTGGGCATCACTGCCCTCTGGTGGTGGGAGTAGGAGGCCCAGTCTTTGCGCCTGTAGAGCTGCTGGAATTGAACCTCCATCCCAGTGGGCCGCAGTCCTGCGCACAACCACTGCGCCACCAGGGCTCAGCCCTAAAGCTCTTTCTTATACACATATGATTGTCTCTGAGTTTGTTCTTCTAGTCTACCCAGACTAACACAGGCTGCTAACTGCGAGGTCAGCAGTTCGAAACCACCAGCTGCTCCGCAGGAGAATGAAGAGGCTTTCTACGTTCATGAAGAGTGAGAGTCTCGCAAACCCGCCGGGCCACTTGCACCTTGTCCTCCATATAAGGTTGCTCTGAGTCAGCATGGATTCGATGGCAGTGAGTGAACAGACGGTCGATGAAACTAAGATTTAGAAAGTGGAGACAGGTGACGAATGGTGGACGCAGAATTCCAGCAGCCCCTCCTGTAACCATATGCTGGAAGCACTGCTTGTGAGAATTCCTGCCATGCAGCCTCTTCTTTCACAGTGCAGTTATCCAGTCCCAAAGAGGAGGTGCCTGCTAAGACCACGCTGCCATCCAGGTGCTCCACCAACCAAAAGTGTCTGCTGTGTGTTTGGATACCCCACCCTGCCTCCCGTATTCGGACCTGCGGAGAGCAGGGGCATACTGATGTTCTCGGAGCTTTAGGAGAGGCACTGGACTTAAGAACAATTTTAAAATGACCACGGGTCGATGGAATACTTCCATTTGGCAACACCAGCATACGAGTACAGAGCCTAGGAGTCAGTGCACAGATTTACACCTGTGCCTGTCAATCCCAGATGCACTGTACAGGTCATCTACCTCCACTCTTGAACATGGAGTCATGCAATCAAAGTGTCTGGACAAGTTTCTGCACTGCTCCACGTGGCAGGAAGTGGTGGTGGTAGAACCAGAACACTGGCAGAAAACAGTGTGGGAGGCTTCCAGGCCCACTGAAGGAAAAGGCTGAGTGTCTTCTGGTAGGAGGTTTGCTGGCACAGTGGATGCCGCGGGGTGCTCCCTGGCAGAGTTTGAATAGGTTACACCTGCTCAGAGGTCAAAGGACCAAGAGGGTGAAATAAGGCCAGAGGCCTGCCTGCAGGCATGGCTGAGGAGACTGTCTTAACTGAAGAACTGTATCCTGAGTCATTGATGATCCTGGATTGTAATCTGTGACTTCCTTAACCCATAAACTCAGCATGGTCAATGAACCAAGTGTGGCCATTGCAATGAATTATCGAATGAGAAAAGTCGTGAGTGCTGGGTGGTGATGTCAGAATTGATAAAGAGGTCGGAGGATGGAGGTATGTCTGGCTTCATAGGAATCAGCCTTGGGCTATTGATGTTGATTTTCCTTTCCCCTTGTAAAGTCAAGGAGGTCAGATGGCTCTCCCACGCCATTTTTACAAGATTTGGAAAGAATGTTGGTTGCAGTCATCACAGAGAGAGGAATCAATGACTGGAGTGTTTAAGTAGAGAAGTTTGTTTTGCAAACAAAGACTTTTATAGAATATTTATGGGACCTTACATGCAGCTTTGGTTTTCTAGCTTAATAAAAGGCCTAAAATACCCAAGGAGTGTGAAGAGAGGGACCCAGCTGATTGTGTTCCAGATTTGGTGAAAGTAGATATCTTTTTGTCTTAAAGTTTTGTGACTTCAGAAAGAATCTCCGAGAAAAGAAATGTACAATTTCAACTGTAAAACAGGCATGGCAACAGTCGTCTTCAAATGTGATTCTGGATCAGAATCAGCTCAAGCACTGGTTAAAACAGGTCTCGCTGAGAGCCCCCCC
>PVJH01001342.1:161697-189416 GCA_004026705.1 Nesogale talazaci | reverse complement strand
TAGCAATAAAAGATGTCTGCTGCCATCAGGTTTCACGTTGTCATTGACGTGACAGCAGAAGATAATACTGCTCGGTTTAACGCCCTCCGCACAAGTATTATGCTTCAGCCCGTTGCAGCCGCAATGTCAACCCTCTCATTAAAGCCCTTCTTCCTCTTTTCTCACTGACTCTCTACTCTGCCAAGCATGATGCCCCATTCCCGGAACTTGTCCCTCTGAAGAACACGTCTGAACATACGAGGTGAAATCTCAGCATGCTCAGTTGCAAGGAACACTCTGGCTATACTTATTCCATTATTCCAGGATAGTATTGTTTGCTTTTTCTTTCTTTTTTTTTTTTTTGGAGGGGGGCATCACTGCCCTCAGGTGGTGGGAGTAGGAGCCCAGCCTTTGCTCCGTGGAGCTGGAATCGAACCTCCATCCCAGTGGGCTGCAGTCCTGCGCACAACCACTACGCCACCGGGGCTCAGCCCTTGTTTGCTTTTTCTATAAACCTCATCAACACCATGATTCAAATATATGTGTTTTTCACTCTCCTTTTATTCCTCGTCCAGCTTTCATGTGCATATGAGCAGATTGAAGACACTAGGACGTGGGCCAGGCACACGTTAGTCCTCGACATGACACCCTTGATCCTGACTACACTAAAGAGGTCTGTGCTGCAGATTTGCCAGGGCAGTGCTCACTTCATGGGCTTTGAGTTTGGATCCAAGTAAAATGAAATGATTGATGGCAGTCTTTTCTTTGTTTAGCATGAAGCTGTTTATTGGTTCAGTTGTGAAAATTATTTACTTTTTTGAACGTTAGATCCATATTGAAGGCCGTAGTCTTTGATTTTCATCAGTATGTTTTGCAAGTTCTCTTCGCTTTTTTTTTTCCAGCCTGCACAGTTGGACCATCTGACTCTCTTGGGTCTTCAAGGAGACTCCTTGTGCCTTCAGGCTGCCTTCTTCATATCGTCCAACTTCTTGGATTATTTTCTCAGGATATAGATCAAAGCAGTATGATCAAAGGATACAACCCTGGCATGCACTCACTTTAAGCCATGTGATGCGCCTCGTTCTGCTGGAATGAATGCTTCTTGGTCTACGTACAGGTTACGCGTGATTATATGCAAGTGTTTTGGCATTCCCATTCTTCACAGTCTTCCCTGTGATTTGACATCATCTACATAGTTGGATGCCTTTGCATAGTCTGTGAAACCTAGGTAAACACCAGTCACAATGCCCTTCGTTCTGTGTCCTCTTCTGAATCTGGCTTTAAGTTTTGGTGGTTCCCTACAGGGGTACAGCTGTATCTGTTTTCTAGTTGTCTTCAGCAACATTTTGTTTGTAGAGGACATTAATGATATTGCTCAACAGTTACGGCATTCGTTTTGACCACCTTTCTTTGGAGTGGGTACAGACATGGCTCTCTTCTCAGGGGTTGGTCCGGTTGGTGCCTTCCACATTTTCTGGTGTGCTGAGTGAGCGTGTCCAGTGCTGAGTTGGTTTGTTGAACCAGTCCAATCAGCACCTGCTCGATTCCTAGACTCTGGTTTTATCGTCAGTACCTCAGTATAGCTTGGACTTCTTCCTTCAACACCATCAACTCTTGATTATGCCCTACCTCTTGAGATGGCTGAATGTCTGGAACCAGTTCTTTTGGTACAGTGACTGCATTCCTTCCACCTGTTCAGAAAGATGAGCCTCAGGGCTGAGCCCCGGTTGCGTAGTGGTTGTGCGCAGGACTGCGGCCCACTGGGATGGAGGTTCAATTCTAGCTCCACGCCGCAAAGGCTAGGCCTCCTACTCCCACCACCTGAGGGCAGTGATTGCCCCCCCAAAACAAAACAAAACAAACAAACAAACAAAAACAGAAAGATGAGCCTGGCGACGCATGTGAACATACACATCCTCAGAACCCTACCTTGGGTCATCACGAGTTGAAAAAAACTTGAGGGCAAGGAGGTTGATTCATATGTTTTGATGCAGTTTCTTATTAGAGTTATAATTTATCAATATTTAATTCCAGCTTGTGTTCTTTATGTCTCTTGAAGAGTAGGATTTTTTGATTTTTTTGACATACATTTGATTAGTGTTTATGACATCCCATTGTTCCTTTATGTATTGTGGTAAAGAAAGTTTGGAATAATCAAAGTTTAAAAAGGTTTTCTCTTAATATATATTTTAGATTTTCTGCTTTTTTTTTTTTTTTTTTTTGGCGTCACTGCCCTCTGGTGGGAGTGGGAGGCCCAGCCTTGCTCCTGGAGAGCTGCTGCTGGATTTGAACTGCCAAGCCTGTGGACCGCAGTTCCGCACTCAACCACTATGCCACCAGGGCTGAGCCCCGGTGTTTTGTATTTTGAGGCTTTGCATTTAGGTCTATGTTCCATTCTAAGTTCTTGTGTATGATGTCAGTACAGATCGAGAGGTATTTTTTAATTCCTCTATCCTTATGGCTTTCTATTATGTCCTGGCACCATGTGTTGAAATGATTAACCTGACTTGCTTAATCACATTTGACTCTTCAGCAGGTCAGTTGTTATCTATATGTGGTCCTGTTTATCGTTGAGCTGTTTGTCCATATGCCAGGGCCAGGCAGTCTTGCCTGCTGAGGTCTTAACATCTTGACACCTACTGATCAGCCCCACAGACTTGTCCTTCTAGAGAACTGTTTTGATCGTGACACTTTCTCCTTCTGACCTGATGTGCAGTGTCTTGCATTCTATTTTTAACATTGTTTAAATTCATTTATTTTCCTCTTTTGTCTCTTTAAAGCAGGAGGGCATGTTTGAATCCATTTATACCACCTTGACCCGAATGGAAATTTCATGAAATTTCTCTTATTTTTTTTGAGATAAAAGAGTGCTATTAAGCACTCTTTATTAAGCACTTCTTTAAAGTGTTGAAAAGCAAGGATATTCCTTTGAGGTGTAAGGTGGACCTGACCCAAGCCAGGGTCTTTTCATTCTTCTTAAATGTATGTGAAAGTTGAGCATTGAATAAAGAAGACCAAAGGAGAATGGATGGATTTGAACTATTGAAGAATATAGAAAGTCCCACAGACTGCCCAAAGAACCAATACATCTGTCTTGGAAGAAGTACAGCCAGAATACTCCTGAGAGGCAAGGGTGTCCAGACTCCATCTTTTGTGCTTCGGTGTGTAGCCAGGAGGAACCCATTCTTAGAGAGGGATATATATCGTGCTTTCCCAAATGTAGGGGCAGTGATGAAGAGGAAGGCCCCTGACAAGATGCGCTGACAGAATGCTACACCAATGGGCTGAGACACAAGAACAATCGTGAGGCCAGTGCAGAGCTGGCAGTGTTTCTTTCTGTTGTACATAAGGCCCTCTGAGTTGGAATCGATTTGACAGCGCCTAATCACCACCGCCATCAGACAGCAATTTAAAAGGGACAATGGTAACAACATGGAAGAAGGGTGGGAGGGACAGGAGGTCAGAAAAGGGCATCATTACTGGAGCAAATCAACGAGCTGAGGAAAACGTGATAAAATTGACAATCAGGACGACCAGGAGTTGGGAGAGAGCAAAGGACAGTGTTGGCACGGCCGCAGGCAGACGGGTTCGGGCTGGGTGAAGAGTCAGATGAGGAGGATGTGCAGAGGAAAGAGTCCGAGAGGACCGTGCGTGGTATTTGGGGCTTTTGCATACGGGCCGGTTCTGTTTGGTGAGCCACGAAGTGAGATGTGATTGATTGGATCCTCCCATTTTATACATGCTGCTAGAGTGCTGGAATTGATACCCTAGTGCCCTGGGTGTTCAGCGTGCCAGCTACTTGGTGAATGCGAATAGCTCATTGCTTGTTCCACAGCTCATGACCATTGTCAGGTTCATTCTGCGTGATTATTCCCATTGCACAAGTATTTTAATTCGCCCCGCGGAGGAGTTCTCGGAGAGAAGTCTAGTAGAGTTAAGGTTTTCAAAGCACTATTTGTTTGATAATGAAGTTTTTAGAGAGGGGCACAGTGTTGGGCGTCTTTGGTGGTTGGAATCAATTCCCTGGGAAAGAAACGATCTTAGAAATGATACCATCAAGGGGGAAGAAAAAAAGAGTTACAAAAGAATGGCCTCTCAAAACCTCACAAGGCATGCTGTCAGGAACTCACCTCGCTGGAGGGATGAATAAAAAAGGTGAGCTGTGTTGGACAGGACACTTAGTCGGATGTTTGTAGTCTATGGCTGGCTGGTTTCCTGGAGCCGTCATTGATTTGAATCTTAACAGAGTGATGGGCTGTTGGCTCCATTCAATCGGATGACTTTACTGGGCAAAAATAAGTGCAGGATTTGCCGTCCGACAGCGGGGCGTGCGGCCCGTCCTCTGAAGTTCTTCCCGTGAAGAAATCCGCTCCCAGCCAGAAATGCTCTTTAGGCCAGACTTCGAATTACTTACATGACAGACTGTCATTCCCACCATCGTACATTAGGATCCAAGAAGCTTCTTCTGAGCTTTGGAAGTATGTTGATAGTTTTGAGGATGTGACATGTAACTAAACTGGGCCTTCATGAACTTTCTGTTTTCAAATCTGCTAAAGCCATTTGCCGTCTTTTTTCATGGTATGAATTGATCGAACACAAGACCATGCCAGCTGGAGGCCCGCGTGATCATGTGCACACTGAAGATAATTAATTAACCCTTTTAAACTGGCTAGTTTTTTTTTTTTTTAAAGAAAGAGCTTTATCTGCAAGTGCAATAGAATATTGAGAAAACATCCTAGCCCAATCTAGATCAAGTCTGTAAGTCCGATATTATCCCATATGTTCAAAACCGACCTATAAATCCCTCTTTGGACTTACCCAAGACGTGCAAGGACCTCGAATGCAGGACAACCACAGGCTAGTGGGTGAGAAGTCTCGTGGATCCAGTAGCATTGTAAGCATCTCAGCGCTGGCAGGGGTCTCCACATGGCTCCATCGGCCTCTGTCCATGCGTCTTCTCCACAGGGATGTCTCGCAGGGAGTCAGCAGAGAGCAGTCTTGGAGATCTTAGGGGGAGTTCTTCCCGGTTCTCCAGGGCCACTGTGAGTTGGGATGGACGGGACAGCAACGGGATCTCACTCATGAGTTTATGAATGGATCAAGTATCTTCTTTTGTGGCCACTCTCTGCCTCATCTTTCACTAAGCCCATAGAGTTGGGGTGATGTGTATGTAACATGCACAGGTCTCAGCCGGACATTTGAGAGTGTCTCATACTATGGCACTGAATTCTGCCCAGTGGGGCTTGATCACTGAAGCAGTGGGAGCCATGCCCTTTGTCATTTAATCAACCTTGAAGTAAGTCTTTCCCCCCTGCACCTTGTTGTTGTCCTTCTCCTCAGGGAGCCTCAGTCCCCTGGACCAGTTAGAATAGGGAGGGGGGTTATACAAGGGAGGTCCCAAGGAGTAAATGAGCTAGTGCATGTGCAAGAACAGTCCAGATGTCTTGTCATCACCCCCTTGGACTCTTCCAGCTGCATCAGAGCCAGGCAAAGGCAGATGGCCCTATCCAGGCCTATAGACAGCATGGCCTGGCTGGAACTCAGGGAAGACTCTTTGAGGGAGGAGAAGGTGTTTCCCTTGCTTGCTGCTCTCTGCACTGTACCCCGGGCAGTTCGGGCACAGTCTGGCTGAGTGAGTGACTGGAAGGCCCCCAGCACTTCTCTCAAGGGCTTCGTGCCTGTTTGTTGTTATTGTTGTTGCTGTTGTTTTGAATCTGCTCTTATTTGTGACCCTGGATGCTGCAACTGATGCTGTGACTGTAAACTGAACCAGCAGTTTGCTGAGCGCTATCTGCTCACGGATGTTTATTGATGACCAGGGCATAGGAGGAATATTAAGATTTGTGTGGAAGAGACACAGTTTCCCCCTCAGATTTATCCAGTCTTAATTTCTGCTTCAGAACTTTTGATAGCAGTTGGCTGAAGTTTGAAGAGCAAATTCTTTTCTGTCCAGAGCTTCTGCTGCAAATTTCTTCACAGTAAGTAGCACTTGCCCCGCTTCCTCCTTGTGCTTGTGCATCCCTGCCTCCTGCCATCCTGCACCTTCCAGCTTCTGAGATTGGATTTGGGCCCAGCTGTTGCTCTGGGAACTCCATGTCTCAGTTCTGCCGTCAGCGTTTCTTCTTTGTAGCTGGATTTAGTTGCTGTGGAATACATTCTGGCTTGGGGTTGCCCGTGTGTTCCAGAGAAGAATGGCCCCACAGGGTATCCAGAAGCAGACCAGTAGGCCTTTGATTCCCCAGAACTGCTGGGCAGGTGTGACTCTCCAACCTTTGGCTTAGCAGTCACGGGCGCACAAGTGTTTGTTCCACCCGGTGCCTGCATTGCCGAAGGCCTTTGTCAAAGGGGGTGCCTGTCTCTTAGAATTTTCCATAGGATCGTATGCCCCAGAACCTCATGACAATGGTCCCCCCCTGGAGAAGGTGTTTGGAGAATTGGAGATGTCACGTGATCGGACTGCTTAAAGATTTCCATGATATGATTTGCTGACTTTTAAAAATAGTTTTTTTTAAAAAGTGGCTCATTAACTCCATGATCCAGTAGAGATTGGTATTGGGGAGAATTGCAAAATACATTGTTCACAGTAAAGTAGCCTCTGTCTATTCAGAGTCCAAGGAAGTCAGGTGGTGTGGTGGGTTGTGTATTGAGCTGCCAAAGATAAGACCAGTGCTTCCAATCCCCTAGCCGCCCTTAGCAGAAAGATGAAGTTGTCTGCTACTGCTGAGCAAGAAGTCAGAGCCAGGCTCATTTTCTGTGGCCACTTGGGCCTTCAAGCAGGTAGGGAAGACTGAGCACAGCCAAGGACTCGAAGACTAGGCAGAAGCGGCATCCATGGAGCTATGCTGGTTAGGAGATGCACTCAGCAATTCCTGCCGACTGGGCTGCTTTTTTGTAGTTTATCAGGAATTAACCCAGAAGGGTTGCCACCGAGTTGAGCCGAGCTCACAGGGGCTCTGCAGGAGGACAGAGTTGCCGGGGACTACATCTGGCCTGATCTGGTCATTGTTGTTGTTTTTTAATTGTGGCAAAAATATGCATCACAAAACATTCTCTGAGGCTGTATATCTCTACAGAAGCAGACTGCCTGCCACATCTTGCTCCCACAAACGGCTGATCTTTCAGTTAGCCGCTCAGTGCTACCAGGAACGAGGTAGGGTGAAATGGACAAGAAGGGTGTGAAAAAGGGATTTCTCTTAGGTTCAAAATCAGTACCCGTGGAAGCAGTGGGCAAGAAATCAAATGGCATCTCTCACTGGGCAGATCTGTTTCAAAAGACCTCCTGAAAGTAGGAGACCCCGAAGACGTCACTGTAAAGAGGACAATGTTCCTGCCCTAAGCCGTGATGTTCTCAATCGCTTTGTATACATGGAAAACCTGGGCAATGAAGAAATGGTGCACAGGTGGGGGAAAACAAGTTAGGGGTTGGGAGGACAGCCTAGAACCACTGGGGTGTAGGGAGTGTTGAGTGGTTTGAATTAGAGATGGTCTGAAACCTCACCCCCACACCTTATTCACAATGAAGGAAAAGCGTCTCAAAAAGGGATCGATGCATTCGAATGCCGTTGTTGGAAAATAAGCTTGAGAGTTCCACCAGCCACTGGAAGAACAGACGATATTTGTCTCAGAAGTACAAGTAGAATGGCCCTTGGAAGTGAGAAGGTCGAGGTGTGGTCTCAGGCACTTGGGCCCTGTCAGGGAAAACCGGTCCTCGTGACACAGAGGAAGACCCTGGACACGATGGATGGGTTGATTCACCTGCAACCACGGTGAGGATGCGGCAGGCTAGCACTGCGTGCTTCTGTTGGACACGGGCTCACGGGGTCAGAACTGACTGAACAGCCCCTGGCAACAGGCATCTCCACTGATTCAGGAGCTTTGTCACAGTCTCCCAAAGAGGTTGTGGCTGCTCTTCTGTATCTCTGTGCTGAGAGGACACATGCGCACACACTAGAATTCTTGGAGAGCCACGAAGCTTTTGATGACGGCAGAGACTAATGGTGCCCAGAGATTTGTTTCTGTGGTTTGATGAATAAACGTTATCAGAACTTATATTTTGAGTGATACTTTTGCCCTAGTTGTTGACAGAACATAAAACTCTTGAATTCCAAGGAAGAAGCGCCTATATGGGGGCTCATTCGTCTAGGGTCCGACTGCTTCCATCATTCAGGCTCTCCCTTTCTCTCTCTGAAGGGAACTGGTAGGTGAATTCCTTGAACTAGAGGACAGATTATTCAGTGTTCTGTGGCTTTTGGTTAAATAGCCATGCGGTGGTTCAGGTTCTGTCTGTGATGTCTGCTTTGGTGGTGACTTTGTCAGACCTTAGCTCGGTCTCTGACTCCATCACTTTTTAGCTGTGGGACCGGGGGCAATTCATTCATTCTCCTGGTCTCCAAAGTGTGTTTCTTAGTCTCTTACTCTCAGCGTGGTGAAGGCTTGGACCCAGGAGCAGGCTCACAAGGCCATGATGAAATGGTCTATTCTTTTAGCCATTCCCTAGTTTCCCTGTGCCCATTGCTGCCCCCTGGTGGCCTCTGTGAAGAGGAAGGGTTTTGTTTAGCCTCTGATCAGGTGAGCATCTGAGCATCCTACAAAACACAGGTCAAATGGCTCCTTGCTGTGAAGCTTTGCTGGCCTTCTGTGGACAGAGAGGAAGGAGTGCAGGGCCCAAGCACTTATGTAGTGTTATGGGAAGAGAATTATGTACACTCGGTGAGCAAAACAGAGAGGGACGGAAAGGCGGGTATTTCTTGAGCATTTCCCCTGTGTTTTTTGTGTTTATGCAGGAACCAGCTGCTTACTAGTTAATGTCATGCACTGTTGTTCTCTTTGCCTTTTCTTTCCAGTAGGGTGCAGTTATCAAATGCAGATTTACTTTGAATTTCACCACTCTATGTGTATATATACACACACACACACACACACATATGTGAATAATTATGACTTTGGAGTGGAGTGAGAAGTTACTTAAGTTTCTATTAAATGTCACTCAAGGACTAATACATTAAATTCCACTTCTGATGACTATATAATGATTGCTGGATCCTGGACTTCCAGGAACATGTTCGCACACGTTCATACAGATTTGAAGAGGCGGATGTGCATGTGGATGTGCAGGGAGCTTTAAACAGTTCATGGGAAAAGTTCGATTCACTTTTCACTTTCAAGAGCTGTTTTTAAACACTAGTTTTATGGGCTTATAATTCATATAGCATACAATTCAGGATTTTAATCGTATTAAGCTGAGTTGTACATCATCACTGCACTCAATTTTAGAACATCTCCTTCTTTCTTGCACTCATCATTATTAGCTCCCCATCCTCTCCCCAACCTCCCCTGCCACCCCCCCAAGCAGCTGTCAATCCAGTTACCGTCTCTATAGATTTACCTATTCTGGATTTCATATTCAGAAAAAAATATACAAGCAGGAACAAAGACACTAACAGCAATAGCAAAAGCCTCAATCAAAAGTAAGCAGGAAAGAATGAAAACGAGTACATGTTTCAAACGGGTCAAAATGGAGAGCAAATGATGGTGATAGCTTTAACCTAACTGCACCTGCAGTAACCCGCTTTCCAATGAACTCTGCGTGAAAGCAAGGCTGTTTGCATTTTGGGTCTATGGTCAGAGGGGGTTCACTTGAGACTTCAGCTATGCGTGGGCCCTGCATGTGGATTCTGGGCATCCTGTGTCACTCATAGCCTTCTGATGACCAGGGCTTCACAATGCATACCCTGATACCATTCCTTCCTTCAGACTTGGATTTTCTTATTACAATCCTTAGCGCATACAGGCTTATTCTATTTTCTTAAAATTTTGAAGTCCCCTTGTATTTTTTTCAATCATTTTATTGGGGCCTCATACAACTCTTATCATCATCCATCCATCCATCCATCCATTGTGTCAAGCATACTTGTACATTTGTTGCCGTCATCATTCTCAGAACATTTGTTTTCTACCTGGTATCAACTCCTCATTTTTACTCCCTCCCTGACGAACCCTTGATAATGTATAAATCATTATGATTTTTCGCCCCCTCATATGTTGCTAGAGTAGTTGGGACTATATTTTCTGGCAGACCGGGATTGGTCTGTGGGAAGAGGAGGAAAAGTGCCTACTCTCTGTCCCTTCAGCAGTTTAAAATACTATCGGGCAATTCCCTTCCTCTTGTCTTTCCTTCTTGCCAAAGGGGACACGTGTGCATCATGACATTTGATGTTGTTCTAATTCTTCTGAGTGCACGATGGTGAATTGGAGTGTGCAACCCCATACCAACAGTACACGTCTTAGCCTGATTGTTGGTAGCGGTAGGTGCCGTCCAGTTGGTTCCAACTCACAGTGACTGTCTGTCCAAAACAAGGAAACACCGCCCAGCCCTGCACCAGCCTTACAAAGGTGTCTGTGTTTGAGTCCATTGTTGCCATCTCCTCAAGGGTCTTCCTCTTCTTCAGTGACCACATACTTTACCCAGCATGGTGGCTTTTATCCAGCAACTGGTCTGTCCCAATTCCAGGTCCAGAGTACTTGAGACAGTCTCTCCATGCTTGCTTCTAAGGAACATTCTGGCGGCACTTCTTCCAAGACAGATCTGTTTGTTCTTGGCAGCCCACGGTGCTTTCATTGTTCATCGGCACCATAATTCAAATGCATCAATCCTCTTGCAATCTTCCTGAGTGGCTGAAAATGCCCCGGCTTGAGCCTGGTAGTTTACTCTTCAATTGTATGTCATTGGAAGTGATCCTGTACAGACATGCCCGGGAAGGCTTTGTAGGATTAAAACCACCTCGTTCTGTAATTTTTATTTGTGTAGGGCAAAATCTCCAGAAATAGCTTGAGGATGAGCAAAACTGCAGTTGAATGAGAGATGTGAAGTTAAAGGAGATAGGAGGAGGTGCAGTTTATCCCCAGGGGGTTCCTTCTTAACACACACACACACACACACACACACACACACACACACACACACATACACCCTCTCTCTAGTGGTAAAGACAAAGCAGTTTCATGGGCCTCTATTCATCTTATTCTGGATGGGGGAGATCCTAGAAGAGGATTGGGGGGCCGAGACCATAGGGAACTGCATGCAAGGCCGATGGATAATTGGTGGTTAGAGAAGGGCTAATGTGTATGAAAATTTGGCCAGGAAAGGAGAGGGAGATGCCTTCATGTTCATGTTTGTTTCACTGGAGAAGGGTCGGTTTCTCTCTGGTCAGTGCCCAAAGGTGTAGCAGTGGCCAGCTGTGGCTGGGGAGGGGCCTTACTAATTGTAGTTGGTAAGAAATCTACATGACTTTGTTCTGTCATCTTCCATTCTTGCTGAGCTAGTTGCCAACTGGATGGCAGATGTGATTTGTGGGCGGTCATATGCTTTTGTTAATTTCATGATGGAGATGTAGGGGTAGAGTCTAGCCTGTTAATCTGGAGATAGCCATTGAGTAGCCAATGAGGCCTCCCTGTGAGCATGGATTTCACCTGAGACTTCTGGGAAATCTCATGATATTTCCCTCATGGAGATAAGAAGCTATCTCCCCAGTTGTTGGGAATTAGTCTCAGAGACAACCAGCTACGGACGAGACAAGATGGCAGCGTCCCAGGAGCTGGAGGAGCCAGCAATTAGTTGCTTCTCCCACCACTGGATGCTGTTGATGGACCCTGAGCGCTGGAATCGAGGAGTCATGAGGGAACCCCTGCCGGCGCTGGGACTCTGCACTCACTGGCCTGTGACTTCATGAGTTGGAAGGAGACATTATAGACCGGAATCATTCATATGGGCTAATATCGGACTTAGGACTTTGTACTGGACTGCATTGGGATGCTTTCTTTATTTCTCTTATATATAAACCGTACCCTTCTATCCATATGCATGTCTACGGATTTATTTCTCAGTTTACTCAGACTAACACAATTTGTCTGTCAATTGGTTATCTTGGAGACGCCAAAGAATTTCTGAATCTCCCTCCTGCCTTTTAACCCGTGGCCTTGGAAATGGCACTCAGTGGAGGAGGTGAGATGTGAAGAGGCTTTAGAGAGTCTTGAATTGGGGCTGGGCAGGCTCTCAGTGTTCTCGCTGTGCTACAGAAGAATGACCTCATTGCTTCGGGTTTATATCCTGGGCCTCATAGCCACAGAGGACCTGGCGTTTGTCTTACTTGAGCCCTTATGTGTGAAAATAACTAGTTTGTTTCCTTCTTCTCTCCTTTCTGCCCCCTGATTTCTCGTATTCAAGGACCTCTGGTGGCTCTGAGGTTAAGCAGTGCTCAGATCCCAGCTGGAAAGGTGGTGATTGGGCTCTATCAGCCCCCTGGAAGGGAGGAAGACGAGGAGGGGAGCAAAGCAAAGAGGCAGTCTCTCTCTTTTTTTTGTTTTTTTTGTTTTTAGGGCATCACTGCCCTCTGGTGATGGGAGTAGGAGGCTCAGCCTTGCTGCTGGAATTGAACCTCCAACCCAGTTGCCCGTAGTCCCGCACACAACCACTACGCTACCGGGGCTCAGCCCCAGTCTCTCTTTTTTTGGCATCACTGCCCTCTTGTGGGAGTAGGAGGCCCAGCCTTGCTCCTGGAGAGCTGCTGCTGGATTTGAACCACTAACCCAGTGGGCCGCAGTCCCGCACACATCCATTATGCCACTGGGGCTCAGCCCAAGCGGTCTCTTTTTGTACATCTTCCTAGCCTTGGAAAGCCAAGGGCACAGTTCACCCTGTCTCACAGGATGGGATCAGCTGGATGGCAGTAGGTTTGGCTTTTGGTTTTTCTCATGTTCAGGACATTCACAAGTGATTGCTATTATTTTACTTTTATATTTGTCTCTGCCACAGCCTTCATTTCTTATCATTGACATCGCACAAATCAATCTTGTAAATTGAATTTGATTACAATTTCTGAATTTCTGCGTCATGCTTGACGGGCGATGCAAGTCTCATGCCTCCTCAATGCTTCAGAAAATGAGAGAGAGCAGCAATGGTACATTCCTGCTGCTAGTTCATTCTGACATTGAGTAACAGATGACATGTCCAGCGGATGGAGTGGCTGCCTAGATTGCATAGCAGATTTTTGTGTGACTTTAGGAAAGTCATATGCATGCAAGCGTCAAGCCATTCAAAACCATCTTTAAATGTCCCCCCGTCCCCTCGCACTTCATCTCTAAAGAAGCCCTCCTCCAGCAGGCCTCTTTCTTTGCTTGTCTTGGGTGTGCCACTGAACAGGGAACAAACAAAACCCAGACCCTGGAGAATGTTTTGAATGCTTTGGCCTCTCCTGGTCCAAGTGACACTTCTGAAGGGTTCAGTGGACACTGCTGGTCCCTGGAGCATGGGCCCACCCTGATCAGCCACTGGGTCCAGGCATGAAGGTGTGCGGGAGGGCAGCCTGGACAATGGCACACTTGCGGAAATGATTGTAGTTTTATAATGTGAATCAGAGCTTATCTGTGCCCTCTGGACTTGATTTGATGGGGCAAAGGCAGGGGGGCATCTTTCAGCTTGTTATTGTGCTGAATTCTTGGAGTCGTTGCTGCATTCGTAGGCCAGCCGTGTGACACAGGGCTTGCCGAATCATCCGAGGTCTCCCCACGTGTTTATTGATTCCCTCGTGAATATTCACATTAGCTTCAGGCAGCTTGGTTAACCCAGAAAGCGTAAAGTGTAACAACTAGATATCTCTTGGGCGGTGACACACTGAAGAGCGGTGAGTAGTCCCAGCCTGAGCAGACCTGGTTGTGCTTGGGGGGGTGGGGGAGCAAGACGGTCAAGGATACGGATCCCAAAAATGGCTTTGACGCCCAGCTCTACCCAGAAGTATCTCTGTTTCCTGAATCCTTTCAGGACTATTCCCTTCTTGGTTTCAGCAAAGCTGCTCTGCTTGAAAAGACTAGGAAGAAAGGCCTGGCAATCTATTCCCCCAAATCAGCTACTGAAAGACCTGTGGATCACAGTGGTTTGATCCTATTTTGTTTAGGGCTGCCATGGGTCAGGGCCCAACTACTAGCAGTGAACCACTATTAACTATTATACAAGGTTTTGCAAAAATAGACAGGAAGATGATTTTCGTGATCACAGGCTCACGCTGTGCCATGACCTGGATCCTGAATCGTAGCAACCCTACAGGACAGGGCAGAACCATCCCCGTGGGCTTCTAAAATGGAATAGCTTTACAGAAACAGAAAGCCTCCCTTTTCTCCCATAGAACAGCTGGTGGTTTCAAACTGCCCACCTTGCAGTTGCCAGCATCTCGCTACGGCACCCAGGCTTCCGGCCACGGATGCCAGTTGGACCCACACCAGACAGCAGTTTGAACACCAGGACTGATGAGACCATTGCAGAGGCTCCCAGGAATGGCCCAGGGGATGAGTATGTGGGCCAGTTGTTTTCACAGGCAGCCTCAGCGCAGGTTCAGGGCGTCCGGATGTGGGGCAGCATTGCTGAAGGAGACAGGCGATGAGGAGTGCCGCACCGAGGACACGTGCAGGAGGAGACCTGGAAGCTATTCCTAGGGCACGCAGAGCTGTCCCCTGGCTGAAAATGGTGCCAAGTCGAGTCAGCCTCCAGGGACAGTCTGACTCCCGTGGTGGGCTTTACAAAGAGTTGGGGGAGAAGGTGGAGGCTGCGACTGAAGACAAACAACCGACTGAAGGGAACTGCCCCAGGCCATCCTGATGAGCAGCCATGACCATGTCCATGAGGCTTGAAGATGGCCTTGGCGATTCTTTTGTTCTGAGGCTTGAAGACAGCCTTGGCGATTCTTTTGTTCTGTCTTTTTGCCTCCAACCTCTTATTCAACATGGGGCTTGCTAATAGCCCGGTGGGAGCGGCATGTCATAGAGGTCCTGGGAAGTCCAGGTGGGTGATAAGGGCAACGCCTTTCTCAGCTACAGAGATGTGGGTGGAAAGTCATTCTGGCTATCTTTTCCCCCTTTCCATCTTTGTCTTTCAGCTGAAGTGAGCAGCGAATACAGTATGGATAAGGCGATGGTGGAGTTTGCTGTAATGGATCGGGAGCTTAACCATTACATAAAGGCTGTTCAGTCGGCAATCAATCATGTAAGTGTCGCACTGTGGTTAGTCGGAGCCCCTCACCCGGTTATAACTGGTTACGATCGGCCGGCCTTGTTCTGTGAACACAGAATCAAAATTCTTCTCCAACCTTTAATATTTCCTTAACCTTACTGCAGCAGTTATTCATTTCCTCCAAACCAGGAAGTCTCATGGAGTAGGAATCCGAAATATTTTTCCAGCTAGACCACCTAGGTTACTTTCAGAGATGCCGTTGACTTCAGCTTTTTTGCAGTTTGTGCCTTGAAATGTCTAGTCTAAATTGTTTCCCCCCCCCCCCCCCAATTGTTATTCCTGTTTAAGCATTCCGTTTAAACCAGGTTCGGTTACTCATTCTCCAGTTTTAACTGCTCTGCAGCTATTGCAACATCCAGGCAATCAGATAATATGAGTGATTTTTAGAACAAGTTTAGAAATAAAGAGGGTTGGCATTTTGGCTCTTCCGGGAGCCGAGCTTATCTTCGTTGCGTCCCGCAGCACGAGGCGGTGGAGGTGGGAGCCTTGGCAACAAACATCCCTGTGGGCACTCTATTGAGTAAGACGTGAGCAATAGGGTTGCAGTCTCGTTTCTGAGAAGGCCTTTGTCCTTGGAGCAGTGGAAACTCCCTGTTGCGCTGATCTTAGTTCACCTGGTAATAGGGTGCCCTTGTGCTTCTGGTTTCTGTATTTGTCTTTTTGTACGCGTGGCTATGGAAAAATTGCAAAACTCAAATACCGCCCAGGATTGCCTATTGCTCATCGAACTAGGAATAGACATCCAGCGCATACACCGAGTGTGTGTGTATTGCCTGGTTGCCTAGGGTTTTTCTGTATTTTATGGCTAGGATTGATTAATCGAAGGAGCCCCTGGGTGGCGCCAGTGGTTAAGCAGTCGACTACGTCTAGAGGTTGACAGTTCTAATACACCCAGAGCTTCCTGAGCCGCTTCTTAGAGGCCACAGCTTTGGAATGCCACATGGAGTTCGTCACTTACGAGCCCACGGACTCAGGGGCAACCCAGTACGACCGCAGAAAGTGGAGTATTGGTGAGCTAATTTTAAGAGTATCTGCTTACAGCCCCAAACTGAACGGATTTAACTTGCAAAACTCTCATGTTTCTAGCCATCATGGCTGCTAGACCTGCTTCTGTATTTCTTCCCTAGCAAAGTATGAAACTGGTACCAGGTTTCAGCCTGTGAAGTGGGGTAACTGAGCACCTCAGACAGCCCATCGGAGCTCCAGTATTGTTATGAAGTGAGTCGAATATGGACCCAGGCTAGACAACCCTTGCTTTCAAAAGAACCAGGCTGGCTGAGTTAGGCCTGCTATGGGGCTCTGCTCTCTCTCGCTTTGACCTTTCCATTAGAGGGAGCCCGTTTGACGGGCCTTTTTATCTTTAACTTTCACGTTGTGCAAATACAACAACCTCGAATACGGGAGGCGAGAAAATCCAGTTTTGGTGTCGAAGAAGTTCAGGGCGATTTCTTGTTGTTCTTTCAGATCCGTAACCAGGTCACGTACTTTTGCATTAAAAAGCGAACATTCCACTTCAGGAAACTGATTTACAGACTCAACAATTCTTGGCCTGCCCATTTCACAATGTCATATGTGAGATTAGATACCCTGTATCAGAATACTTTGAAATTCTAGACTCTGATGGCCAGATAAGATAGATTCATTAATTCCTTTGCCCAGATTTTTAAATCTACTCCCTGGAGCAATGGAATATGATCTTCCCTGAGAAGAATCTGGTTGGTTGGCCCCTGTTTGAAAATGGTTTGTGTTGTCCTGCTGGGATTCAGGAATCCTTCAGGTGTCATGCTATTGGCTTATCCAGTTACAGTGGGAGTTGTACCTGGTCTTAAAAGGGAAAACATGGTTTTCAGTCAGAGGTGGAAACAAGGAGAGGCAGTTTGTGGATACTCCCAGGAGCCCTGTGCAACCTTCTGTTCCACTGTAGACTTTCAGGAGGTACCACACTTCTGTTTCTGTCATCTTTGCCCAGGCTCCAATCCACTCTCCCGAAGTTAATTTGAAAATATCCGTGCTCTTCCTTTTTGTGAGATTACAAGTAGCTGTCGGCAGTTCCTGTCACCCCTAAAAGAATGGACAAAGACAACCGAGCCTTTTTCAATCAGTCAAGAAACATCCTCATAGCCCAACCTTCTATGGAATTCTGAAGCTGTGCGACTCTGCTTTTGATGTATAGCTATTAGACATTTACTTTGGAACCTTAGAGGCAGAGATTGGCTTACCCACAAATCCCTGTGGCATGACACAAAAGCTCTCAGGTTGCCCTTCTTTGTCCTTTAAGGAAATGGAGCTGCTACATTCAAAGATCCCAGGGTATTTTATTTAGAATCAGCATTTATTTCAGGGCTCTGAAACAAATAAACAAAGCCCGGAACACCGTTCCAGCTAGTTTGTAGAGAGAAAACTATGCAGTGAGTGAGCAGTTAAAAAAAAAAAAATCAGGGTTTCATTTCTACATCCGTCCTGTGTACATGGACCACTTGGAGGGGAGACTGTGCCCTGGCACTCCCAGGGATTGTTGCTACTTGTCTGGACCCTGTTGGGGCCTCTTCTCCTTGTCATCTGGTGAGGGCCTGGGCATGAGACTGCTGGTCGGTCGCTTCCTCCCCTGATCTTGGAGTGTTGTGTACATGCATGGAAATGGTGCCACTGACTGCCTCTTAGTTCTCAGATGTTCAGTGAGTAACTGTGACTACATACCTAGGTTCTCTTGGCCCTTCCAGATGCCAGAAAGAGGGCATTGAGCCTCGCCACCCCCACCCCCCCACCCCAGCCTCACCTTTAGGATGTCTTCAGGCCAGAAGACAGATCTGGAACAGAGTGACACAAGCACCAGGAGTCCTGGTGGCGCTGTATTAAACTCTCGGCCACTAACTAAAAGGTTGGCTGGCGCGTGGAACCCACCAGCAAGCTGCATGGGGCATGTGCTTCCACAAAGATTTGGAAAACAGCCTCGGGAACCCCCGGGGACAGGTCTTCCCTGTCCTGTCAGGGGGCCATGAGTCGAAGCCACCTTGATGGCAGCAGGTAGCATGGAATGCCAACGGGAAGGGGGTGTCAATGACCGAGGGCCCCCGTGACGCCCTGGGAACTTGGGGACGCCTTCCTGTGGAAGTGAGCTTTAACCTGCCATGAGAGTCACGTGTCCCGGGTCACTTCTTCGTCTCTGTGACTTTCGCATGAAATGAAAGCATCCCTGCAGAGTCCCAGAGTGCCCCAGGCGATCCAAAGACTGTATGCTGAGGAAAGTAGGCCAAAGAAGGAGTCTCAGAGGGCTCTTTAGATACCAAAAGCCAAATAGAGAGTGACTAGCGGAGTGACTGAAGGTGAGCCACGGGCTCATTCTCCGTGTACCCACCCAGCGGGGCTTCCCGTTCTCGTGCACTGATTACACACCATGGCCATAGCCTCTTATTTCTGATGCGAGTTTGTTTTAACTGAACCCCATCACCAGAAGCCTGTGGGGCAGTGCTGGTGATGGTGAGGTTATTTCATTCAGGGGATCCTTAAATCCACTGTCTGACACGTGTGGTTTTTTTTCTTTACAGATTCAGAGATGATAAAAATTCATCATGTGAGCAGGCAGTAGCTGCCATTTAAAAACTTTAAAAAATTTTTTTAATTGGGGGCTCTTATCACAATCCATACATGTATCCATTATGTCAGACATATCTGTATATATGCTGTCATCATCTTTTTTGGGGGGGGTTGTTTGTTTTTTGGGGGGCATTACTGCCTCTGGTGGTCATGGGTGCTACCCAGTGCTGCTCCTGAGAGCCACCGCTGGGTTTGAACTGACAAGCCCGTGGGTCGCAGTTCTGCACTCAACCACTTATGCCACCGGGGGTCTATCATATTTTTCAAAACATCTTCTTTGTCTCTGAGCCTCTGGCATCATGGTTTCCCCTCCCTTCTCCCCCTCCCTCCCAAATATCCCCTTGATAATTTATAAATTTTTCTTTTTTGAGTTTTCATGTCTTACACTGACCACTGCCTTATTTCACCCACTTTTCTGTGGTCTGCCTCATTTCACCCACCTTTCTGCGGTCTGTCCTCCTGAGAATGGGGTGCCAAACATCGATCACTGTGATCAGGTCCTCCTTACCCCTCCCATCCCAGCCCCATACCCTCCTAGCTGGTCCCCTTACTGGTCCTGAGGGGTCTTATTGGGGGTCTTTATAGCTCTCCTGAGGGGTTTATCTGTTTAGATTCCATGTTGCTAGTTCTTATCTGGACCAGTATGCATGTTCTGGTCTAGCCAGGTTTGTAAGACAGAATTGGGGCCATGGTAGTGGGAGGGGAGGAAGCATTAAAGACCTAAAAACTCTTACTCCTCGTGGTATAAAAAGACAGGTGCCAGCCTCCTCTAACCTATGTCCAGAAGAACAAGATGTTGCCCACCGACCGCTCCTGAACTCTCTGCCCTGGACCGCCATAGGAGGCGCCGGTGAGCATGGGGAAAAGATGTACAACCAATGTAAGAAAACTAGGAAAGGTTAGAATGGGTGAAAATGGAGAATACAATAAAAATAGAAACCACCAGACTTGGCGGAGAGATTGGAGGAAGTCAATCTGAGAGTTTTCCTTTGCCTCAAGACAGCCGTCCCCCTCTGGACTGCAGGTCCTCCTGAGTGCCCCTTCCAGCTGGTGAGGGGACAGGCCTGTAAAGAAAACAGCAGCCCGAGGGAAACGTGCTCTTGCGGAGCAGTCAACTACATGAGGAGGCTCCCACGGACTCAGGGGGAAATGGAACAAAGCGATGATGGGGTTCTTCCCCCAAACTTGTTGAAGCGCCCTCACAGGAGACCCAGAGGACAACATCTGCCTGAATGCAAAGATGAGACAATAGGTAGGGGAGGTGGCTAGGAACAGGAACCCTGGGGGAAAGAAGGGAGGGTGAGGGGTGCCAAGCCATTAGGGAAATTTCCCACCGTGCTGCCCTTGGGGGGAACTGAGTTTATATATGAGAAAACTGATTTACTGTGCAAACTTTCCCCTAAAACACAAGAAAATGTTCACTTCCCTCCCCCTCCCAAGAAAAAGTCACAAAAAACAAAAATTGGACAAAGGGCAGGAGCCATGGCAAGGGACTGGCAAGGGACCATGATCCCGCTGTCCTGTCCGTCATGCAGCCATAGGTATCGTCTGTGCCTTACGGGAAAGATGCCTGGTGGCGCCTGGCACACAGGTGGGCTGCCCACCACAGGTCCGAAAGATGCGGTGCTGTGCCCCCTTCAGGATCGACAGTGTTGGAGACCACACGGACAGCTGGACTCTGCCCCGCAGGGTTGCCACGGGTGAGACTTGCCTGAAAGGCAGGGAGCTTTTTGAGTGGTTTTGTTTTTTTCTTTTTTCTGGTGAGCAGTATAGTTTTAGACCCCCGGTTGGATGGACGGCTTCGGGGCAGACGTTTTGTTCTCTTGTCCATAGGCTCGCCCTGAGGGATGATAGCCAACTGCTTTGTTCTGCTGCTGTTGGGGCTGTCGGTCGGGCTCCAGGTTGTCAGCTTTAGGGGAGTGTTCCCATGCCTCTCTGCCATGGAGCTGCTGCTGGGTGGCTTGAGTGGTGGCACTCGGGACGCTTGCAGCAGAGCGCCTTGCACGATCCACGAGCTTAGCAAAAGTAACGCGAGCTTGCAGCTTGCGTGATATATTGAATGATAAATATTTTAGCAAAGTTCTTAATTACATGGTTTTACTCAGCTGTCCTTCTTCAGTACATGTGCTGCCCGAGTGTATTGGAGAAGCCGTGCCCTCCTTTCTAATAAGGCGCTCTGGGACCTCTTGTAAGATTTAAGACCTGTCAATTGGATCCCAGCCATAGACTTTTTTATTTATTTACTTAAAGTCACAATAACAATTCCTACCAAAAACCTGGGGAGGGGAAATCTTTTGCCTGTTGACCTGACAGGTGTGGAATTGGTCTCCTGGGGTCAGTTGGTAGAAATCTTGGTGGATGTGGAGTGGGCTGTGCCCCATAAGCTGGCCCTTGCATTTTATCTGCCTTTTAAAGACGACAGATTGGGATTTAGAAGAGTGGAACTCTGCTTCACCTAAGCTGTTGAAACCAACACAATCTGAGCTGTAATAAAAGAACAAGGTGGGTCAAAGGTATCACTTACCTCAGCTCCATCCATCATTGTGCAACTCCCATAGACTGTTTTTTTTGACATATCACTTCCCTCTACCTCCCCACCCTTTATCGACTGGTAAGTTTGCGTTTTGCAAAACTTGACACGTGACAGGTTCCTTAAGCTCCCCAACCTTCACGTGAAACCGATGGGGCATCTCACACGTTGGCAGGGAGAGAGAACCGGAAGGTCATCTGACAGGGTCTGACGTTAGGTCCAGGCCAGAGGTCGTGACTTCCTGCACTGGACGCTGGGAATCCCTGAGGAGCAAGGGGGGGGGGGGGATGTGAGCGTGTGGGCCTAGAGGATGGGCAGACAGGAGATTGCTGAGTGTGGGCGCAGTCAGTTGTTCAGGGCATCTCAGGGAGGCGAGAGAGAACAACAAAAATGCACATACTCACAGCCATCAAGTTCCAGCTGAGTCCCAGCGACTCTCTAACGCCCGGGCAGAACCACCCCCGGTTAGCTCTTTACGGGAGTGGAAAGCTCCATCTTTCTTTTGCCAAGGGGCTGGTGACTTCAAGACGATTGACCTTGAAGTTAGCAGCCCAGCACGGTGCCCACTGTGCCACCAGCGCTCCATTGAGAGAGGTTCTAGAAGTCAAACTCTCTCCCATTGTCCCTACCATTGCGACCCACAGTGATCCTACAGGGCAGGCAGAAGGGCCCCGGTGGGTCTCCAAGACGGCAATGACTGAGGGGAGTAGAGACCCGTCTTTCTCCTGTGAAGCGGCTGGCTGTTTCGAACTGCCGACCTAGTGAGCCACAGCCCACTGTCCTGCCCAGCGGCAGGACACCACTGGGGCTTGCGAGAGAGCAGGGGAGCGAAATCAGGGGCAGCCTCCCTCCTTCAGAGCCAGATGGACAAGGACTGGAGAGGCCTTTCCCCTTCCTGCCCCCAGACCTCTCCAGAATGGTTTCTTCTGACCTGCTTTTTTCTCAGAAGTTCTCAGTTATTCCTGCAGGAGCCTACTCACCCAAAGGCACAGTCTCCAGGAGTGCACCATAGCAATGAAAACAATAGCCACTTGTCCCTGACGTACGAGGATGCTTTTGACTGTGACGACAGAGACAGTTCCCTTGTATGGCAATACAGGAGCACTCCCTGCACAATCCCTCTTGATTAAGGCTGTAAAGTTAGGTCTGGATATAAACAACAGGAAACCCTCCCCAAACCCACCGTCATTGCCTTGATCCCGACTCCTCACGATTCTATGTGGCAGTGTTCCCCAAAGTGTGCGCTACCGAGTGAAGGGCCCCGGGGGGCTGCACACGCAGACACTCCGTCTTTATCCTGCTCAGTGGGATCCGGTACAAAGGTTTGTCCTTACCAAGGCGAGCAATGGTGTTCCTCCCCGAGAAAGCGGGTTCGCCGTAGGGCAGATGTGTTTGAGAACGAGGCTGCATAAAGTTTCCAAGACAATAGATCTTTCCGCAGGAGCCAGCCTCATCTTTCTCCCTCACAGTGGCTGGTGAATTTGAACCCCTAACCTTACGCCTAGAAGCCTAACCCACTGCACTCCCAGGGCCCCTTTAGGCCTGGGTATAGAATTGCGCTAATTGGGCTGCTTTTGTTACAGGAAAGAATCTGGAAGTCATTGTCTTATATTCCCAGGCCCGCCGCTCTGTAACACGAATTTCCCAGGACACGAATAAATATAACAGGAGAAAGGGATCTTGTGGCCAAATAAATTTAGGGAAATGCGTGAGTTGGGGAGTTTCCTTAACCACTCCGAGACCTTTAGTTTGCTCCTGTGCATTGTGCTTCTGCAGAAGAGAGTCAGTTGTGTCCTCAACACATGTCCTTTTGGGGCAGGCTGATGTTCTGCAGAAATGTCACTATGGTCTCACCCATGGTGTACAGAGGAGGTGGCAAGAGGGGCCCAGCCGTTGATTGGTGGCAGACCCTCTGGGGCACCTGTCACACACCCGAACTGACCTGGGTCTCGGAGGTGGAAGGTCAGGGAGGGTCCTGCCTCTGAGAAGGTGGCCACTAGGAGTCAGTCAAAGCAGGCGTGAACACCCAGAGTGCCCGCCCTGGTCTCAGGAGAGCGGAGAGGCAGGTGTTTGGGGATGAGCCCTGAGAGCGGGGTGGGATGGGCAGAAGGACCCAGCATCGGTGGGCAAGCCCCTGACCATCTCAGCAAGGTCTGGCTGACCTTCTCCCTCTGTGGGGCCCTGGGCTGCTGCCGTGGGGCCCAGCCAGCCTGGCCACCGTTTCCGGGGTTACTCTGGTGATAGGGAGGTTCTTCAGCACAACAGTGGGCAGTGGCCATTGAGACTTTCCTGACTCAGGACGGGCGGCCCTCTGTGTGTCAGCCTTGGACTGCGTGCTGCAGGACTTCGGCGACTTGCTTTTCCAGCCAGAGAGCCCCCAGGCCTTCCTTCCGAGGTGTGAGCACTTGACCTGACCCTGCAGCCCTTTGCTCAGCAAGCTGAGTGCCTGAGCCACGTGCACCACCCAAAACTCCTTACTGCCCCAGACCTGCATCTTTCAGACTGGGTGCAGAGACCATGGATGACGTTGACATGCATCTTAGAGGTGTCTTAGGCTCCTTCCTTTCAGACTCCTCACCCTCCATCTGTAATAAACCCTCAACGCTGTAATTACACCTTGCCCCGCTGTCTGCCAGGGCTTCTGGGTACGGGGAGGGATCGGCTGGCGGTAGAAAGGAGGTGGGGAGTAGATTGAAGTGGGGGTGGTTGACTGTAAAACGAAGGCACTCTTCAGAGTGGAGTGGGAAGCAGTTGTGTCTTCATAAGGCACTTGTTCAGTCGGGGCTGTTGGTATGCCTAGTTCAGTGAGAGGCACATGCCTTTTGGTGTGTGTACACACAGTAGCAACAAAAGTATTTTCAACAGCTACTACAATGTGATAATGAACCTCCTTAAAATGCTTCAGAAACTCAGAGCCTGGGAAAAGTCAAAACGTCTTGACTTAAAAAATCTGGTTTCCCTACATCCCAGCTCTGAACCTTGGTGCCTTCTGGAGGTGATAAACAAGGTGAAAAGACGGTGTATGGAAGCCTGAAACCGGCCCCTTCTGAACAGCTGGAGACCTTCTGTTGTTGTCCGAGCCCTGGGGATCAAATGAGCTCAGTGTCAGACTGCTGACTACTGAAAGGCAGTCACCAACAGCTCTGAGGAAGAAAATGGAGCGGCCTGCATCTGTAAAGAGTTAGAGCTCCAGAAACTCATAGGGGCAGTTCTCCTCTGTCCTGCGGGTTCTCTGTGAGTCAGAATCAACTCAGAGGCAGCGGGTCTGATGGTGTTACTGATTTATAAGGTTACCCAGAAAAATCTTTCAAAGAGCAGTCATTTCCTTGGTCACATCATCTCTGTAGAGAATGCTGAGTCAGAGAGATGTCTCTGAGTAGGCCCATCGGCAGACAGCCATAGGAAGAGGCCAGAGACCCAGCTGGCAGAGAGGGGGTCTGAAGGCAGCCTTCCTTGAAAGGAGCGCTCTGGCTGTGGGTCAAGGGCAACGGTACTGGGGTTGGTTGGATAGGTCAAGGTGACCTGGCTGGGGCAAAAAGACGACTTGCAGTTGGATTTGAAGTCCTCTCATAAGTAAATAGAAGCCCTGGAGGCATAGTGATTGAGGGCCCAGTTGCTAACGGAAGGTGTGAGTGTGCCAACCCTTATTACTATCATCTTGCTTATAATAAAGATCAACCTGGTGTTTTGCTCCCTTAAGGTGGCAGCCTAGAAAACCCTATTGCGTTGACAGCACACCATCACCACAGCTGTCATAACTGTACTCGTGTCTAGTGCATGTTCTTTACCATGTGCACTGGTACAGATGGGAACTGGAAATACAGGGAATCCTGGACAGTAGTGAGAGTGGAGTTGCCAGACGGGTGGAGGGAAGGTGAGGTAGAAAGGGAGAGCTGATTACAAGCATCTGCACATAACCTCCTATTTGGAGAACGGACACTGGGTGAGGGGAGACGTCAGGCAGTGCAAGATATGACAAAATGATAATAATTTATAAAGTATGGATAGTTTATAAAGCATGAGTGGGGAGGGAGGGGAAAAGATGAAGAGCTGACGTCAAGGGCTCAAGTGGAAAAGCAGATGTTTCGAGAACGATGATGGCAGCAGGCAAGCAAAGGTGCTTGGCACAGTACATGTATGTATGGATTGTGTGATAAGCGATGTATGAGTCCCCAATAAAATGATTTAAAATCTTTTGCAGACATGTCGCTGTATAAATATTTCTTTTTAAATTTATGTTCATTTCTTTCTGGGCCTTTTTTTTTTAAAAAAAAATAATGAAATGGATGTTGCCTACTAAGATATTTCCTTCAACGACACAGTTCAAAACCACTGTGAGATATATTTCACACCCATGAAGCCCAAATCAGACCGAGCAGTCCGAGTCTCCTTGAGAGCCCCAACCTGAGCTGCCCCAGACTCAGTGCCAGCTCCCGGTGACCTGTCGACCCAAGAACGGAACCTTGCACCTGTAGGTCCTCCAGGCTCTGACCTTTCAGAAGCAGATTGCCAGGCCTTTCTGCTGAGGCATCTCTGCAAGGGATTTGCAGCAAATCACCTTTCCATGAGTGACTTATCACTTAATCCTTTGTGCCACCCAGGGGCTCTGCACATCCACTGGAATGGCAATGATGAAAACAAAACCCGAAGCTGGAAAGGACTAAATGCTGACAAAGATGTGGAGAAATGGGGGCCTTTGTGTGTGGCTTGTGGGAATGAAAAATAGTGCAGGCTTGGTGAAAAAGTTTGGTGGCTCCTCAGAGCACTGCCATCTGACCCAGAAACCCCACTCTTACCTAGCTCCCTCGAACTGAAAGCAAGGCCTCAGAGAGCTTCCTGTACACCAGGGCCGATGGCAGCGTCCTTCATGCTAGCTAAAAGAGAGAAACAGCACAAATGTCCACCCATAGATGAATGCACCAACCAAAGAAGTACTTGTCAGTCATGAAAAGAAACAGCTCTCTGATACATGCCGTGACAGGGGGAGAAACATTGGGAAATGGTGGTGGGGAACCCCAGGTGAATGCAATTAGTGTCCTTAAGATGGTTAACAGGTTAAGATGGTTCGAATGGAAAATTTTTATATTATTCATTTGAACAT
This sequence comes from Nesogale talazaci, assembly GCA_004026705.1. Lineage (NCBI taxonomy): Eukaryota > Metazoa > Chordata > Mammalia > Afrosoricida > Tenrecidae > Nesogale > Nesogale talazaci. Next base: position 163,154 of record PVJH01001342.1, on the reverse strand, counting down.
AGTAAGAGTTTTAAAATGCCCTCTATGAAAATAATAATCCTTAGTTCTCCTGGAAGAGACTAGTAAGAGGAAGCTAGTTTCTGTCAGTTTGTCATCCGGTGGTGACTGGTGTGTTACTGTGATGTTGGGTGTTATCTCACTGGCATTTCAGATGCCTGCAGGGTCACTCCAAGTGGACAGGTCTCAGCAGAGTTTTCTGACTAGGAACCGAATGCAAAGAAGGAATAGAGTGTCCATTTTTGAGGAATTAGCTTCTGAAAACCTTAGGGATAGCAGTGAAATTTTGTCAGATATTGCATAATTCTTCGATCCTCAGGGAGGCAAACAGAACCTTGTCAGAGATAGTGCCAGAAAATGGCCCACTGAGGTTAGAAGGCACTCAAAATGTGACTGAGGAAGAGCTGCCACCTCAAAGGAGTGCATAAGATTCTCACAGAAAGGAAGTCCATAAGAACTACTTTGTACTGTTGACCATAGCGACGTGGATGGAGAAAGGCCTTTGAGAACTGCTGCTGGATTTGAACCCCTAACCCTGTGGGCCGCAGTCCCGCACACAACCACTACGCCCCCAGGGCTCAGCCCTACTGGAATTAGCCTTTGGGGGCGGGGGCGGGGGGGGGGGGCGCAATCACTGTCTCTGGTGATCATGGGCGCTAACCAGTGCTGCTCCTGAGAGCCACTGCTGGATTTGAACCGCCAAGTCCGCAGGCTGCCGTCCCGCACTCAACCACTTACGCCACTGAGACTCAGCTCCAGAATTAGCCATTTTAAGTCAGAAGATCACATGGTTTACTTTGACAGATTCAAGAGGAATAAGGCCACATTCTTCATCCAAAAAAACATTTCAATCTCAACCTTGAAGTACAATGCTGTCTCGGATAGGATAATATCTATCCTCTACAAAGACAGCTAGCTAGTCAATAGAACTATGATTCAAATTTACAAACCATGTTTTGAAGCAAGTGATGAAGAAATTGAAGAATTTTAACGTCTTCAGTCTGAAGTCGATCAGACATGCAATCAACATGCATTGATAATTATTGGTTATTGGAATGCAAAAGTTAGAAGCAAAAAAGGAACAATTTTTGGAAAGCAATATGGTCTTGTTGAGAAAAATGAAACTGGAGATTGTATGATTGAATTTTGCAAGAGAAACAACTTCATTGAAAATAACTTATAACACAAGTAACTATGTGGGGGGCGGGGCATACCCCCTCCTCCAAATGGATTTTTTTTCAAAACTATATGTCTACTTTTCTTTTTCTTTTTTTTTTTTTTTTTAAATTTTATTGGGGGCTCTTACAGCTACTACAACATTCAGTACATCATTTGTATCAAGCACATTTGCACACATATTTCCACATATATTTCCCAATATTTTCCACCTGAGCCCTTGATACAAGCCCCTTTTAAAAAAAACCCTCCCCTTTCCCTCCCCCCCCTTTTTAAAAAAATTG
>PVJH01001342.1:140217-161597 GCA_004026705.1 Nesogale talazaci | reverse complement strand
GTCTACTTTTCTTTTTTTAAAACAAAGAACCTTATCATCTTCAAAGTACTCTCCATTACACTTAACACATTTGTCAAATCTGTAATTCCGTTCGTGGAAACATTTTTTCAAACTCATCTGTTTGGATGGCTAACAGTATCTCCCTCTTGTTTTCCTTTTACCTCTTCTATGTTGTCAAATCGCTGTCCTTTCATGTCCCTCTCTAAGGAAACAAGAAAGTCTCTTGGAGCGAGGTCAAGTGAATAAGGTCTGTGGGGCAAGAGAGACATGCTGTTTCTTGCCCAAAATGTGCACTGAAATGGCTGTGTATGCAGGTGCATTGTCATGGTAGCAAACCAGTTTCCCACTGCCACAAATCAGGCCTGTGTTGTCAAACTTCCCAGAACCTCCAAAAAGAAAACTCGATTAACAGTCTGACCTGGTGGAACAAACTCCAAATACATTGTGTGTTGATTTTTTCCTCTGTTTGGAAGTTGACAGACGTCAGAAAAAAGTTTGTCATCAATCGACATTTCATCTTTTTTGAAAGGAGAAAATCATTTGTATACTTGAATTTTTCCCATAGTTCTGTCCTTAAAAATGATATTCAACATCAGAACCATTTATACTGCAATTTTCCTGAGCAGAAAACAAGGTTTCACAGCCATATAGTTCTCACAAATTGAACATCACAAAACAAACAAGGTTTCAGTGAAATGCTTTTATGAAAAAATGCACTGTGACCAGAGAGAATCTTCCCAGAAGACACCACTGGGAGCACTAAGTCACTGGGTTGCTCGATTCTTGCCTAGGGGGTGGAAAGAGGGCAGGAGGTGGGGATGGGGAAATGCACACTATGAAAGTTCTGCCCAGTGGAGCTTTTATCTGTTGTTTTTTTTGGAGGAGGGGGGTGTTGTACCTTCCCTGTACATATGGATATATCCAGATGAAATACACAGAAATCAATTTTTCCACATCTGTGGTAAGAGAAGATGGAGAAGCTCAATATCAGTAGCTAAAACTTGGCTAGAGGCTGAGTGTGGAACAGACCACCCATTGCTCATATGTAAGTTCAGGTTGAAACAGAAGTAAATGAGAACAAGTCCATGACAGCCAAAAATATGACCTAAAGGATATCCTACTTGAAATTTAAACATATTTCAAGGACAAATTTGATGCATTGAACACTAAGGACAGAGATCTGATGAGCTGCGGGATGACCTCAAGAACATCATACGTGAACAAAGCAAAAGGTAATTAAAAACATGAAAGGGGAAAAATCAAAGTGGGTGCCAGAAGAGACTCTGAACTTACTCTTAATCATGGAGCAGTTAAAGCAAATGAAGAAGTGATGAAGTCAAAGAGCTGAATGGAAAGTTTCAAAGGGCAACTTGAGAAAACCTGTAGGGTCTGATGTGATACCTCCTGCAGCATTCAAGGAAAGACCAAAGAAGATGTCAGAAGAAACCCAGAAACTTGCTCTTCTTCATAGAGTAGCCGTGGCAAAAGGAAGAAAGAATGAAGTCAAGAGCTAAACGGAAAGTTTCAAAGGGCAGCTTAAGAAGCCAAAATCAAGTATTATAATGAAATATGTAAAGTTAGAGTTAGAAATAGCATATCTTAAACTGATAGAATTCAAGGGAAAAATAATTCAACCTTGAGGTGCAATATTGAGAGATTCTATGGGCAAAATATTGGCCAATATGGGCATGTTAGTCCAGGTAGACTAGAGAAACAAATTCATAAACATGCATATGGATACAAGGGAAAGGTTTGTATATAAGAGGAATGGAACATTGAGAAAGCATCTCAACCCAGTCCAGTCCAAGGTCATAAGTCCAATATTAGCCCATCTGTCTGAAATGAGTCTATAAAGTTTCTCTCCAACTCATGAAACACGTGTAGTGACACCAGGACAATCACGGGCCAGCAGGTGCAGAGTCTTGTGTGTCCAGCGGCAGTAGAAGCATCCTGGTGCTGGCAGGGGTCTCCCCATGGCTCCTCATTTCCAGAGCTCAGGGTCCATCAGTAGTATCCAGTGGCAGTAGAAGCACCACAGCATTGGCAGGGGTCTCCCCGTGGCCTCCCAAGCATCTCAGCGCTGGTAGAAGTCTCCACGTGGCGTCTCCAGCCCCAGAGACTTGGTCCCATCAGGATAAGCCCATGTACCTTTTTCTCCTGCTCCTCCAGTCTCCAGGACTCAGGGTCTATCTCATGCTGCTGTGTTGTCTTTTTGGTATACTGTCTCCAAAAGGCTGAGTCAAGTCTCTCACCTCCAACTGGGAAATCCTGCGAGACTTCCCAGAATTCTCAGGAGAAAGCCATATCTACACAGAGGTCTCATTGACTATCTCCAGATTGACAGACTAGACTCCACCTCTACACTCCCAGTACTGAAATTGACACAGATCAGCCACTGCCACAATGGGAAACATCAAAAGAAGATGGGAAGAATACACAAAGTCGCTGTACCAAAAAACTGGTTAGCACTCAACCACTTCAAGAGGTAGAGTGTGATCCAGAACCAGTGATACTGAAGGAAGAAGTCTACGCTGTGCTGAAGGCATTAACCAAAAGGAATGAACTGAATACCAATTGAAATGTGTCAGAAAGCTGCTGAAGCATAGGAAGCACTCACTCACCTATGCTAAGAAATTTGACTGTTTGGGAGAGAGCCATATTTGTATCACTTCCAAAGAAAGGTGACCCAACAGAATGCACAAAAATTATTAATATCACATGCGGGTGTAAGTTCAGCAATGGTTGCAACAGTTCATTGACAGGGAGTGGCCAGAACCTCAAGTGGGATTCAGAAGAAGATGTGAAACAAAGGTTCTTGCTGCTGTCAGCTGGATCTTGGCTGAAAGCAAAGAATACCAAAAAGATGTTTTGTGGGTTTTTTTGTTTGTTTGTTTGTTTTTTTGGGCATCCCAGTGGGCCGCAGTCCCGCCCACAACCACTACGCCACCAGGGCTCAGCCCTGTTTTGTGTTTTGTTGACTATGCAAAGGCATTTGGCTCTGTGAACCAGAACAAACTGTGGATAGCCTTGAGAAGAATGCCAACTCCAGAACACTTCTTTGTGCTCGTGTGGAACCTGTATGTGGATCATCAGGCACGTGTGTGAACAGAACAAGGGAAGGGCATAGTTTTAAATAGAAAGCATGTGCATCAGGGTGATGGCTTCTCACCATACCTATTCTTTACGCTGAGCAAACCATGATAGAAGCTACACTAGACAAAGCAGAATGTGGTGCCAGGAGTGGTGGGAGGTCTATTAACAACCTTGAATGTGTAGATTACACAACCTTTCTTGATGAAAATGAGGAGGACTTGAAGCACTTGCTAGTGAAAATCAAGCTGTCATATGGATGACAACGCAATACAAATAAAAACAACAGGACCAATATGTAACACCAGTTATAAACCCAGAAAAGATGAAAGTTGTCAAGGATATATTCTTGCTCATGAGAGCAGAAATCACGAGACCAACCTATGCATTGCATTGGAAAAATCTGCTTTCTGAGACTTCTTTGAAGTGTTGATAAGCAAGTGCATTTCTTTCAGGACTAAGATGTTCCTGATCCAAGCCATGATATTGTTAATCACCTCATATGCAGATTTTTTTTTGGGGGGGGCATCACTGCCCTCAGGTGGTGGGAGTAGGAGGCCCAGCCTTTGCTCCATGGAGCTGGAATCGAACCTCCATCCCAGTAGGCCGCAGTCCTGTGCACAACCACTACGCCACTGGGGCTCAGCCCCTCATATGCAGATTTAAGGTATGCATTGAATATCGAAAACCAAAGAAGAATCAATGCATTTGAATTGTGATGCTGGAGAAGAATATGGAAAGTACCATGGACTTCCAAAAGAAGATACAGGCCTGTCTTGGATAAAGGACAGCCAGCACACACCTCAGAAGCAAGGATGGCGCAATTTCAACTAATTTACTTTGGAAATATCATCAGGAGGGACTGACCAATGTCCAGAGAAGGTAAAGTAGAGGGGCAGCAGGCAAGAGGAAGGCCCTTGACAAGATGGGCCAACACAGCAGCGGCAACAGATGGGCTCGACCCTAAGAACGGTTCATGAGACAACCCGGGACTGGGCCATGCTTCATGCTCTTGTACATAATAGGGTCACTAGGAACAGTAACAGACTCACAGGCCAGGACAACACTATTGTCGTTAACAGTTTTTAGTTTATTTGCTTATCCTTGTTTTCGTCTGAAGATAGGCATTTCAGTAACTGTAAATGTTAGTAGGGTTGTCAAATGACCCATAGCGAAAGGCCACATCTATGAAGTGAATTGTGGAAACAATAGCCAGGTGTAGTTAGCTAGCTCGATTCTCCTTTGCCACCGATTGCAGGCATTCTGCTGGCCACCTTTTTCATTCCTCGTGACTGATACCTGCAAGGTTTCATGTGCTGCCGTGCCTGCCGCAGCCGGTTCCTAGACCGTGATTGATTCCCAGAAGGAAGCCCTCTCTGCCCTTCAGGCTTCTCTCCAGCTGAGGGCATGAGAGAAGTCGAAAGTGCCCCAGTGAAATACCACATAGGAAATAGATGCCATTCAGAGAATGCACAGAGGAGCCCCCTGGCAGAATCAGGAATTAAATTTGACACAATTTAAGCTTCAAAAGGACCTTGGAAAAATTTTTTCTGCTTATTTTCCGCCCCTCACCCCCACCCCTTAAAGAAAATTCTTAAGGTACCACTTAACACACCTTTATTTAATAGATGAAAGCTGATTCTCTTAGACTATATTCTGAGGACAACTCAGAGTATTGCTTCAGGGTTCCAGTTCATGCATGCATAGGTTGATTTCAAACAAAAACGTGTCAGTCTCATTATGGTCCCATCATAATAAAAACCCTAGCTTCCCAGACAATCTGCTGAGCCAGTTCAATTGAAGGCAGAACTTTAAGCTCAGAAGTTTATGATAACTTCTTCGAGGATTCCAAAAGATTGAACATTTTATACAATTGAACATCTTACACAATTTCTTGAGGGACCAAGAATGATCGAGAAGAAATGTCCAGAAAATTGGAAACTGTGTTGGTGAACCAAAGACCAATGAAGCTGTGCTAAGGAATATCTTTCCATCCCGACAATGCACCTGTTCATTCGCCTAGGGTAGCAAGACTTGTCCTACCAGAATTTGATTGAGAAACCTCACTCCATCTACGAAACAGCCCTGACCTTTGCCCCTTCAAACTTCTTTTGGTTTCCCAAACCCAAGAGCATTGAGAAAGAAGCCAATCTGAATCCCTCCAGGATGCTGAAGCTACTGTCTTGAAGTTTCATTAAGGAAAAGCTGCAGAATTCTTCCAGGAAGGGCTTGTGGGATGGAAACCTTGCCATCAAACACATAGAACTGCATAGAAGAGACATCAATAAACAGTAACTTCATATTATCATCTTTTTGTCTAATGCAAGTTTCTGTAACTTTGTAGCAATACCTTGGGTCTCTATTGGTAGTGGAATTACTGTTGTCAGAATACCGAAATTGTAGTTCTTTGTCTTTTTGTTATAAAGGAACAGTTGCCAGTGTTAGATTTTACTGTTCAATTTGCCTTTTTTTGCTTTCTTGTATTCTTAACCATTGAATCCCTTTGTGTCCACAAACACGTTTCTTTTGCCCTTTTTTGCTCTTTGGCAAATTGAGCCTAATGCTATCTGGTTTTACCTATCTGGAATTGATGTCTTGATTACAAAGTACGATAACGTGTGAAAGGACCTTTGAGGGAAAAGTGCTATAAAATACAAGGTCTCGGTGTTCTGTCCTGTTAACCTTTAACTTCTCTTCTTACCACAAATGGGTTGCCGCAAGTGCACTTAAATCCTTAACTATCTAAACTTGGACTAGAGAGAGATGACTTTTACTCTGACATTGATCGAAGAAACACGTGTGCAAAATGTACAGCCACTCTTTTGCCCTTAATTTAGTCATCTCTTTGGTAAATGTTTATTTCTGTTCCTTCCCACCTCCCAAGAGTTTCACATAAATCTCATGTAACACTTCCATAAGTGACTAATGCAGATTAGGCTAACTCAGTGACTGAGTCATTTTGATTGTGAAATACTTAGGTTGAAATATCTATGTATAACCATGAGGAAATAGACTTAAGCTTTCTGAGCTGATGGCGACAGCAGTGAACTCATTAGGCAACAATGAGTGGAATTAATGAAAAGTCATAAGAGCAGATGAAATGAGCCTAAAAATGAAGTCTATTTTTATTTATTTTTTGTTTTTTTGGGCGTCACTGCCCTCTGATGGTGGGAGTAGGAGGCCCAGCCTTTGCTCCTGAGGAGCCGCTGCTGGAATCAAACCTCCATCCCAGTGGGTCGCAGTCCCACGCACAACCAAAAAATGAAGCCTAAAGATACCACTGTCACATCTGTTTCTCTTGCTCTTTAAAAAAAAGGGGGGGTTTGTTTTTTTTGGGGGGGGCATCACTGCCCTCTGGTGGTGGGAGTAGGAGGCCCAGCCTTGCCCCTGCTGGATTTGAATCTCCAACCCAGTGGGCCGTAGTCCCACGCACAAGCACTACGCCACTGGGGCTCAGCCCCTTCCCCCCCCAAAAAAAAGTTTTATTGGCATAAAATCCACATCTATAATTCAATAGTTCAGTCATATTAAGGGTTATACAGTTTTAGAACATTTTCTTCTTTCTTGTACCCATTGTTTACCCCCAACCTCCCTGCCATTCTCCCAAGAAACCATTAATCTAGTTACAGTCTATAGATTTACCCACCCTGTATTTCACGTACAGAAAAACAAACAAGCAAAAGTAATTAAACAACAACAACAATACAAAGTAAAACAAAACCCCAATGAGAGGAAAGCAGAAAATATTAAAAATGAACAAATTTAAAATGGGTCCAGGGCTGTTGTGACCCTTTGGTTAAAGTGCAGTCTTTTGAACGCCATAGCTCCTTTATGGGAGAAAGATTGCAGCCTGGAAACGCCCAGGAGCCCTTCTGCCTTGTCCTCTCAGGGCGGGGGGTGGGGGGGGTGGGGGTGGGGGGAGCTGCGCCAAGAGTGGGAGGTGCCTCCCTCGCAGCGGTGTGATGTGGTTAGTTGGCGTTGAACAAAACCGATAGGGGCTCTGGTCCGTTCATGCCCCCTCAGTCCTCTGGCCTTTGTGGAAGAGCTGACCCCAGCTTTCCTTGCTTCAGGTTAAGGGGCGAGAAGGCCTCGTTTGTGGTCACTTTCCTCTCATAAGTTGCAGGCGGATAGTACTGTCTCAGAGCCTCAGCGAGATTAAGGAGCAGGGTTGCGCATGGGGAGCAAGTCTTGACAGCTGGGCCTTGAAGCTCACGTTCTGGGGAAACGTAACCCAAGGCTCTTTTCATGAAAACCAGGCCAACAGGTAGGCCTGATACCTTGAATTCCTTCAGTTGAGGTTAAGAAGCCTTTTCCTACGTAGTCTCGGAATCCTATAGGGGCAGTTCTGTCCCTTGGGGATGCTGCCCTCGGAATCGGCTTGATGGCAGTGGTGAGTTCTAAAAGCATGCTGACGACCATCCGCACATCTCTTTGGGAAATTAAATCTGCATAAAAGATTCGTGCGACCTACTCCCACCCCCACCCCCACGCCATTGATACTAGTTTGACAGGTGTGCAGGTGGAATTTTGCCCTTATTCAAGAACTGTGGAGCAAAAGAGCATTGTTTTGGAGATGTTATTGTAAACAGAACCACGTGAGAGGAGCCAGTATTACTGACCTTTCTAAAATGTACACAATTTTAAAATTGTGAATTAGGTGGAGGTTTTACATTTTAGATCATCAACATACTCAACAGTTTATGTGACTTCTCCAATTGCTCAGCCTCTCCCCGCTCTGGTTGTTCTTCTCAGGCTCGTGGATTGCAACGTTCTCCTTCACCCAAGGTCATGTCTGTCCACCCCGTTAGCCTCTTGCATCTTCTTACATTACCCCCCCTTCGGAAACTCCATAGTCTGTTCCCTTTGGGATGGAAACTTTTGTCTTGGGTTGGTTTTTCCCTCTTTGATAGTCTTCTCTATAACCGGGGGCTCACATAATATTTGACCTCTTGTGATTGACTAATTTCACCCAGCATACGGTTCGCCAGGTGGACCCCACTCCATGAGGTGCTTTGTGGTTTCCTCCTAGTTTTTTAGTCATACGTAATATTCCCTTGTGTCTTTGGACCAACATTTAGTTTTCTCTTCTACCAGTGGGCATTGAGGGACTTCCATCTTCCTGCTGTTGTCAACAGCGCTGCAGCGAACGGGGTGGGCCTCTGTGTGTTTGGGAGTATGCCCAGCAAAGGGATTGTCAGCTCCTATGTGGCTCAAGGCAGCGCCACACTGCTGTTCACAGTGCTTGCATGTTCTTGTCGCCCCACTGACAAGATATGAGGGCTCCCATCTCTCCACATCCTCTCCAGCATTTGTTGTTTCCTGGTTTTATTCTTATTTTTTTTGGGGGGGGGGGGGGATCACTGCTCTCCAGTGGCGGGAGTAGGAGGCCCAGCCCCACTGCTGGAATTGAACCTCCGTCCCAGTGGGCCGCAGTCCCGCGCACAACCACTACGCCACCAGGGCTCAGCCCTTACTCTTATTTTTTAATTTGACTGTCATTTGGTTTGTCATGTATTTTAAAAGGGACTAGTGGTGTGTCTATGAAAGAACTCCAGGGTTGTGAATGAAAAGAATACTAAAAAAAAAAAAAAAAAAAACCCTTCCTGTCTAGGTTTAATGAGATGCTTTATGGATCGACCTACTCTGATGTTCAGCCCTTTCCCAACGGAGCAAGCCAAGTTACCGATGCTCTGGGGTTGGCTGTGTGCCAGGCAGAATTCTGAATTGTTCTGGGTTAAGTCAGTTTGAAAACCCGTTTTCTCCTTGCCAGCTTAGCTTAGAGATTGGCTCCTGATCCGTGTCTAGAAGCAGTGAGCGAGAACTGTCATGGGAAGCAGGAAGTGAGAGAATCAGGACAAGAGGCCACGGGGGCTGTGTTACAAATATGTCACGGGGATGGTGGGAAGAAGGTTGCCATTGGAGTCAGAGGCCCTGATGTCATCTCTGCACCTTTGCTACCCCTGTGTGGCACTTGGCGGGTGACTTAGGCTCTTGAATCTTCAGTTTTTCTAACCTGCGAGAAGTGGACAGGAGGACCTCACAGGATTGTTGCAAGTGAGACAGTGTAGAAGAGTGCTTAATGCCATGCCTGTCACACAGTCGACCTTGAGAAAAAGAAATCAATCTCCACTTCTGGACCCCCAAACACACGGTTGTTGGGAAAGGAAAGAGGGAAACAGGATGTGAAAGTTGGTTGATGCATGTTAAAATACCATCCTAATGACAGATGGTGGTTTGGTTGACTGCTCCCTCTGTGAATGGACAATACGGGAAGTGCCAGGTGCCGCGGGAACAAAAGCTGTCTTAGAGGAAGTACAGCCGGGACGCTCCTTGGAAGGGAGGAGGGAAATCCTTCGTCTCACTTCCTGGGGACCCGTTTTTCTGGAGGGACCAGACCCTGGAGCAGGGCATCACTACTCTTGGTCAAGCAGAGGGTCAGTGAGGAAGAAGTCATTGAAGGAGACCCTTGAACTCGGTGACTGCAACAGTGGGCTCAAGCATAACAATTGTGAGCGTGGCCCAGGGTCGGCCGCTGCTTTCTGGTGCTATACAGACAGACGGTTGCTGTTGAGTTGATGATGCCTCCAGGGCATCCGACAGCAGCCCCCATTGCCTCCTGGAGCCCTCTCTTCAGTATTTCAGATGCTAAAGCAAGAATCCTCTTCACCCCCATATAAGTGTCACCCATCACTGCTGAGTTGTATAGACAAGGGAGGTTTATCTAAACATGTGTAAGAAAGTTGGGTTCTTCATGATTTGAACTTGGATTGCTAGGACCCTCGAATTGTCTGAAATGTGGATTAATCTAGAGAGGAGACTATGTGTATTGAGAGTAGACTTGCCAAACAGCCCTAAAGTGAAGAGGCTAGGAAAGAAAACCATGTTACTGTTAGGGGAATTATTGCCTGGATAAAGAAGGAAGGAAGGAGGGAAGGGAGGGAGGGGTGGCATCCCATTCAATTGTACATCTTAAACTTAGTAGCAGTGTGACAATAACAACACCTCTAATAGCTGTTGACATTTGCATGCTTACCAAGTGCCAGACAATGTTCTTTAAGCCACCACTGTCCAACAGAACTTTTTAATGTGATAGACATGTCCACAGCCCAGAAGAATAGCCTTGAGCCACATGGGATTTTTGAGCCCTTGAAATGTGGTAGTGCCACTTAGCAACTCAGTTTTTAATTTTATTGAATGTAGATGTAAAGGTGACTTGTGACTCATGGTTACTGTAGGGGATTTCAAAACCCTAGTTTTTTACATGCCTCGGTTGAGGAGACACCCCAACCTTATGAGTTAAACAGAGTTCGGAGTTGAGAATACCACTGTTCTGAGAGTTCTAAAACTTGCCCCAGATTTCATGGCGTGGAAAGTCAGCGTGAGCACCCGCAGGCTCAAATCCCTAATAATCTGCTTCTAGGGGCTGTGCTGACAGCTCCGACACGGCACCTTGTTTGGGTCAAAAGAGTCAGGGACACATGATGTTTCCTTGCTTGCAGGGGAGGCTGAGGAAGCAACTTTCTGATTCCTCCACCAGCGAGTTACCTGTCACCCAGGAGAATGAAATCCCTCAAACATAGCGAAGGTGTTTGCAAGATTTGAGACTGCCACTGCAGACCACCTGACGCTCATCCTTGCAGATTCTTTGCCAGACTTACATGGTGACAAGAGCCGAACCCCTGTCAGTTATTCTTCCCAGTCTAGGGTGCTAGAGTGGTGCTTATTGTTGTTCTTGTTCTGTTTTATGTTGATTCTCTGGACCTTGTGAACACCAGCCTGTGACCTCACTTCCTGTCAATTCATGTCTGAAAAAATAGGAGAGGAAAAGGCAAGGGGAAGTCAGCTTAAAGAATAAAAATATCCATGTCCTTTGTTGGTCCTCAGCTGATTATGGGTGTTTGTCTGCCTAAGACACCCAAGCCTCCACTCCTGGGTGACCTGAATTCTGGGTGGTCTTGTCTGCATTGAGTTGTTTCAGCCTCCCATTCTCTTTGACCACTAGATATTGTAAAACCAAGAGATATTCCAGCTTTCAGAAAGGAATCCCTTTTCTCTAGCAGGAGCTAGAATTCCCTCTCTAGCAGCAGCTCTGTATAGTCTTGATTCTCTACCCAGACCAATTCTGTAACCTCCCCTTTGTCTGTCTATTCTGTGTCAAGATTGCCTGGTTGAGTTTAAGCTTCCGCATGAGTGGAGACACGGATAAGTCTCTTGATGAAAACATCCTTCTGCATTTGGAGACTGTTGAACCAGTAAAACCAGAGTTGCAATGATGGGGGTTAGGGATGTCAAGTTGGTTATTAGGCATGATGGGGGAGGAGAAAAGGGGTAACTGCCTTGGATCCTTGTCTCCTAGACCCCTGTGCCTTGACTGTAGGAGAAACAACAGCTTTGCTTATTCCTTGGTTCCAAGCATACTTAGGCCATCATCCAGACTTAGCATGGAATGGAATCTTGAGTAGATGATTTCAGCATTCTGAAAAATGATCATTCTGGATGATGGGTCCATGGCCAGAACAAGTAAACCCCTTTATTATCAATACACCACTGTACTTTATTTTTCACTGTAAAAGCATGAGTCAGATTTTTCATGATGCACAAGACATTTACTAATTTTGTGGATGGTGAAGCCAATTTCAAATTCTGAAGAAGTGTATTTTCATAAAAAAAACTAACAAGTGGTCACTAAAAGTTGAGATGACCTACCTCCTGTGTTGTTGATTTCGGTAGGTGCCACCAAGTCGGTCTGACTCACAGTGAGAATTTGATGTTTTCATAAAATTCAGGCATGGGAGAAGAGTTCATTCTGAGTTGTTTTCTTGGAAGTCAATGTAAGGTGACATACTAAGTGGAAAAGGGTGAGGGAATGGGTAGAAACTGCCTGTCACTGACTCAGTGTGGCCCTGAGCCAGGCACTTACTTACCTACTGGGAACTGCCCAACCCACACATCTGGGAAGTTGGGACAACTCTGCTTATGTATCATAGTGACCCTGTAGGACTGAACAGAACATGTCTCTGTCGGTTTCTGAGGCTGTAAATCTTCGTGGGAATAGAAGACCTCACTGTTTTCTTGAAGAGTGGTTGGTGGTTTTGAACTCCTGACCATGTGATCAGCGTCCAGTGCATGACACACTATGCCGTCATCGACTCAATGGCAGAGAGTTTCATGCTAGGTATGAAAGGCTTTAGAACAGCAGTTCTCAACCTGTGGGTCATCACCCCTTTGGGGATTGAATGACCCTTTCAGGGGGAATTGCATGATTCATCATAGTAGCAAAATGACAGTGATCAAGTAGCAGTGAAAATAATTTTACGGTTGGGGGGTCACCACCACACAAGGAAGTGTATGAAAGGGTCTCACCATTAGGAAGGTTGAGAACCGCTGCTCTGGATCATTCTGATGAAGCACCTTGTATGAGTGCCAAGGGCTTGTTAACAGCAACCTTCAGTTAGCCTCAGCTCACCTTCTCAAAAGAGCCAGGGTTGCCCCTGAGCCCCGCTTAAAGTGTTGCCAGTGATATGTATGCATGGTGTCTTCCGTAATTGTGAGGTGCCCTCCTGACAGCTGCCACTCTTCCTTCCTTGTGGGAAATGCCATTTGTTTGGCAGTGTGAATTTTTTGGATTTGTTTTCTCTTTGATCTCCCCTGGTCTATTCCAACCCTCCACGCAAGGAAAACAAGAGTTCGTTTACTCTCGTATCCCCACTATCTAGCACAGTGTCTTTATACGGTAAATATTTTAAAAATATTTTCTGAATAAATGAATACACAAGCAATGCATGTTCCGAGGAATTCTGCCCTTCATTCGAAATAAAACAGTACAACATAAAACAAGCAAGATCCATTGTTTGGTCCCCGCACTCCCCAGTAAGGGGATTTTATGTCAATAAGTGAATCCTGTTGGTCCTAATCCTGTAATAGGCATCGTGCCATGAGAAATTTACTAGAGTAAATTTCAACAACATGTTCTCAAACATATGCACATAGATGGCTGGCTGCCCTGTTCTGTCTGACTCCCATCTGTTAAACAAGTGTGCCCAGTACTGGGGCAGGACTGGCCCAGTAGACCCAGGAGCACTCTTACACACGAGTGTGTAAATGCTTTCATTTTCACCACTTTTTTTTTCCTGAAAGGCCTGAAGGAGGAAAGATGCTTCCATGCCTGGTAGGTTGTTGCTTAATAATGAGCATTACAACACTTGGCAAATCATGAAGTCCACTCGATGTGTCATAGCACTTAACAAGGAAGTATTATCTCTAACGTGTTTTGTCAGAAGTCAAACCCATGCTAAATAATATCACTAGGAAACCTCGTCAGTTAAAAAGAATTGGGTCCAACAAAGTTCAGAACAGGTTGTGCAATTGACAACAGAAACTGGCATGAGATGAAGGGGTGTAATCAATGTTGGTCATTATGAGTGTGTGATGTATGTGTGTATGTATTTATAAACAGGGCAAAAGCCATATATTAAACGCTGATGGAAATATAACGTGTCTCCCTGTGTCATGCAATTAGATTTGGCCCAGTGAGATGATCATGATTCTGAGCCTCGACATGCCTTTTAATAAAAACTCTACCAAGCCCTTTGTGTGTATGTGTGTGCTACATAAAGGTGGCGACACTGTTGACCTAGATAAATGTACCCTGTGCCTGACCAGTTGGGTCGGTGATGTGTCATAGTGGGGGCCTGCTTCCATCACGTCTCAGGAACTCTACCACCTCATAGGAGATCAGTAAATATCGAGACAATTCTCTCTAGATTTCCAGGATGAAAGCAGATCCATGAGCCCTAGATAAAGCTGACAGTGAATTAGAACTCGAAATACTTTGGGTGTCGAACAAAACACACAGTAAATTACTTATCAGAGAAACAAAATTTATCAAGGATTTTGCTTTCCTTGGCTAAAAAATGCCCACGGAAACAGCAGGCAAGACATGAAACAGCCTGAGTGCAATGGGAAAAATCTTTAGAATGTTAAATAAGCAACGATGTCACTTTGAGGACTGAAGTACACCCAACCCAAGCCGTGGCATTTTTACCCAGCTCAGAGGCGTATGAAAGCTGGGCAATGAATAAAGAAGACTGAAGGAGAATTAATGCCTCTGAATCGTGGTGCTGGCAAAGAATGTCGAATTACGTCATGGATTGCTAGAAGAATGAGTAAATCTGTCCTGGGAAAAGTAAAGCCTGACTCGTCCTTGGAAGCCAGAAGCCGCTCCATATGCTTTGGACATGCTCTCAGGAGGGACCAGATTTTGAACCTCATGCTTGGTAAAGCAGAGGGTCAGTGAGAAAGAGGAAGACCCTCGATGACATAGGTGGCCTGCAACGCTGGTCTCAGACAGAGCCACCATTGAGAGGATGGCGCAGAACTGATCGATGTGTCCTTCTGTGGGATCCAGGGTTGCCGTCAGTTGGGGCCAGCTTGGTGGTGCCTTACAACAACAGCAACATGTCTTGAAGGCTGTGTGGCTTCCCCAGTGCAGATGATTAGGAAGCTGTTATTTTGTGAGACACGCATCCAACAATGATGGCTTGGAAGAAAGTAAATCCATTTGGCCTTGGTTGGTTATAGGCATGACTAATTTTATATTGGATTCTTACATGATTCATTCCATTAATATCCTTGGCTCCTGTGATCTCCCCTCCCAGTGAAATGATGGTTGTAAGGCAATCATGATAATTGGAGGAGGAGGAGGGGGAGGAGGCCTTGACTTTGCCCCGTGGTAATAAAATGACACACTTGGAGCAACTGTGTGCACACACAATATTTTGGAAAGAAATGAGGCATATCATCACAGATATAACATATGGAACTTGATATGTGGGGCCATTGTGGGCAAGGACAAAGGTCTGCCTTGTGTTGCATCCACTCATCTTTTCGTTTCTGCAGCTCTCACTCTCTGCCCAGAGAGACAGAGCCACCAGGGGCCTGACTTAGCTGTGCGTCTGCCTGACTCGAGAGAAATGCTGCAGGCACACAAGTGTCGGTTCCCAACCAAATGTAACCAGATCGTCGCAAATGGTTTTGAGCTGAAACTAAGTTGGTTGAACAGTTTCTATGAGTGTGGGAGACCTATGTTTTCCCATCTGCCACCTCTTAAACAGGCCGTCAAAGATCTGGATACATGAAGTGGATCTTTGTGCATCTCTGTTCTTGCTGAAGTCACTGATAACTGCATTACCAAGTCCAATGGACACTTCTTAATTAAGCCTTGCTTTTAGCTTGACTTCTCTTTTGGATATGTTCTTAGCAACTCTTGTACTTTCTGGTTTTAGATTCTTTTAGGTGCTCCTTAATTAAAGCCCAGGTGGCTTCTTACTGGTTAAGCTCTCAACTGCTAAGTAAAAGTTTGCTATCTTGAAACCCCCACCCCCACCCCCCAGTGGCTTCCAGGGAGAAAAAGCTGGCAATCGGTTTCCTTACTGATTCCGGAGTCAAAAAAAACCAACTCACTGCCATTGAGTCAGTTCTGCCCATGAGTACAACCGTCTTTGTGAATTTCCAAGACTATGGACTCTTGATGGGAATAGAAAGCCGCATCTTTCTCCTGCAGAGCCGTTGGTAGAATTGAACTGCTGACCTTCCAACTCACAATTCACTCTGCCACAGTTACACCCTAGAGAACTCTATAGGGCAGCTCTCTGCTGGCACTTGGGGTCATGACGAGGCAGAATGGACTCGACAACACCTACGAACAATG
Source organism: Nesogale talazaci (assembly GCA_004026705.1). Taxonomy (NCBI): domain Eukaryota; kingdom Metazoa; phylum Chordata; class Mammalia; order Afrosoricida; family Tenrecidae; genus Nesogale; species Nesogale talazaci. Next base: position 145,798 of record PVJH01001342.1, on the reverse strand, counting down.
GGTTGCCTATTAAATGGCATGTTAGTCCAGGTAGACTAGAGAAACAAATACATAGACACTCATGTGCATAAGATAGAGGTTTATATATAAGAGCAATTGAATATTGAGGAAACATCCCAGCCCAATCCAGTCCAAGGTCATAAGTCTGATATTAGGCCATATGTCTGATACCAATATATAATGTCCTCTTCAGACTCACAAAGCACATGCAATGGCACCAGGACAATTACAGGCCAGTGGGAGCAGAGTCTTATGTATCCAGTGGTGGTAGAAGCATCTCAGAGCTGGCAGGAACCTCTCTGCGGCTTCTCAAGCATCTCAGCACTGGCAGGAGCCTCTATGTGGCTTTTCCAGCTTCAGAGGTCTGGTTCCATCAGGGTAAGCCCATGTGACTTCTTCTCCAGGATGTCTCACAGGAAATCATCCTGGTGTCTTGTCAGTAGAGCATCTCCAACGGACTGAGTAGTGAGTCTCTCACCTCCAAGGGGAAAATACAGCCAGATTTCCCAGGATTCTCAGGAGAAAGCCATGTCCACACAGGTCTCGCTGGCTATGCCCAGATTGACAGGCTATACTCCACCCCTACACTATTAATCTTTAAATTCTCAACCCTCTTGGTAATCCCCTTTACCACTGGGGCATTCTTAAAAACCATACACGTAGTCTTCTGCCTCGTATTCATGGGTCTCTCTGAACTCCTGTATTCCCAGCCTCCCTGCCGATACAGATAATGCTAATAGCAAAATCAGTGACAGCAGTCATAGCCAAGGGGTGCTGTGTCAGACAGTGAAGTGCTTGGTTTCCCTCCTCTGTTTCGTACAGCAACTCTGTAAAGTAAATATTGCGATTACAGCCTGTACAAAGGAGGAAACTAGGGTCAGAGGCATTTAGTAATTTTTGCAAGGTCATTCAGTTAGTCGTCAAGCCTCCTTTTTAACATCAACACTAGGCCCAAGGTTGTAATCCTAAAGAGTTTAGTAAATCAAAATGGAATGCGTTGCTGTTTCCCTTGACTCCCAACACACACACACACACACACACACACACACACACACACACACAGTTTTCCATTATATATTCTCTGTTCTTCTTGAAAGGCTCATGGTTCCCCTCTAAGGTTAAAACTTGGGAATTATACCTGATTTCAAAATATCATGAGTTACAAAGGTATTTTTATGTCCCAATGATCTTGTTTGCATAAATGGAGAGGTTTTAGACACCTGATGTTGATGCTTATGCACTGATTGGATTATAGTAGTGTTTCCCAGAGAGGGCAGTGCCATTCCTTGTAAGGGGGACCAATTGGGGGTGTGGGGGGGAATGCTGCAAAAGCAGGTGCCTACACTTGACCCTGACTGATGGGCGAGAGTACAAATGTTTGTCATTGCCTGGGATCTGACAAATAGTTTTATTTTTCATGAAAAGGTGGTGGTAGGCCAAATAAGTTTGGGAACTTATACAATGTTTTATTTTATTTTTTAATGATTGTGAATTGAGTTATGCTTTACAGAGCAGACCACCAGTTTTTCATTCAGTCAATCATGCTCACTGTTTCATCTCATTCATTCTCAATGCCCTCAATGTAACATCACTTATTCTGCTTGTTCCCTGTTTCTTTCCTACTTCTTCCCTAAACCTGGGGGACTGTGCCCTCAGGTAAATGCTGCCCCTTTATCTCAAGCAGCTGATCATTCTAAGGTGTGCATCCCTCCCTTGTGTTGCTTGTGAGCATTGAGCCCTAGGAATGAGTAGTTCAGTTCCAGACCGAGGTGCAATTAAGGACCATAGCCTCGGGGGTGCCACCAGCCTCCATGCAACCAGTGAGCCCAGTCTCTTTTATGACTTAGAGTTTGGTTCAATATTTTTCTTCTAATGTGATCCTTTCAGTGCAATTGTTGGAGGCAGCCGGCACCATCTAGTTCTTCTGGTGTCAGTGTCATGGAGACTGATGTTTGTGCCTTCTGTTTTCATCAGTCTTATTTCCTTTGGACACAAGAAAGCTGATCATCTGTTCAGCTGGCTGCTGACAACTATGCAATGTTTAAAAACAAAACTAGAACACTCAGTGAAATCTAGATTTCTAACTCTTCTTTTAAAACGTAGGCTTATAGTTATGTCTTAACCACTCGCTTAGGCCGGAGAGTTTTAGGTTTTACGTATGAAGCCACACTGAAAATCCAACCAGCACCTGGATTTGCAGTCTCCTATGGAAGAAGCTGTCTGGAGCTGCGTAGCCCCCACTTTTCGGTATTGGGGCCTCTACTGTTCCCTTCTGAGCACACAGCCCTTCAGTACTTCCGATTTTGCGACACTCATCCTGGGCTGTCGCTGACATCAGTGACCCTGGGCAGAGACTATTGCTGTGTTTCCCCAGTACACCACCTTCTTCTCTCTCTACTTTGTACCTACTATGTGATTTTTCCCAAATGAAATCCATTCCTGGCTTTCTTTTGGTGCTGTTGTCCCGGGGTTCCTCATGGGTGCCTTTTCCTCTTCATCTGTAAACATGTTCAAGCCTCCGTCCTAAAGGTGAGAAGAAAAGCACATGGTTTGGGGGAGCACCGTCCATGTACTCGAGTTAAACCCTATCATGATGTCCTCAGTCTTCTCGGCACTGAATTAGTGTCCTCAATTCCTCATTTGGAGGTGCGAGCAATCCACCTGACCTTGAAGTTGTATTCTTTCTCCTCTACCATGTCAGCTTTATTTCAAACTTCTGTGGTCTCCTTTCCCCTTTTCACACTATTCAATGTCTCTTTAATTCTCTGATTTCTGTGACCTCTTTCCTCAGCCTTTTCTAACTTTGCTAACACAACTCATGCAATCCCTTCTCTATCGCAACCCGGTATAATTGACCTTCTCATTCACGAATCAACATAATCCTTTATGCACCTATTGAGTAGTAGACAGAGTGCCAGACACCAGACATGCACCTTGCCCAAGAAGCTTCACAGGCTAGAAGGTTGGAACAGATGAGTAGGTCTAATGCAGGGAACCAAGGGCTGTGATTTTACTAGTGATTGAGAACCATGTTGTTGCTAGGTGTCCTGGAGTCCTAGTGGCCTTGGGTTCAGCAGAATGAAATATTGTCGGGTCTCATGCCACCCTCACAATTGCTGGGCTTGAGCTCCTTGTTGCACCCACGGCGTCAGTCCATCTCATTAAGGGACTTCCTCTCTTTCACTGATCTTCTGTTTTACCAAGCGTGATGTCCCGCTCGAGGACTGCCTAGTCATGAAGTCCATTGGTCTCTTTGTATTTTTAGATCTGTATTCGTTGCTGAGTGCTGTTGAGTTGGTTCCAATAGAACAAAACACTTCCTGATCCTGTGCCATCCCCATGACTGTTCCTGTGTTTGAGCCCACCGTAGTAGCCATCATGACAATCCGTCTCCTTCCTGGTCTTCCTCTTTTTCCCCACCCCTCTACCTGACCAAGCAAGACATCCCTTTCCAAGGACTGAGAACCTGTCCCAAGTACATGAGACGAGTTTTGCCGACCTCGATTCTCAGAGGCGTTCTGCCTGTACATCTGTCAAGACAGGCTTGCTGGTTCATCCAGCCGTCCAGGGCGCTTTCTGTGATCTTTGCCCATACTGATGTCAAATGCTTCCATTCTTCATCTCCTTACGCACTGCTCTTCTCAGTCGCCCGCCATCCACTGCATTTATCTTACCTGAGCTCTCTTGCTTCATTTTTCCGCCAGAGACAAGAAGGTCTCCTTTTCCTTTTTCTGAAGCATCCTCCAGTCCTATTTTCCTTCTTTTCTATTGAGTTTCTTTCGGGTCTTGCTCCTTTTCCTCTTCATACCCTCCTTTTATATATATATATTTCCAGCTGCTAACAAGATAGCCACATCTGCCCCATGCCAGCCTATTACTGCTTTCCCCTCCTTTTCCTCAGTAAATGCCAAATAACCTACTGGCCCATACTAAGTATTTCAGAATCATAACTCATCTTTTGTCTTCCAAGACTTGATGATTCCACTTCAGAAATAAACAAGCGTCCAGTTCTGCTCCCGATTAGTCTACAGCAGGACCTGCCCTCCCCAGCTTTGTCTGGAGGGCTGTCCTCCTTGCTTTGATTGTAGTCACCGCCAGCAAGCGTTCATGTTCACAGAACTGTTGTTTTACTTCACCGCTTTCCCTACTGCCCATTGCATAGGCTACTTCCTGAAGCCCGTTACCCTCCGTCTCCAGTCAGCTTCTGATCATCTCCTCGGTGGCGGTGGCACCGGTGTTGGATGCACACAGGGCACTCAAGGGAAACGGGATGGGTAAGGGGGTGGTACAGAAAATGAAAGGTTGGTGGTACTAACCTACCAGCTGTTCCTCGGGAGAAAGACCTGGCAGTCTGCATTCATAAAGGTATGCAGCCCTGCAAGCCCCATCGGGCAGCTCTGCTCTGTGCAGTTGGAATCGACTCAGCAGCAGCAAGTTAAGCAGGTGGTCCAGAGCAACCCGACTCAATGCTTCCTGGCACAGTATGAAGTTCTTACTCTGGAAGTACCAAGCCTAAAACCAAACTCACTGCCAGGGAGTCAATGCAGACTCACAGTGGCCCCAAAGGGCAGGGTAGATAGAACTGCCCCTGTGAGATTCCGAGACACTAATATTTTACCAATGTAGAAGGCCCTGTATCCTTTCCTGCAAATATAAACATCGGGACATGGCTTGTGCCTAATTTTCATCTTGTTGGTTTTAATTGCTCTCAAGTTGGCCCACCCAATGGCCACCCAATACCCAGTGGGTTTGGGCCAAAGCACTGCCTGGTTTTCAGAAGCAGATGCCCAAGCCTTTCCTCCTCATCTGTCTGAGCCTCACAGCTCTGCTGAAGCCTGGTCAGCTGTGCTGCACCAGACAAGCCCAGACTGTCAGACCGATGGTGGCCGTGCTTCAGATCTGTTGGTTGAGCACTGAACAGGCTTCCCCCCACGGAAGAAAGGAATTCAACCACCGAGCCATGGTTTCCATTTTAGATTTGACTAATCAAAATCTTTAACAAGCAAAAAAAAATGTTAGAATCTTTCACCATGACAAAGGTTAATCGAAACAGAGAGGCTGTGGCTATCCTCTGATGTATGTATGTATGTATGTATGTATGTATTGATACTCAGACTCAAAAGGATTATACACATCTCACTGGCTAGGACCAAAACCCAGCTTTCCCCCCACCCCCCTGCCCCCACCCCACATCTGACCTGTAGTCTTAGCATTGTCGCTGACTGGATGAGTGTAGACCACTCATGGAACTTCCTTCTGCATAGAGCATTATGTTACTTAAGAAGCTATGTAGAGGAGACCAAGAGGAGATGATATCTTAAGTCAGTGGTTCTCAACTTTCCTAAGGCCATGACCCTTTCATACAGTTCCTCATACTGCTCCCCTACCATAAAATTGTTTTCATTGCTACTTCATCACTGTCATTTTGCTACTGTTATGAGTTGGGCGACCCCTGTGAAACGGTCCTTTGGCCCCCAAAGGGATCATGACCCACACATTCAGAACCACTGTTTTAAGTGACATCACAGGTCAGGAAAAAAGTACCGTGCACTCTACTACCACCCCCCCCCCCCCCCCCCGC
>PVJH01001342.1:0-140117 GCA_004026705.1 Nesogale talazaci | reverse complement strand
TCGTGGTTTCGTGTTGGGCTGGCCATCATGAGGCCAACGGTGAGAAACCACCAGCTGGAGGAATATGGGGCTTTCTCCTCCCCTGAAGACTGAGTGTCTTAGGAGCCCACAGGGGCAGTTCTACCTGTCCTAGTGGGATTCTGTGAGTTGGCATTGACTTGATGACAGTGAGTTTCTTTATCCTGTGGATGTTTCGAAGGACTAAGATAAATTCATTCAAGAACAAACAAAAAATAAACACCAGTCCTCCCTCTAGGATCCAAACACGGGCAGTTCAGTCTTTGTCTGGAGACAGGTGGGCATGAGGACTGCTGTGAGGTGTGTCCGGGTGACCCTTAGAGGGGTTGTGCTTGAGGGCAGGAGTATCAGGACAGGGCCCAGGCACAATCCAGGGAAGCAGGGAGGCCAAGCTCAGCCATGGTTTGAGGACAAGAAAACGGATCAGAGGTAGGCAAATGGCCCTAACCTTCCCGTGCAGCTCCACTGTGAACATCATTGGGGCACGGGGGGTGTCCAGGATTATAAGAGCTTGTTTTCAAATATGGCGTGCCAAGTCTACTTAAAGGTTGGGGGTTTCAAGTCTATGTAAAGGTTTTCATGGAAGGGAGAGTTTGTCTCGAAGGGGTATGAAAGAGATGGCATTTGGCAAAGTGAAGCCCATGGTTGAAGATGGATGAGCTGTGTGAGGACACACAGATAGCTAAAGGCTCCCTGTGGCATCTGGGATGTATGAGTGGGTGTTCCCAGTGCAGTTCTTTCCACTTTTCTCCCAGAAAATTTTGTATGAGCTCATTGGGAGATATAATGACGACAGAAAAACTGGGTGAATAGTCAAAGAGGGACAGGCACGCCTTGTTGTGGCAGGTCAGTTTAGTGCATCAGTTGCTTTTGTGAAGTCGGACCCCTTCCCATCTGCTGAGACCCAGGGAGGGCTCTTGGAAGAAAGAGCGAGTGGGTGGGATAACACTGGGGCCCAGGAGCGTGGACCAAGCAGACCTGAGAGCCCAGGGTGGAGGTGGTGCCGCTCAGGCTGAAGTGAAGTGGAAGGGTACAGTGGAACCACTGTGCAGCTCTCAGTATTAGTCAAAGATAATGAGTGCTGTTGGCACTACCAGGTGAGCATCGGACTGCTAACTCCAACTTTGATGGTTCAAAACCACTAGCCACTCCAAAGGGAGAAAAAAAACAAAACAAAACGATGACTCTTCCTACGCCCATGAAGAGCACAGCCTCAAAAACCCAGAGGGATAGTTCTCCTCCATCTTCTGGGTTTACTATGAATTAGAATGGACTTTTTGGGGTGAGTGGTGTTTGTGTTCTTATCGAAATACGGTGGGATGAAAACATTATGCTGCACAACTTGGTTAATGCTCCTCATTAACGTTTAGTAAGATCACTCTGTTGCCTCCCTCAGGTCAAAGAAGACCGTCCAGAAAATGTACCAGATTTAAAGCTCCTGGTGGAAAGGAAATTTGTGGCATTGCAGAATAAGAATTCTGATGCAGACTTTCAAAATAATGAGAAGTTTGTGCAATACAAGCAACAGCTGAAAGAACTGAAGAAGCAATGTAAGTTCGCATGCTTTGCTTTGTTTTGGCCTTTGTAAATTAGGGAACTGCCCGGATGAGCAGTCCCCCAAAAGACATCGTGTGCTTATCTGCTTGGCTTGACCCTTGTTCTGAATTGCTTTTGATTGCTGCTCTAAGTCTGCATTTCTGTCTTAACTTTTGATTCCAACCAGCCTGCTCATTTCAGAAAGCCAACATTTTCCATAAAACCCTAAGGAAATTCCCTAGTAATGTCCTGGCAGTGCCCTGCTGTTGGGAGGGGCACTGGAAAAGCAAAGTCACACCAAAGACCTTCTTCTTAGTCTTCTGGTTCCCATGTATCCAAACAGCAATGGTGGTTTTCCAGTTCGAAACTGCTGAACCTTGTTTTAACATCACTATCCTTGGATTCTGGTCTTGCAGCTATGGCATAATATCATTCTTGTTTTCAGAGTTCTCTCTCTCTCTTTCTCCTCTTCCATTTTAAATATGAACCTTACACCTCCTAGATTTCCTTTCATCTTTGTGGCACTATACATTTCAAAGGCTTTTAAAATTTCTTGCCTTCTCATCCTTGTGTGATACGGGGATGTCATTTTAATGAGCATAATAATTGTGATTGACAGAGGAAAGTGGGAAAGATTATGGATGGTGCAAACTTTTTAAGGACACCATTTGCCAGAAATCATGTCTTTTCTGTAAGGTGAAATCCACGTGTCCTTTCTTGTCCCCTGGCCGTCTCCGCGGGCGCCACACAGTTATTTTATGTAAAGTTATTGTTTTAGCACGAACGCCTGTTTAGTTCTATTGCCTTCTTCCCTTTAGAATCGAGACTTTTATTCAGAAGCAACAGAAAGCGTAAGCAAGTAAAAGACAAGCCCTCATCTCACATGCCCTCCATTTGCATAGACGAGGGGCAAGTTCAGAATGTCAGGTGAGAATGTCAACTCCCGGGTCCTCAGTTGTGTTAGTGTAGGGGTTCGTATTTTTTGAAGTAGGCTTTCCCCTAAAGATCAGCCTTTTCCTTCCACTGATGCTGAGGTCTCAAAAAATGACTGAGGAAGCGGCTTTGCACTCATCCTTTTACAAATAACTTAGGTTTCACAATTGAGAATGTTTTGCAATCATGTTGAGACTCTGGGTTTTACTGTGGATTTAACCAGTAAGCATTTTCCCCTATTTTAACTCTACTTTGTATTTTTTGTTGAACACCCTAGAAACTCAGAACTTTCCTACAGCAATTTGCACTGTTGCCCCCAATGGGTGATAATCCCCCAAATGGGTAGTATTTCACTGGCAGCTTTCTGCTATTCAGGATGAAAGTGGGGTGCAGTCTGGTGTTGGTCAGAATAAGCAAATACCCTTCCTTTGACAGCTTGGAGCCAAGAAAAAAAAGGTGGCAAATTTAGCATCTTATCATAATTCCTGGTGTGTTTTAGCTACTATATCCTACAGGTTGAAGAGTCAATAGTCCCAAACAGAAATTTCTTCATTCTCTGTTGGTATTTGTAGTTATTATTCCGTAAGAGAAAACTATGAAGACTTTTAGAATCACATATTCATAGGGAAGCACTTTTTAAATTAAGAGTATACCATTCAACAATATCATAAATATTGGCATCATAGTTATTATTTCTTTATTTTGCTATAAAATAAAGGATAAAGATTTCCCCAGACCAGTACTGTACACTGTTTGGATAGACTTAAAACCTGTGACACAGTAAGTTTAGAATGTAAGAAATACTTCCTTATAGAAGGAAGTTTCAGGTTTCTCTGTATGTGGTCACAGTGGAATTAAGGCAAGAAATCTTCCTTTTTATTTCCTCTAATGTATTGTTTTCAGAAATACTTTTAATTCTCAAATGACAGCTAAACATGAATTCTCATTTAAAGTGCTCCATAAGATATACATATGCATGAGTATATGTAGCCTTACTTACTATGAAATTGATGATGAGCCTTTTTAGTTAAAATTGCCCCCTATGGAATGGCTTTAATTTCTTTTAATTTAATGCTGTTTTGCGGGTCCTTGGTAGGAGGACTATATTGGCGCAGATAGGCGAAGTGACTAACTTACAAAGGAGCCAGTGACTGTGCTGGTTTCCGAGATGTGTTCAGGAGGCTAGGGCCCACAGTGGTAATCACCTTTATAATTGGAAACTGGAAGCCATCGTTAGTGGAAACTGCATCTTGTAACAAAGCAAGGACTGAAGTGTTTTCTGGCCTGTGGCTGTCTGCAGGGTTCTTTTACAAAGAGTGCCCTCACCCTTTCACCAGTTCCATACTACAGGGGCACGGATGCATGGGGTGAGAGCTTGCCAGAGACGATTCTGGCCAAAGAAATGACCCAGGGGAGACATCAGAATGGAGACTAAAGTCAGGGGTCTTCAAGTTCCCCTGGCCAGCCCTGAGGAAGCTGCCTGCAGGCTGAACCCAGCAGCTGGCTCTCAAGATCACTCTACACTCTACAAGTGTATTGAAGGGCTGGTACTAAAAGACGTGGGGCTATATTTACCAATATTTATCACATTAGGAGGAAAAAAGAATTAAAGAATTTAGGCAACATTTACTCAGCTAATTAAAAATTTCGTTGTATTTTGTCATTGAGGGTAGCCCTCTCGAATTTTTGTTATATGTTTGTTTCTATATATGAAACCCAGGAATGAAGAATCTATAGGGAAAACAAGCAAAATAAGGATTTTTGGAGGGTACAGTAGGGGGAAGAGGGCCTAAAGGGGAGCTGATATCAAAGAGTTCAAGAGGAAGAATAGGTTTTGAAACTGCTGGTGGTAGAACTTGTACAATATTTCTTGATGTAATTGAATCATGGAATGATGTATCTGTATTAGCTCCCAATAAAATGGTTTCAATAAAAAATTCAATGATAAATCTATTACATGTTACCATAAAAGCATAAAAAGCATTTTGGATGAAAAATAATGATCTTTTTCAAAGAAAATCCATCAAGAAAAGTAATACTTCATACTTCTGCAAACTTTTCTAATTTCCGGAGTAATAAGACAGCTACAGCCTGACATGTGCTTCTTCTGCATTCAGTGGGTTGTGAAGAAGTCCTGACTGAAGAAGAGAAAGAAAACCCAGTCTCGCGCAGGATGGCTGGGCCTGCTGAGAGGGCTCTGTGGCCCCTCACTTAGAACACCACAGTAAAGGATGGCCCATGGGCCATACCCAGTCTGCCTCTTATTTTTCTGTGTCCCACAGGGTAAGGATTAGATGTTGAAATTGTTGGAGGGGGAGAAAAACGTCATATGAGCAATACTCTTTCTTAATATGTGAAAATGACACTGCATTCAGGATTCAGTGTCCACAAGTGAAGTTGTATTGTGACACAGACACCTTCATTCATTGACTCATTGCCCAAATGAAGAATTGCCACAGAGACCAAGTGACCTGCTTTACAAAAAAAAAAAAAAAAAAAAAGCCTTGTCAACCTTGATCTAGATTAAGTCCTAAAGTAAGGTTGGCTTAAAAAGAAAAAAAACTTTAGGTTTTTCCCTGAAACGCCATCTGTTTGGGTCTTTAAATCTCTAAAGTTTAGTGTATGAAAAGAGAGAAGGTTAGCAGTCCCCTTGACAAGGATGGAAGAGGCCCCTGGGCCTTACAACATGCATACGGTTAAGATCTCTAAAGTTTAAAAATGTTGAAAATTTTGAACCCGCCTCTGTGTCAACTATCTAAGAGACAGCACACTTGGTACTCTGAGTTGAATAGAATGTGGAGTCCCTGCCCTTGGAGCAGATAATGAATGCACTTACACTATTCAGAACAAATATCAACTCAAAAGCAAAGGAAACATCATGGGGTCAGTCAACTTGAGACATGAGAAGGGAGTGTCATCCTGGGAGTGTGGGTTTTATCAGTGGACTGGTGCTACCCCTCGTGGCTGCCTACAGCCGTGTGTTGAGAGTGATCCTGAGGCCTGATTCAGACCCCCGAGTAAGCAGTGCCCTGAGACTGTGGGAGGCGAGGGGAGGAGGGGAGGTGGCTGCCTTCTCATACGCTCCCTAAACCAACCTTGCCGCCATCAGGCCATGCTGACTTCTGAGACTGTAATTGTTTACAGGAGTAGAAAGTCCATTCTTTGTCCCTCGGAGCCACTGGTAGTTTTGAACTGCCAACCATGCAACCCCCAGCCCAAGGTGTAACCACTGCACCACCAGGACTCCTTCCCATATACTATACTCGTTTCAAAATTGTCTCACTTTCTACGTGCTTCAGTTGCCAACACCACCTTTTTCCTCTTCTAATTTTAAAAAACAGTTCTACTTTTTAGATACTATCTAGCAGGTATAGTTTGGCAATGGGTTTGGGAGGCCTGGTGGCATATTGGGTTTTGTATTGAAATGCCGAACAAAAGTTCAGTGGTTTTAACCCATCCTGGGGAGAAAGATCAGGCTGTCTGCTCCCACAAGGATTTAGTCTCCGAAATCTCTGTAGGGTCCCAGTGAGTCCCAATGGACTTGATGGCAGCGTGGTCCTTTTTGTTTTGTCATCAGAAACACTATGTCAGCTTCAGCTCACTTGCCAGGATTCCGAGCAAGTTTACATGAGATCATGCCATCTCTCCGAGCTCCCTGCAGAGTTACATTGCGATTGAGCAAGTGTGAGTAGAAAGGTTCTGGCTCAGCCAGCTGACCTGCGTTTGATTCCTGCAGAAGGTGTCTCGCTGCAGATTCAACCCCCTTCTGTAGCTCTCCTGCCCGGGGCCGTGCAAGCCCAGATTCCACGTCCCGACAGCAGGACTAGGTTGGTGATAGTGATGATGGTGATAGCTGAATGAGGGAACTGCTTCCAAGAAAAGAATTCCATGTCCCTAAACGGGAATTGGATTCCTGCTGACCCAGGTGGTGAAACAAGCAGTGTGATTTGGTTTCAGGTCGACAGAACCAGACTTTCTTTGGACAGGATGATTTTTGTATATCAGAGCTATATGTTAAGGTCATTTTCTCTCCTCTTTTCCTCCGTTTGCACTTGTTTCTACTACTGACTACAACTCAGCCCTTCCTGCAATTATGATGTCAGGAACATGTGACTTGACTGTGTAAACGCCCCTTGTGGGTGTTCCTTCGAGGCTTCACAAATCACCCAGCAATCTCTCCAGCATACATTTTACCTCTTTATTGTCACTTAGCAGCTACCACCTGATTAGCAGACCTCACAGCTATAATTATTGGTCAGTTGAGGCTGGTGCAAGGGCCTGTGATAGGCAGGGTTCTCTAGAGAAACAAACTGAGGGCTACATTCATGAGTCTGCATAGGCTCTTGGCTTATGAATATCTATATTAATACAATGAGATGGAATATAACAGCTAATTAGTCTGTACAGCAGCACAGAAGGCTCAGTTTAACTCACTTTTGTGTAACAGTTTATATACGCAAAGTACTTCAACTCACTGAGGGGGCGTGGTCTAAGGTCAAGGAAGCAGACAGAAGAGTCTTCCCTCAGGCAAAACAGGCAGAGTCTGCTGGCAGCAGCAGACAGCAGTCAGCAGCACAAACTTACGGAAGCTGGCCCAGATGGGATATTGAACCTATGCATTGCAAGGTGACAGGATCCACCAGCCTCAAGCTCAAGTGATATATGCACCAGCAGCATGGTGAAGCAGGTCTTGAAGCAGCCTCAAGCTCTAACAACACGAGGGGGTAGGGGTGGGGCGGGGGCTTGCAGAGCCATTTATCAATCAAGCTGTGACCTGATTAAATACCACCCACATGTTTCCATTGGCCCAGTTGGCATGAAAATCCTATTAAAGGACCTTAGATGCTAATTGATTCTTCTCACCGCCAACTCATTGCCAAGAAGTCTATGCAGACTCACAGTGGCCTAATAGGAAAGGGTAGAACCACCCCTGTGAGTTTACAGGAGTAGAAAGCCCATCTTTCTCCCATGATGGGACTGGTGGTTTGAACTCTAGACCTTATAATTAGCAGCCCGACACATAACCACTGTGCCACCAGGGCGCCTTAATGGATTCTTTGAAACCTTCCCAGTATAAGAACTTGTGCTTTGAACCGAACTAAAATTAACTGTCTGATCTTTTTTAGCATTGAAATAGTTGATTGTGAAATGCAATTTTGTTGGTACCTTTGAATACTAAGAATGAGAAAGAACAGGCTCTCTTTTTAAGGTTAAAATTTGTAATCTCGAGATGTTTACCACAAATGTCAGCAATATATTTATGTCATTTTTATAAGTAGAATCTAAAATATAGAGATAATTGAGTCCATGGATCAAACTTTGCAGTTATTTGGTGTGGCATCACATTTATATCGTATCCTGGTAGCCTTTAGTATACAGAAGAGCTTGTTAATACATGAGTTAGAACAGCTTAGTACATACAGTCTTCATCTAATGTCAGTCAAATGTTTGCTTTCCTAGGCAGTGTACCTTTCTATGCGATACAAAAACAAACCATTAAAGAAACACTCCCACTTACACGAAAATACTCTTCACAGAATAGTACCGTAATCATGATAATGTTTTGGTGTACATCACAAAGGAATGCCTGCTTGCTCTTATGAATGTGCCTTGAAATTTTATTAGGCTTTAGGGTATTGGTTCATACCTATGGTTATGGATAAGTCAGACATTCATAATCTGAAGCTAGCTTTAGTTTACACTGTAATCTATTCACTCCAAAGATTCACAGATTAATTCTATACCTTCACTTGATCCTCAAGTGGTACACGATGGAGGACCATGCTCACTTGACGAAATGATTGACCCAAGGATGCGAGTGAAACCTTCCCTTCACCATTCCTAGCCAAAGGCTTCTCGTCCTATGTTCAAAGCCACAGCCTTAATTCCAGATAGGCAAGGATTTTTATGTTTTGCTTTCTGCCAAATCCCAGAAAGTCTAGAATCCTTTAGCTGGTTGTATGGTTGGGATCAGGGAGCTATTTTGTAATGGAAAAGATCTTTTTTAACCATCCTTTCTGCTAGACAGTAAAGTTACATATCTACTCTGCCTTCAGCCCAGAAGAAAATAGGCATAAGGCAGTTGTCCTCAACCATTCACAGAGGTTGCCTAGGACCATCGGGAAAACACATAGAACGGATGGTCGTAGGAACCGAGACACCACTCTATCTGTCTGCAGACAGGTCTGCCCACATGCAGATAAAGACTGTTACCCATGTTACACCATGCTTCAAGACAAAATTTCATTTATTTGTAATTATTACATATGGTTTTTGTGGTGAATCACTATGCTTTAGTTATGTTTCGTGTGTAGCAATGAAAATACAGCCTGCATATCAGATATTTACATTGCAATTCATAACTAGCAAAATTATAGTTATGAAGTAGCAATGAAAATAATTTGATGGCTGGGGGTCACCACAACATGAGGAACTGTGTGAAAGTGCCGAGGCATGAGGAGGGCTGAGAACCGCTGATGTAAGGGAAGTAGCGCTGCTTTTGATGGGTCTGCTACACAGACCGTGCAGCTTGCAGGTCTGCAGACTGACAGCACGAGGACAGGCATGTTTGAGCCTGTCTGCCTAAGCTCTGGGCATACGCTATCTAGGGCCCCTAGAAGTTGGAGTAGACTTCTCTAGATGCATTAACCTGCCTACTTCTCATAGCTTGAAAAAGTGACTGCAGCCCCACGTTCCAGATTAGGAAATAAGCAAAGAGAGGCAAAATGCCCTGCCTGGGATCCCTAGTGCTGACACGCGCAAACTGGGGTTTGGGTGGCACCAAAGCGCAGACCCCTTTCCGCCCTTTGATAACACTTCCAGGTTTGTTTTTCAAAGCTTCTCTCCAGTCAAGGGACCTATTCATTTCTTGAACATCTGACTCATCAAAGGAACAGCGGCTAAGCTGCTGGCCCAAGGCTGGGGGTGGGGTGGGGTGGGGTGGGGTTCAACTTCCTGCCTGGGAGAGCAGCTCGTTCTCGGTGACTTTCATCTGAGATCCAGGGGTAGGAATGACCTCAGACCATCAGCTAGCCCTCAGCCTGCGTCTGCTTTATCACCCTTGACACAGCCCCGCTGCACCGATAAGGAAGTGAAACTCCTGAAGGCCCAGTTGGGTGCTCAAGGGTGCAAGTCCATGAGGGAGCCAGACGGAAAGCGGGGCCACGCCGTCCAGGTCCGAGGCCCTGTGGGCACCGCCGGGGCCTGCGGTGGGAATGGCTGCTGGGTGATGCCAGGGAGGGGGCGGTTTTCTTTGCGCCACAAGCTTAGCACGGGTTCCACGAAGTTTATTTCCAGCCCAACAACATCACGTCACCCTACTTCATCCTCGCCCGGTCCGCATGCAGAAGAATGCTTGCAAAGCGCAGGTGCTGCTTTCCTTCAATGAAGACGCACTGCGGGGGTGGGGGGTGGGGGCAGGCGCACCCCGCGACCTACGGCACTCAGGAGCGCACTCGGGTAGCAAACACGTCCCCAGGGAAAGGGGAAGTTCGAGTGAAAGATGGCTATAATTAAAGTCGTTAGGAAAGAAAGGCTCAGTTATCAAGGGACAGATGAGGTCAACAGCAAGTTTAAACACAACCTGGGGATGGTGGGCGTGCCTCTCGCTGTGCCTTGTTCCCAGCTGAGGATGGCCTGGGTGCTCAGCATGCAGCAAGGGAAGGCCAAATAATAAGTGTCCCAGGGGGAGCGCACATCATCCCAAAGAAAATAATTATCTCGAGGAGGAGCTGTGATTCCCAACGTGGAAGTAATTCAAGTTCAGGAATGGTGAGATCACCTGGGGGTGCCTGGCACGGTTGCTAAGTGGTTTTAGGTATTACTTCTCATTCCTTAAAGACAGGCGTGTGTGTGCATATATATATATATATATATATATATATATATACATATATATGTTCATTGTCTTTGTCAAGGTAGCCACAGTCAAATATTATTGTGTGCGTGTGACAATGGTTATAAAGGAGAAAAACCTAGCTTGTGCTTATAAAAGTTTGGTGTTGGCGTCTCTGGCATGGAGACATATTGCTTTTGAACGGTCCTAAGCCTATTTCCTCTACCGCCCACTCTTCTATGCAGAAGAAACAGATGAACCATGTATGGACTGTTTGCAACATTTTCTTTTCTTCTTTAACCTGTCCTTGCCCCCCAATTGCCTCTGAGGTTACTACCCCATACCCCATCATTCCAGCACTCCACGTGTGAGGTGGCGGGAGCAGAGATCTCCCACTCTGAGTATCCCTATTAGTGAACCACAATCCTTGCGTAGATTCGTTTTCACATGAGAACAGTTAAGTGGCTGGCTAATTTGAGTTGCCTGTGAAAATTCCAAGTGAGGGAGCCCCTGTGTGGTGTAAGTGGTTCCTGTGTTTGCCTGTGAATGGAAAGGTTGATCATCTGAGCGCACACGTACACACACACGCACACACGCACCTTAAAAGAAAGACCTTGTGATCTCCTAAAAGAATCAGCCATAGAAAGCCCTGTTGGAGTTGGCCTTGAATTAGAACAGCCTCAATACCATTTCATATGGCAGAAGGGAAAGGGCACAAGGTGAATTTGGCCACTAATTGAGTGAGCATTGTTTCCCTCTAGCAGTTCTGTTTCCGGCTCAGAATCTGAGGGGTCCTCATACAAACACCTCCCTCTCTGAGGGTCTCTTCCCCAGTGTTGGCACTGCCAGCATATGCTGTATGCAGGCTATATAAAGAACTACAACGAGTGATAAAATAAGTAAACAACCCCATTAAAACATTGGCAAAAGCTTGAGCAGACTCTTTCTCAAAGGAAGATGCACAGATGGCCAATAAGCAGATTTAAAATGTACTCAGTGTGCGCGTGCATGCACACATGGACACGTTCACAGCATAAACACTTCGGGGTGGATAGCACACTACTTTTATCCTGGGCCCACCTGGGCAAGCCTGAGATCTTGTAAAGCCGTTTTTTTTTTTTTTTTGGGTGGGGGGGCTATATCATTTGGGGAACCTGCAGAGTTTTACAATCCCCAAAACAAAATCCTTCTGTTCACTCCCAAATATCTGCCAGCTAAGTGTGAGAAGCTTGCCTGGGAGGGTGTTTCTTTAGAAAAGAACCAAGTGTCAAACAGAATAAAAGGCTCATTTCATCTTCCAGGCTTTGAAGCAAATTGGAAGAAGGAAGCTGTGTGGATGTGCTTGCTGGCTCCCAAGCTCACGGATTGTGCCTTTTCTGCCTCCGCCTGCCTCCACATCCTCCTGGCACAGGGAGAGGAGCTCAGGGGTCATAGGCAATGCCTCTGTTCACAGACACGAGCCCCATTAAATGTGTGGTGGTGATGATGGTTTGTCATTCGGGCCCTACCCACCTCACCCTTCAAAATACCAAAAAACGCTCACTCCTTTACGTTGATTCTGACTCCTATCAACCCTATAGGGCAGGGTAGAGCTGCCCTTGTGGGTTTACGGAGACTAGCTCTTTAAAGGAACCCATAGCCTCATCCTTCTCTGAGGGAGGGTTGGTGGTTTCAAACTGCTAACCTTGTGGTTAGCAGCCCAACACGTAATGCACTACAGACACCACCCGCGCGCCCGGACATTTTAGCTGCTCTTGTAGAGAAGATTTCCTTCTCTATATAGCAACTCTGCTTTTGAACAGATTGAAAGTAGAAGAATGTTTCTGAATTTCGAATAGACATGTCCATCACGGAGAACTCCCAAACAAGCTGAAGCTCACTCGCCTCGAATCAGTGCCAGCTCACATGGACCCTGTAGGGCAGGGTAAAACTGATCTCCCTGAGTTTCTGAGGCCATCATAGTTTATGGAGTAGAAAGTCCCCGCTTGCTCCTGAAGAACAGCTATCTGTTGGTTTCCAACTGCCGACCTTGCGGATCACAACCCAACTTGCAACCGTGACGCCACCAGGGCTTAGAAGGCGTTTGCTCTTTTACCAAGTACTTGTCCATCGGTTTTCTTGCTGCGGTTTAGCGTGGGAGCTAGAGAGAGTACCAGTCATACTGTCATTGAGTGCTGGTGCACTGTTCTCAGTCAGTCCAGGGGCACCTTTTCACACCTGAGTCGTACAGCTGCTCCTGCCTGAGCCTGGCCAGTGTCACCTGCAGGAATCAGCCGTGCTCCAGGGTCAAGTCCTTTTCATTAAAAAGCAGTCTTTGTGAGGAACCAATAGCCAATACAAAACCAAAAATAGAAAACAAAACCAAAAAAACCCCCAAAACTTGAACTCACTGCCATCGAGTCAATGCTAACTCATCTCTGTCCTTTAGAACAGGGTAGACTGCCCCTATAAGTTTCCAAGGCTAACTGTTTTACTGGAGTAGGAAGCATTGTCTTTCTCCTGCAGAGTGGCTAGTGGTTTTGAATTGCTGACCTTGTCGTTAGCAGCCCAACTGGAATAACTACTATGCCATCAGGGCTTCTGCTCAAAACCACAAAAAACTTCTGCTAAAACCACAAAAAACTCAGTAACTCTAATGAGCCATCCTTAATTTATAACACTTTCCACTACATATAAGTCCCCCAAAGTTCCCCTACCCCAAAGTGAACACATTTTAAGCAGGACACCATTGACTGGGGCGGGGGTGGGGGGAGTTCTCGATTTAAATTTTGGTCTATAAAGAGCAACAAAAATTTTCCTAGAATGTAAAAATCGTATTGTTATATATATATTTTTAATTTTTTAACACCACGGGACACGGACAAATTGTTAAAAAGTGGGACACCTGGTCACCTTATACCCCCAAACAGAAAGAAAACCATTGCTGTGGTAATCACTCTCTGGTGTCAGTTTTAGGATTGGGGATATAGGGGCAAAGTCTAGCCTGTCAATCTGGAGATAGCCAATGAGGCCTCTCTGTGGGCCTGACTTTCTCCTGAGGATTCTGGGAAATCTATTTCCTCCTTGGAAGTGAGAGATTTAAGGCTAATCCCCGGGGGACCCTCTACTGACAAGACACAAGACTGACTCCCTGTGTCAGGGAGGAGAAGACACATGGGCTTACCCTGATGTAACCAGACATTGAAGCCAGAAAGGCCACGTAGAGACTCCTGCCAGTGCTGATATGCTTGAGAAGCCATAGCAAGGTCCTGCCTAGCGCTAAGATGTTCCTACCACTATTGGAAACACAAGACTCTGCACCCATTGGCCTGTGATTGTCCTGGTGTCATTGCATGTGCTTCCTGAGTCTGAGCAAGACTTATAGACTGGTATCAGACATATGGGCTAATACTGGACTTATGACCTTGGACTGGACTCCATTCCTCGTGTATATAAACTTTCCCTTTATACATATATGTGGTTATGAATTTGTTTCTCTAGTCTACCCGGACTAACACAATTGCTATCAAGTCACTTCCTGTGGATGGTGGTGACCCAATAGAATCTCTGAGGCTGTAAATTTGTATGGGAGCAAATAGCTCTATGTTACCAAGGAACTGCTGGTGGGTTTGAACCACTGACCTCATAGTTAGCAGACTAATGGTCTAAGGTTTACCCAACGGCACCACTGTGGCTCCTTTTCCTTAGTGCATTAGGAATGTAAATGCACAGAGACAATGGGAAGGACACTCATTAGTGAAATATGTAGCCAAAGCCTGTTCGAGTTAGTTTCCTTATTTTTGATCAAATCCAAAAGAACTGGGTTTTTTTTTTTTCCTCCTAAGGGCTACACAGTTTAAAAGTAAGATTGAGTGAGGTATAATATACAAAAATATTCACCCTTCCCAGGGTCCAAGCCTGTGAGTGTGGACAGGTGCATACAGTCATGGAACCACTGCTACAGTGGTTCTCAACCTGTGGGTTGCGACCCCTTTGGGGGTGAACAAATCTTTTATGGGGGCCAACTGATTCATAACAGTAGCAAAATTACAGTTAAGAAGTATCAATGAGAATCATTTTATGGTTGGTGGAAGTGACCACAACATGAGGCACTGTATTAAAGGGTCACGGCATTTGGAAGGTTAAGAACCACTGCTCTAAATTCAAGCTACAGTTCTGTTGTCCCCAGAACGCTAGTGCTCCTTGGTCAATACTCCTCTCCAATTCCTAGCCACTTTTTTGATTTTTTTCTTTAAAACTACAGTATGTAGCTTTCTGGGTGCCTTTCTTTATTTAGCAGAACACATGGCATATTACCTGTGCCAGTATTACAAGTGTTAGGATTCTGTTGCACGGTGCTATTCCATTATGTGAATGTAGATGCATTTGTTCATACCGAGCAGCTGAAGGGTGTTTCAATTGTTTCCATTTTGGAACCATCGTGGCTAAAGCGGCTACAAGCATTCATGTGCATGTTTTTGTGTGAATGTAAGTTTTCATTTCTTTGTGGTAAATATTCAGGCATGGGGTTGTTGGACTGTATTGAAAGTATGTGTTTATAGAAACTCCTGTTTCCCAATATGCCTGTGTTAGTCTGAGTTCTTTGGGGGAAACAAAGATATATATGGCTTTGCGAGAGAAAGGTATTTATATCAAGAAAATGGCTTGCACAATTATAGATTAGGGTACATCTTGTTCAGCCCAAGTCTGTTGGTCCAATGTTAAACTGGAGGCTTCTTGTGTAGCTCTGGGGGTCACTGATGAGCCAAGAGGCTGGTGATTAAATCCAAGGTCAGATGACTCCTAGAGTTGGCAGGCTATTGGCTCAAATCAAAAGAACCAGATATCAATAAGCCATTTTCAGTATTTCAGTGGTGGCAAAGCCAGTCCCCTATCTGCCACAAATCAGGCCTTTTTTGTCCCACACTGTTATTCAATCTTTTCAGAACCTTTCAATAGAAAGCTTGATTAACAGTCTGACCTGGTGGAAGTACATCCAAATGCCATATCTCCCTCACATCAAAGCAAATGAGCATCATCTTGATCTTTGATTTCACTTGACAAGTTTTTTGGGGGCAAGCTGATGATGACATATTCTATTGGCTTGATTGATGTTAGCTTTAGGAGTTGTAAAAATAGCACCATGTCTTGTCACCAGTAATGACCTTGAAAAAGAAGTCTGGGTTGCTTTGGAGCTGATTTTTCAAAGTGTAGTATGTTTCCACTCAATGCTTTTTTCCCCCCTGGTCAGTCAGAACCCACAAATTTACAGTGACCCTTCTTATTCCCAAATCTTCTGTTAAAATTTGCTGAACTGAGCTCCAGAATAATCTGGGTAACTAACTTCCCCAACATTTCAATGGTCTGTTGTCAGTCTTCTACCACAAGTGCACAGATTTTGTCAACATTTTCATTTGTTCTGGAAGTTGACGGAAATCCAAAACAAGGTTTATCATCAACAGACATTTCACCTTTTTTTTTTTTAAATAAGGAAACCACTTGTACACTTGATTTTTTCCCATAGCAATGTCCTTGTAAGCTGTGTTCAACATCACAACAGTTTCTGCAACAGTTTTCCAGAGTCAGAAACAAAATACCAGAGCCTCACACTGTTTTCTTACATCAACCATCACATAAAGCAAGGTTCGGCTGAGCCCTGGTGGCCTACTGGTTGTGTGTGGGACTGCGGCAAACAGGGTTGACAGTTCAAATCCAGCAGCAGCTCCCCAGGAGCAAGCCTGGGTTTCCTACTCTCACCAGGGCAGTGATGCTACATAAAAACAAAAAACAAAAAAAACAAGATTCAAGGGAAACTACTTTTATGAAAAAATTCACTGTGACCAGAGAGAACCTTCCCAGTCGATGTCACTGGTTGCACTAGCTCAGAGGGAGTTGCTCAATGATCACCTTGTGGGGGGAAAAAATGGGTACTACAAAAGCTTTTCTGTTTTTTAGGGGGTACCACATCATAGACCACACCCTTGAGGAAACTTCATTAGGGCTGTGACGTGAATAAGAAGGTTGCATTCCACTCTACTCCCATAATTGATTGACTGCTCACAGTAGATCTCATTATAGAGTCGATTACACTGTGTTAAGTTACATCATGGGATCTTACCTACCAAACTGTTGAGAATCTTGACCAAGCCAAGTTGGCACAAATTTAACTGTCACGATGTCCTACCATTTTGTATTCCTGTCCACAGTGGATGAGAGATCTAATCTCCCTGCATGTTTGCTTGAATTTTAAGTTTTCTTTTTGTGTTTTTAATTTTAGGCATTCTGAAAAATTTATGGAGGATCCCTGGAGGTGGAGTGGTTATGCATTGGGCTGCTAACTACCAGGTCAGCAGTTCAAAACCACCAGCCACTCACTCCAAGAGAGAACTATGAGGCTTTATACCCCTTTAAAGGTTTACGACTCTCAAGGACAGGTCTACCCTGCCCTACAGAACCCTTATGAGTCATAATTGACGTGATGGCAGGGAAGGTGTTTGTTTGTTTGTTTGTTTGTTTGTTTGTTTTTTGAGTAATTATATAGTGGTATGTCACTGTGGTTTTAATTGCCATTTTTCTATTGACCAAACATGTTGAGAATGAAGGGTTTTTTTTTTCTTTTTCTCCCGGTTGGCCATGTTTCACTAGTCTTTGACTACTTAACATGATGCATTCTTTGGGTCATTCAAGGACCATCCTAGTTTACAGCTGTGTTTCTCCAAGTGTGCTTCCCAGGCACATAGTGTCAGCATCACCTGGAAGTGTAGTAAACATGCGCAAAGCAGGCCCCACCCAAGGTCTGAATTAGCAAGCCTGAGTGGAGGTGATGGGTAAGCCCTTCAGTTGGTTCTCCTGCCTGCTATGAACTCAGATCCTCTAGCCTCAGTGGTGAAAGGAACCAGATAACTCTGCCATGAGTCTATTCCGACTCAGTAACTCACTAGTAATGATAAGTTGAAGACCTAGCCCTTCACCCCCAGAGATTCAGACTTAGTTGGTCTGGCAGGGTGGTAGACATCATTGTTTGGGTTTGTTTTTTAAGTGCCCAGGTACTGCTATTAAACAGTAGGGATGGCAGGTAACCAATTCCAGCTCTCCTGCAATTTACCATTTAACAGCGGAAATCCCCAGTACAAGGCTTCGCACAGTTATAAGTTACTCAGTAATTAGCTAGTGAATTAAATTGTACTTAGTGTCTTGGGCTTGAATATAAGCTCGCTTTATTCTTCTGTGTATAAGGGCCTTATTTTTAGACTCCATGTTGCTCTCAGCAGGCACTCATTCAGGAAACGTTTACTGAATGTGCTGGAACCACAGTCATGAACACAATAGACACATCTCTGCTCTCGTGGGGCTTCCTCTGGTCATTGGCACCAAGTTAGCGGTTCCTCACGGGGCATGGTTTGGTGAAAATGCAGACCATAAAACAGACAAGGCGACAGGAGGGAGGTTGTGTGGAAACCGTTGAACACCACGATACTTGATTTACAATGCGGCATGTTTAAAAAGCAGAGTTGGTGGCCTTAATAATTGTGTTAGTCTGGGTTGACTAGAGAAACAAATTCTTTTTTTTGTTTTGTTTTTTGTTTTTTGTGGGCATCACAGCCCTCTGGTGGGAGTGGAAGGCCCAGCCTTACTACTGGATTTGAACCGCCAACCCAGTGGCCCGCAGTCCCGCACACAACCACTATACCACCAGGGCTCAGCCTAGAGAAACAAATTCATAGACACTTGTGTATAAGAAAGAGTTTCATATAAAAGAGCGATTGCATATTGGAAAAACTTCCAAGCCCAGTCCAGATCAAGTTCAAAAGTCCAATATTAGCCCATATGCCCAATACCAATCTATAACTTACTCTTCAGACTCATGCAACATAGTCAACGATGCCGAATGCAGGAAGATCACAGGTCTGTGGGTGGAAGTCTTGTGAAAGTCTTGTGAATCCACTGGGAGTGGAAGCATATCAGTACTGGAGTGGGTCTCCACGTGCCTCCTCCAGCCACAGAGCTCTGGCTCTATCAGCGTAGCTCCCTTTGGTTTGTTCACAGGAATGTCTCCGAGAGAGAGACTGGGTCTGACCTCAAGTGAGTCATTGTCTCAAAATGAGGTCATTGACAGGCTATGCTCCACCCCTTCGCTCCAGTTGATAGGCTATTATGTGACTGCCACAATAGTGATCATATTCTTGTATTGTGTGTTAAGCACAGGCCTTCAGAATTATTTGCCTGGCAGTTGTAAACTTTTAGATTGGCTATTACATTCACCACCACCACCCCCTGCCCCCCGATCATTTTTCCCATGGAATCAATTTAATCATCAATATACGTCAATAGCGGTGTTAAAAATAGAGATTGCCCAAGCCCTCAACTTAAGACCCTCAACTTTGGAATGAAAGCTCTGAATTCACATTCAGGTTCAACCAAGTGTTCTCTGAGCACTCACTTGCTGGCTGCCGTGGAGCCAATGCAGACTGATAGGACAGAGTGGAACTGCCCCTGTGTGTTTCTGAGACTTTAACTCTTTACAGGAGTAGAAAGTCTCATCTTTCTCCCATGGAACTTGCTAATGGTTTTGAACTGCCAACCTTGTGGTGAGCAGCCCAACACACAACCACTATACCACCAGCATTTCTTGATCGCTGATCAGATCAATCGGACCTCTTGTAAGAGGTACAACGCTCACCGTGGCGTGTTCTCATTCCAATGAGTGGCAAACTCTTGCTAGACCGTTAGCTAGTGAAGGGGTTTTCTGCAATTGGCAAAGGTGTGAACCAAAAACGTTGATGGGATAACAAATGATGTTTCAGTCCCACATGAGTTTTGGCAACCTTTTCACGGTAGGGAAGAGTCAGGAGAGGACCGAAGTGTCAGGATTTTTTTTTTTTTAACAGAACGAGCCACCCTCTTCTCTGGTAAGAATGTAACCCACCACATTAACCACAACACTATTGCTGTGTGCTTTCAGGCTCTCTGAATCATTACATTAGGTCTAGCTGGACAGACCCTACTGTGCTGTTTGACCTTGGCCTTTTTACATGGTGACATTTCACACGATATCTATGTAAACTGCATGTGTATGTATGTGTGAATGTATGACTAGGCAGAGCACTCTGCTAGCCACAAGGAATACACTGGATTGTCCTGTAAATAGCTGACTCACACATATAATGCACATAGCATGCATAGGAAGCTAACACACTAAGGTTTGCAAAACAAACCGTATAGCAGATGTATTATTTGAGTAAATATTGTGTAAGTAGATAGTCTGCAAGTAATGTTCAGGGATTGGGAAAAGAGAGACTGGTCACTAGAGATTGCAGGCCCTTGGTTGACCCTTGACATCACAAATTTGGAGAAGAAAGGAGAGTAGGGTATAGGTTGACAAAAGGCTCTGAGTAGAATTTTTCAAAATAAGTCTGTTTATTTTAGAGAATACGATTCTTTTTAAAAAAAATATTTACTTTATCGGGGGCTCTTACAGCTCTTATAACTATCCTTACGTCAATTATATCAAACACATTTGTATATATGTTGCCGTCATCATTTTTAAAAGCATTTTCTTTCTACTTGAGCCTTGATATCAGCTTTTTCCCCCTCCCTCCCCCTCCCACCCTGGCGAACCCCTGATAAATTATCATTATTTTCATATCTTACACTCTGCTGTCTCCCTTTACTCACATTTCTGTTATTTATTCCACTAAGGAGTGGTGGCGGTTATAGGTTGATCATTGTAGTCCCCCATTTCTCCCTCTTATTCCCCCACCTTCCTCCGACCCTCATGGTATTTCTACTTCCATTATTATTCCAGAGGGGTTTATCTGTCCTGGATTTCATGTTTTGAGAGCTCTTATCTATACCAGTGTGCATGCTCCAGTCTAGCTGGATTTGTAAAGTATAATTGGAGTCATGATAGCCAGGGAAGAGAGGACGAGGAAACATTAAAGAACTAGAGGAATGTTGTGTATTCCTTCAGTACTATGCTGCACCCTGGCTGACTTGTTCTTTCCTTGTGACCCTTTTGTGAGGGAATGTCCAGTTGTCTACAGATGGCCTTTTGGTCTTCATTCCGACCCCCATCATTTGCATCAATATATTTGTCTGGGGTCTGCTGATGCCTGATACCTGTTCCTTTCGAAATCTTGTGATCACACAGGCTGGTGTATCTTCCATGTGGGTTTAGTTGCTTCCATACTAGATGGCCACTTTTTTAACTTCAAGCCTTTAAGACCCCAGACCCTATATCTTCTAATAGCCAGGCACCATCAGCTTTCTTCACCACATTTGCTTGTGCACTCTTGCCCTCTCCTTCCTGGCCCCTGTGCTTCTGGTTCAGTCCTGCCTTCAGATGTCCCCACCGCCTCCTGAGGGGTCCCTATTTGCTCCAGTGGGACTACTTCCACCAGGCCCTGAAAAAGTAACAGAACGTTCCACTTTAGGTCCGATCATGGTGGCCTTTTTTTTTTTTTAACTTCTCATTGTGGCTTATGATTTACAGAGCAAGTTGATTTTCCGTTCAACAATTCACATTCCTTTTGTTTCATGTCATTGGTCGTAACCCCTCATTGTAACAGCACCCTTGCCACTTCTTCCTTGGTTCCCTCTTTCTGTATGTCCTTCTCTCCAGCCCCTCCCTGGCTCCTGGCAAGAGGAGGATAAATACTGCCCTTTGGGTCCCACACAGCTGATTGTGTTGAGAGGTGTATATCCCACTCCGATGTCACTGTTCACTGGAAAGGCCTGTCTGTGGCTTTGCTGATAGTTAATCTTCAGGGCTAAGTCCCTCTCCAGGTGTGAAGGGTGACTCACGGCTACATTCTCAGGGGGTCCCCCACTCTGTCAGACCAGCAAGCCTACTCTCTTTGCGACAGCTCCTCATAGCCTCTGGGATAAAGACACTTTTTGGTACCAGGTGGTCTTTCACTGTTTCACCATGCTTCTCTAAGCCCTTCAAGTTCCCAGAAGGCTGCATTAGCATCCCACTTTCTGGATGAGAAAACTTAGGTTCAGAGAATTCCCCAGCAGCACAGAGCTCATCAGTATCCAAGTTAGATTCAAGCCTAGGCCTGCCTGCCTCCAATCTCTGCACCCCCCACCCCCAGACCAAAAACCCCCAAACTGCAATTCTGACTCATCGCAGCCCTATAGGATAGAGTAGAACTGCTCCTTGGGGTTTGTAAGACTGTAAACCCTTATGGGAGTGGACAGCCTCATCTTGTCAACCTTGCAGTGCGAGGACACGCAGGAAAGCACGGTGTCTGGGGTAGAGCAGTAACCTGCGGGGCTTTGGTGAACTCCAGTGAGGCAGATGCTTTGCTTAGAGCCCAATCAGTTTTCTAATTGCATTAGCTGGTGTTCCATACAAAAGACCTATTCGTGTTAGAGCAGCAGTTCTCAACCTGTAACTCTCAACCCCTTCACAGGGGTCGCCCGATTCATCACAGTAGCAAAATGACAGTGTTGAAATAGCAGTGAAAATATTTTGATGGTTACGGGGTCACCACCACATAAGGAACTCTATCAAAGGGTCGAGGCATGAGGAAGGTTGAGAACCACTGGGTTAGATGAAGGGCACCTGGTGTTTGTCCGGCAGGCCTTAGACTAGACATTAAGTCTCTGTCAAGACCGGAATTAGTATTCGGTACTAGTGTGTTGTGCCATTGGGTATCTGTGTGCTCCTCCCCGCTCCCCAGCCAGAGGTGAGGGACAGGAGCAGAGCCCCTTGTTCCCTGACCTGACTGATAGTTTGAAAAAGGCTCCTTTGTTGGTGGCATATTTGGGCCGTGGCCGGGCCTTAGTGAGAGGAGAGGACCAGGCTGAGTTTGAGGGTGCGTTTAAGTGAGAAGGCTTATAGAGATCTCAAAATGTAGAGAGGGCTAGCTAATAAAAAAGACGAGGATCAATCACGTGGGAGATTATTCAGCAGAAAGAGGAACTGGAGGCAGAGATTGTGATAGCTTTGAAATATACTAATTATTGGTCACATGATCTACTGATTATCAGCTGCTAACCCAACAATGTCAGCAGTTTGAAATCAACGGTCATTCCGAGGGAGAAAGATGAGTCACAGGGTCAGAGACTCCCATAGGGCAATTCTACCCTGTCCTGTAGGGTCCCCTGAGTCAGGAGACTACGGAGTCCACAGTGGCTCGGAGCTGCCTTGTTTGAGTAACTGGGGAAATGGTGGTACCACAACGAAGTGGTAGGATGGCTCATGGAAGAGCTGATCTTGAAGGAAGAAGGGCGACTTTCCTCTAAAGAACATTGCGTGTGAGGTGCTCTAGCTTGAGATACAGCTTCCACAAATGATGGGAAGTGGCTTGGTGTCAGATCATGGCTAAGGAGGAAGGAGAAGATGCTCTTCACCTGAAGTCAGGACCCAGGGGCCCATGGACCAAATACATCAAAGAGAGTTCTTATTCTAGTTGAGTGTCCTTCTCCCTGTTACATGCCGCCAGGTGAATGTCGTCCATAGTGACCCCTATCCACAAACAAAGCACGCTCCGGGCCTGGGCCATGCTAACACCATTGTTACGTTGGAGCTCCTGTTGGAGCCACTTGCCTGTCCATCTTAGCAGGAGACCTCCGCTTGGGGATCTTTCTCCAGGGCCGGGTTTCTCCTGCTCATATGCCCCAAGTCCATGAGACACCGTCTCACCACCCTCACGTCTGAGGAGCATTCTGACTATTTCTTCTACTACAAATAAGCTCAATGCTCTGGAGGTGCTTGGAATATAATTTAATATTCATATCAGAGCTCCCCAGACTTGTTTGGCTTACCACCTATGGCAGAAGAAAATCCGTCAGCACTCTCTTAGCATGAAAAAGATTTTTTTGTACTATATCCCTCCATCCAGGATCAAGTATCTCTTTTTTCCATCCCCTTGGATCCTGCCCCTGCCCCTGCCCCCGCCCCCCGGGAAGGGGTGGTGGCAATCTCTCCCACTTTGGGAACCACTGGTCTGTGTCATCATTCAAAGGCATCAGTTCATCAATCTCTTTTTTTATTATTTCCATTTTGTATATGAGTCCATTAAAAAATACCATGGGTTGGGTCATCACGTGCACCTTAGACCTCAAAGTGACACCTCTGCCGTTAACACTGTAAAGCCGTCTTTGCAGCAGATTTTCCCAGTGCAGTCTGTCATCTGATTTCTCACAGCTGGCCCCACAGACATTGATTGTGGATCCATGTAATATGAGACCTTTGGCAACTTTACCATTTTCTCTGTTTTTCATGATGTTGCTCATTAGCCCAGTAGCAAGGTACCTTAAAATAGCAACCATTTAGGTAGCCTGGCCCAACCATTTGGACGGGGCTTAGCTGGGCAATTCTTTCCTGGTTGGGTTGGGTCTGCTCATGTAGATGTGCCAGAGTGACCAGAAGCTTCTTGGTCTAGGCTTCCCTCCACCCCCCATTTCCACGGGGTCTCTCTCCTGCTCCACCTGTTCACACTATGGGGGAAGGAGGGTGGGGAGAGTTTTAAGAGCAGAAGCTGATGATCTCTGGAGGCCAAGGAACAAAAGAAGATCAGAAGGTAGCTGGGGAATGTGATTCACGCAATCAACACCTGGGAAGGGCAAGGTCTTTGAAAGCAGACGCTGGAAGCTCCATAGAGGAAATGAGTTTTGAATAAGACTTTAAAGAGGAGGGAGACTTTGAATAAGTGGAGATGTGGAAATCTGACTCATTTCTGGATGGAGTTCAGTGATTTCTCAAGGAGGTGATCATTTAATTAAAGAGAGGGCATCTTTTAAAGTGGCACATATTGAAGGGCATGAGATAATACAGTGACAGAAAGATTTTCTAGCAGACATTAGGCTGGGGAGATGGCTGCCAGCACTTTTCCTCACCCAAAGTGCCATCAATCAGATATTGGTTCATTGCTTGGAAAGTTGAGAATTTTTCTTTTCTTTTATAAGGGCAGTGTGTGTTTCATTTTTATTGAACAATGCTTTCTTTAGTCTTATATTAGTTTTTTTAAGAAAAAAAATAATTATGTGTATCCTTCTCACAAGGAAATCCAAAATTAACAAAAGTAAGGAAACCCCCATTGAGTAATAGTAACTGGTACTTTCTACAAGTGTCTTCTGGATCTGTTTAAAGGCTAAGCTTATAGCAATAAGTTGGGGGATTTCCATGTCCCAAATTTGACAGATTCATTTGTTTGTCGAGCTTCTTAATCCACCTAGTACAATTTAAACATTTTTGACTATTTTGGGGAAATAGGATTGGTTACAGTGTGCTTTATTTAGTGCTAATGCACTGGCATAGTATTTAATATCTACCAATGCCAGAGTGCTCAGCTGACCTATATCCCAGCAGTGGACTATACGAATCCTGATTTTTATCTTAGAAAGGCAAAGGCAGGTATTCCTTTGCAACAATGGTATTTAAAACCAGGAGTTCATTACCTAGTATGGTAGTTACATAATTTATTGTCACTTGGAGACTTGAGTGAAGGGGTAGAGGACAGCCTGTCAATCAGGTCACAGCTTGATGACCTCATTTGGAGGTGCTAGGAGATAAATAGCTTGCTGGAGGTGGGACCCACACTCATTCCATGTCAGACCTTCCTGCTGACAAGACACATGGAGCTATGCTAGTACCCTGGAGTTGAAGGAGCCACGGGTGTAGACCCCTGCCAGCACTGTGAGGCTTACACCACCACTGGATCCGCAAGACTCCCACCCATTTGGCTTATGATCTTTCTGAGTTCAGAGTCACTGTGTTTGTTTTGCAAGTCTGAAGAGAACTTTCTAGACTGGCATCAGCTATGTGGGCTAATATTGGACTTAATCTGGACTGGACTAGGATGTCTTCTCAATATTCAATTGCTGTTATGTATAAAGCTCTTTCTTATACACATGAGTGTCCATAAATTTTTTTTCTGTCGTAAATTTGTATCTCTATTCTATTCAGACTAACACACCTAGTTTATCATCATGTCTTACATAACTTCCTTTCCTCTGAAAACAGGGATATTTGACAAATATGGCCTAGTTAAGTGCTCCCATATGATACATTTTTACAGAATTGTCTGAAACTTTTCTACCAACTTTGTCATTTTAAGAATTTATATGAGGTTTTATCAGTTCTCATATTTTATAGCATGTGTATTCATTTCAAAGAGAACCAGTTGTAGGACTATTATGAATTGAAAATGATATAACACATACTAGAAATGCTCACACAAATCCAGTTGAAGGTATTGATATGATTTGATGCCACCTTTCCTAGGGGCCCTAGATAGAGTCTTCCTGGGTCAATTCTGCCAAGTGGGGTGAATTAGATGAGAAGACTCTCGGGCAATTAGTGATAAGGGAGTCCCTATAGAACTGGGGCTACAAGAGCCAGGCATGTATGCGGAGTATGTGGGCTAACCAGGCTGTCGTGTGCACCCTTCAAACAGAAAGGTGAGGAGATGAGAATGGGCACCTAAGGTGCTGGTCAGGCCGAAGTTTTAAGTGATTCAATGGGTAACTGTTAGCATTAACTGCCAGTATATGACTCTGTCCTACATCCTTTGTAAATCAGAAGTAGTTGATCAGGTCAATTGAGAGCACTGCCTCACTGAAATCAGTCATCTTTCCAATGGAGAAATGTCTTCCTAAGCATTGGCTAGAATTGATTTGCTGCATGCTGTTGTAGTCTTTACTATGAACCGTTCCAACACACCTTCCCTAGGAGGTGAAGAGTGGCTGAATTCTAGCCTTTGTTATCAAGCCATGTACCTAGTATGCTTAGAGGAAAATGTGTAATTTTTTTTCTTATTCACATGCCCACTAGCAAGCAGAGGTCTTGTTCCAAAATGCTTACCTTAGACATAGGGTGAAGATGAAGAGTAGTCCCCAATCTTATTTTTAAATTCTTAACTTCAACATGTAATGCTGTTGTCTTATTGTAAAATTGCATTTCGCTGTGGATGATAGCAACTGAGCAGAGTTTAATCTTTTTTTCTTAAATTAAATGAGACAAGAAAGAAAAGAATCGAAGTATTTGGCTTTAAAAGAGGTGATAGACCCCTTATCCAAAAGTGGAATCTTAAACATTTGAGTGCCTTTTTCTTTTTAAGCTGTTGTACCCGCTGTAACTTTGTCTTTCCAAGGACACTGGAAAAACAAAGGAGTCATGCCACAGAAGAATGTCCTTTTTAGTCTTTTTAGGCTGTCTCCGAGCAAATAGTGCACATAGGACGACTCATGTTGTTTCACCCCAACCTCACTGGCGGAAAGACTAGCAGTTCTGAAGTAGGATTTGACTATCTATTGTGCGTTAGACATTGGGCCATAAACTACAAGAACAGCAGTGAAAATCCACCATCCACCTCACAGGAGAAAAACGAGACTCTCTGCCTCTGTAAAGACGTACAAAACCCTGTGAAACTTCTCCCTTGGGCCTATCGGGTCACTCTGAATCAGAATTGACAGGATGGCAGGGGGTTCATTTTGGGTTTGTCTTTCCCAGTAAACTTCAGACCTTTCATTTCTTTCTTTCTTTTGTGTGTGTGTGTGTGTGTGTGTGTGTGTGGCATCACTGCCCTGGTGGGGAGTAGGAAGCCCAGCCTCTCTCCTGGAGAGCTGCTGCTGGATTTGAACCATCAACCCTGTGGGCCGTAGTCCTGCACACAACCACTAGGCCACCGGGACTCAGCCTCATTTCTTACCTAACATCTTTTGGCCATAGAATTAGAGTAGAAAATTGAATAAGATTCTACCCCAAGGGCTTTTATAGAGAAGCCGTAATTTTACATTGGCTATAGAATGCTCATGTACAGGATAAACCATGTTTCTAATTTTGCAATTTTGTACACATTATCATTCCACTTCACCATAATCAGAGTCATGACTCTTGACTGCCATGTGTCTTACACAGGAGAAATACAGACTGGTAGACAGAAGGAGAGAACTGTACCAAAGGTCAAGAGTGGACCAGTCAATCCAAGCCAGAGTGTACACAAACAAAGAGGACCAGAAAATGTAAACAGACCCAAGCAAGGCAGACTGGGCATAGTCATTGCACCCAGGTGCGTAGGATCAGGCGTATCCAGAACATGGGACTAAGGCATAAGAGGTAACTTCTAATTGTTTGTGGGGGAAATGGAGTTAAAAGGTAAAAGGATTTTTCAATGAACTTTTTGAAGTGTGTTCCCTCCGACCCCCCTTTCACACATACATATTTAATGGGATAGAGTCAGAATTAGCAAGAACAGACTAGCAAGCTGATCACTGGGGTTCCGCGTCCCACGTAAGGGTCACTGGGGAGGCAGGACGCGATGGGGTGTGAAAGATGGACATGTGCCGCAGAGAGATCTTCTTTGCTCCTGCTAAGATTCCCATACACGATACGTTGTCTGTGGAGATTAGCTTTAGTTTATACCCCTCGTGGTGGCAGACTGGTTACAAGTTGGGCTGCTAACCAAGAGGTCAGTGGTTAGAAACCACCATGCCTCTCCCTAGGAGAAAGACTGGGGCTTTGTACTTCTTTAAAGAGTTGTAGTTTGGGTGGCAGTTATTGAGTTGCAGCTTGCTCCTGTATATCCCCCCCTCCCACCCCCCTCCCTCAATCGCCCGACTTCTCCCGCCACTGTCTTCTTTAGTCCACGAGGAAACCTCCATTCTTTCGACCTCTTTGCTGATGCCAGTGAGGGTGTGGACCGAGGATTATACCCATTTAAGAATTTGGCAGCACAAAGGCAGGAAGACCCTCACCGCTGGTCAAGGTATTGTGGATGATTCTGACAAAAAATAAACTAGGGAAGGCCTTTAAGGACACGTTTCCCTGCAGTGGTCCTATGACTGTGCATTCAGAATATGGAGAAGTGCTTTACCTCCAGGGTGACCAGCGCAAGCACATATGCCAGTTCCTTATAGAGATGGGACTGACTGAGGATGTCTAGCGAAGGTTCATGGGTTTTAAGTGCTTGTGATCCACTGAAGCTTAAGGGAAAATTTCCTTGCAATCAAGAGAACATTTTTCCTGTCCCTTGTCACAAGTTTAAAACCTCACAGCTTATACAAGGGTAAGTCAAAAGGTTTCGCTGCAAAGGTTCCATTCCTGGCACAGACATTAGGACGACAGATAAATCCCCGCCATGATCTCCTTGTCTCAGTCTTGTGGTGCTTTAAAAAAAAAAAAAAAGATATTTTTGTGCCATGGGGGAAAAAAACTAACTTTGAGGTCAGGGTTAAAACAAAATTCTTAGCAAAACTCAAATGGACATCTCCCCAAATCAGTGAAGCTTTGCAACAGGTTGTCTCAACTGCTGCCCCACCTAAAACAAGTTTCTAAACTGATCAAGTGTTTTAAGGAGAGTCAGGAAGCTTCAAAGAGGAGTATCATAAGACAAGACCAATAGCTTCAACAAAGGAAGAAACTGAGCCAAGTCTGAAGAGTTGTGGAAGACTGTAAGCTTACTTACCATCGACAGCCACTGGGGTTTCCAACCTCACCAGATTCTGCAGTTTTAATTTAATGTCAAATATTGGGCCTGAGGCAACTTTTGGCATGATGGGTGCCAAAAGCATTATGGGAGGATCAGCTAGCTGATCTCTCCATCAAGCCTTTTAAGCAATACCAAAGCTATGGAAGACGATTTCACAGAATGAATTAGGACATTTAAAATGAACATTATTTGAGTCATTTGAAGGGGCAAAACTTGCCATTTTTTATATAGTTTAAGTCAAAGAAAGAGTTCTGCAGGGAAAGTACAACAACAACAACAACAAAAAAAAACACACAAAGAGTTTTGTAGGGAAGGGTTAGAGATAGAAGCACCACTTCAGAGACCAAAAAGAAAAGTATAGGCCTAGATGCAGGATACAACAAGAAAGAGTAACTTCATCTTTGGATATTTTGTTTCATAAAAGTTTCTGTGGTTGTGCAGGAGTACTTTTGTATTACTCTTGTATAATGTAACCATTTGGGGCCCACTTTTGACTTGGACTAGAGTAACTCCTTCTGGCAATAAGCTGAAAAGAGCCATGCAAAAAGAGAAAAGAAAGAATTAGTGTCTGGGAAATCCCCGGGGGCAGCTGTGCCCTGTCCTCCAGGGCTGTCATAGTGGGAATCAGCTCAGTGGCTGTGAGCACACCCCTCTGAGGGGGACTTTCAGGTCTAGATTAGTTGCATCTCGAAATGGTTAATAGTTAGTGAAGTCAGCCATCAGGAGAACCAGGAAGTCACAATTTCTTCTTCTTCTTCTTCTTCTTCTTCTTCTTCTCCTTCTCCTTCTTCTCCTTCTTCTTTTTTAGCTTTTTATTGTCGTGTTTTGTTTGCAAAGCAAATAAATTCTCCACTCGACGGTTTATACATTTTGTTTCAGGACACTGGTTGCACCCCCCTGCAAAATCACAGCTCTCTTTCCCGGACTCCCTTGTCTCCGTCCTGCCCCTTCCTGCCTCTGTGCTTTGTTTGGGTCTCCTGTGGTTGACAGCATGCCCCTCCCCATGCCAATCACTGGATAGGCCTGTCTGCTGTTGACCTGAGAGCTATCCCCAGAGGTGGATGCAGCCCAGCGTGAAGGGTTTCTAAGGGTTCCCAGTCTGTGTCACACCAGTAAGTGTGGTCCTTTTTTATGACTTTCTATTTTGTTCTACTTCCCCCTCCCCTTCCTGTCTCTGTCTAGAATCATTCATTATGGCTCTTTTCCCAGCAGTGTCTGGAGTAAGTAGCCAGGTACCGTCTAGTCTTTCTAGGCTTTAGCATTTATATTGTTTCCATTGTCTTTGATTTTCTTCACTCTTTCCAGACAGGAAGAGATTTTGATAAACTCTTTGTAGCCCTTAGGCTTTCTGATTCTTATGGGTTCACAGATTTTACAGAAACCGCAAAGATGGCATGTTCAACCAGTGTGTTTTTTGGTCACTCCTACTCTATGCTGAGTCCTGTCCGTGGGAATGAAGGATCCCAGGGGGTGTAGTGGTTATTCCTTGGGCTGTTGACCCCAAGGCCAAACCTGTGAAACCACCAGGCACTTACTCCTTAGGAGAAAGGTGAGGCTTTCTACACCCCAAAAGATGTGGTCTTGGAAACCCTCAGAGGCAGGTCTGCTCCATTCTGTAGGGTCGGTGTGACTTGGAGGTGACTCAGTGGCAGCGAGCTTGGTTTGGGGTTTGGTTGGGGAAGCATTGGACTGCTGCCCATCAGGTTGGGGGCCAAAGACACTGACTGCACCTGGGAGAAAGGTCAGGCTATCTGCTCCCATAAATTCACAGCCTCAGAAACCTTGGACGGGGTCATTATGAGTTGGCATCAGCTCAAGAGCCAATGGTGGGAACCAACACTTCCAGCCAAGCCAATTACAGACTGCTTTCAGCATTTCTAGCATTTTTTGTTTTATTTTGAGAATATAAGCAATGTCATTGAACATTATGCATGGACATTGTTGAATGGGGTCCTGTTTGCTGTATATATTTCTATCAAGAAAACAGTACAAAAAATGAACTCAATGCCATAGAAATTTGACACACTATTGCTAGTTGGGGGGAAAACATACAACATACAGATATATTATTTACATTTTCCTTTGAACCTGAAATTCCATTTCTTTGCCCAATAGAACTTTAATCTATAGTTCTTTGCCAGAAACAATTTTAAGAATCCCCTTATAGCTTTGCTACAAATATATATATTTAAGTTGCTCTAATTAAAAAGGTACTAGTCTCCGGAGTGGGGGAACATGAGGAACTGATATCAAGGGCTTATGTAAAAAGCAGATATTTTGAGAATGGTGAGGACAACAAATGTAAAATGTGCTTGACATACAATGGATGAATGGTATGGATTGTGATAAGAGATATACGAGACCCCAATAAAGTGATTAAAATAAAAGGGACCAGGACTTTTTAAATTTATTTCCAAAATCATTTTATTGGGGGCTCATACAACTCTTAATTACAATCCATACATATATCTGTTGTATGTCAAACACATTTGTACATTTGTCCTCATCATTCTCAAAACATTTGCTTTCGAGTTTCTAGTTTTTTTTCACCACCAAGGCACCCCATTCAGAGCTGTCCCTCAGGAGCACGGATTTTGGAAGAGTCAATATGTTAAATAAGTATTTTTGTGCTCCAAAAATATTTACTAAATGAATTATGATGCTGGCAAAGAATGTTGAAAGTACCATGGACTGCCCAAAGAACAAACAGATCAGCCAGAATGCACCTTAGAGACAAGTTCTTGGTTCTGTGTGTGCTGGACATGTTGTCAGGAAGAACAGCCCCTGGAAAAGGACCTCATGTTTGGTACAATAGTGGGGCGGTGAAAAAGAAGAAGACCCCCAGATGATGGGCGCCCACCGTGTCTGCATTGCTGGACTCACCCATTAGAAGGACCGGGAGGCTGCCACAGGACTGTGCAATGCTCCTTCTGCTGTACCTGGGGCGGAGCCCACTTGACAGCATCTAACAGAAATACCCTATGCCAGGCTTCTCAAAGGACTGGGCACTGTTTTGAACCTCCTGTGGAAT
Organism: Nesogale talazaci; assembly: GCA_004026705.1. Taxonomy (NCBI): domain Eukaryota; kingdom Metazoa; phylum Chordata; class Mammalia; order Afrosoricida; family Tenrecidae; genus Nesogale; species Nesogale talazaci. The sequence goes on along the minus strand of PVJH01001342.1, from coordinate 108,346 downwards.
TTTTAAGGAGACCTGGTAGGTCTGGGCACTGCTTTTGAACCTCCTGTGGAATTTTTAAGGAGACCTGGTAGGTCTTGACCGGAGCACCGGTCCCCTTTCTTATTCAGGGTATGGGTCCTGCATCCACCCAGTCTGCGTGGCTATGTCTGGGTACCTGGTCCAGGTCCCCTGTGTGGTTCCCTCTGAATGACCTGGCTCAGATTCCCCCTTGCTGACCCAACCCTTCTGGGGGGAGAGGGGGTTGATGGTTTGTGGTCTTGGCCATCCAAAGGTGGAGAGCATCACACAAGGGTAGACAATGCGGAGCCAGCTTCTGGGCTCACGAATGCAGGGGTCTCCACACTCTTCCATCGTTCACCCTCCAAGAAATCATGTTCAGCTCTCTTGTCAACACTTTGTTTATTCCTGCTTATACATGTTCTACATGCACAGCAGTATGTATATGATTATTAGTGAGTTTTATTTCAATTTTTAGATAAAGGTTGCCTATAAATAGAAGTTCTAAGAGTTTGCTTAGTCCCTGAGGGGTGCACATTCCACTTTGGAAGATTTCCTGGGAATGCTAACTTTGATGTGTGGTTTTTTTGTTGCACAAAACACTAACCACTGACTATGACTATAGCATCGATTCTAGAGATAAGGCCGAGATTTCTAACCCGTAAGAACAGACAGGTGAATTTAATTAGGGTAAAGTCTTAGCATCTATTTTTCCCCCTTCTCTCTGATTCACTGTACTATTTAAGTATAAAAATCCCGCATGCATTTGGAATAGAAATAACATATTTGGCAGGGCAGGGGCTTGGGGGAGGGGATGAGGGGACTTTTTAAAAGTCGGTCAGATGTTGTGTACTCATCGTGTCTGTTCTCTCACCATTGTCACCGTCGGCAGGCACAGCGCTTGTCCCTGATCATCCACCACACACGATATCGTGTAAGGGTTCTGTTTGCTGTTTGTCGACCTTTCTTGACGGTTTTACTGGCCTTGAGCGTTTTAGGCCCCCATGGCTGTCCGGGTGGTGACACTGTGGGCCAGGCAGTGGGCAACTACCCCAAGGTCAGAGCAGTTCAAAACTAGCAGCTGCTCGCCAGGAGGAAGTGGCCGTCTGCTGCCCTGAAGACTCAGTCTCGGCAGCTTTAGAAGGGAGCGGGCATTGACTTGGTGGCAGTTGGTTTTGTTTGAATTGGATTGGATCGGATATGGTTGCACTATCAGAGAAATGCGATGGGTTACAGGGACTCTGAAGACAGAGCCGAATAAAAATTCATGAACAAAGAAAATGATCTAGCATTGCTTGTGGTGACGATGGTACCTCTCTTCTTGGTGTAGCTGAACTCTTTGAATTGAATGACATGTGAATTACACGCCAGTAAAACGCTTTGTTTTGTTTTGTAGCGGTGCCAATTTTTAAAAGAGCCCCCAAGAACGTGCTATGTGTTTGCTCTTTAGAATTTGCAGGGAGTAGCAGCGGGGAGCGATCAGAAACTGAAAGAATAAACCAAGTCACACTGTCACATTTGTTGTATTCCAAAGATGAGCATTTCTGCTTCATTTATCTGGCTATGGCCCTGCACCTAATGGCTGCATCTATATGCACCATAAACATTGGGGGGAAGCAACCATGGAAACACTTGTTTTCTTGTTGGGCTAAATTTACTCTGGGTTGAATATTAACACAGTGCCTGGCAGTACTTTAAAAGCAAAAATAGCTTAAGTGTGACTCACTCTGAGTCATTTACTGCTGGTGCTGTATACTGCCTGGAGCTTGACATTGAACAAGTTGGCAGCCTGCATGGCTACATTTTTTCTAGGAACTCTGAACACATTTCATTCTTGTGAATTTGCTTGTGCAACGATCTTAAATAGAGTAATATGTTTGTTTTGCTTTCAAAGTCAAATGAATTGGATAATGGTGAAACTGAGGTATTTCTCTTGGGCTTTCTGGAAGGGCCAAATTCTCAGAATTCCCCTGTGGTTCTAAGACTCTATTTTATTAGGAATTAATAAAGGCCATGGAGATGGTTGTAGATGCTCTGGGCTCTGCTGACTGAAAACTTCATGCTGGTGAGACCATTAGAAGAATGAACCTGGTAGTACTCGCCAGTGGGATTCATAAATTTTCTGACATCAGCCAGCAAGATGGACTGTGCCATCCAGAAAACCGATTCTTAATCTTTTTTTTCCCTTCAGATCATGGGGCAAAGGGGGTGGGGGTGCATCTCAGCCTGCCTTCTATTTGAATGCGTGACTTGTAAATTTTCTTTTGTCATGTAGTGATCTGTCTAGCACAGCTAGACAGCTGTAACTGGAGTACCACGAAGACGTGGCTTTAACGAACAGAAGTGTATTCTCTCGCCCTTTAAGAGGCTGGAAATGAAAATGTCAGGCCACAGCTCTAGGGAAAGGCTTTCTTTCTGTGGACTCTGGACAAGGATTCTTTTCTCAACATCTGTGGCATTGGTGTCCCTTGGCAGTCTCGATGTATCTTGTCACGCCTCTTCCCCTGGGTCTAGGATGTTCTCAGCGAAGGGACTCCCGTTCCAAAGGACACATTCTACCTCTGGCTCTTCTTTGCTGATGGTACTGATGCCCCCTTTCTCTGCTGAATTCGCTCTCCTGTACCCTGCTGTTGATAAAAGGGATCATGGACCACAATAGGGAAACACTCCTTATATCAGATCTGAGGAAGAGTGCTGTATCCCACCCCAATCCCTTCACAGATGATTGGCTGGCCACATCAGGGTACATCATGAGGGGAGATCAATCACTGCATAATTGTCCAATGACATTATTACATAACTGGCAAACCATCGTGAGTCATGGCCCAGGACGCACATCGGGGGTGAGGGGTGGTGGTACTGGCACAATTTGATCCATGATAAGGGAATGACAAGTTTGCTGGTTTGGAAAGACAGAATCCAACTCATTGTGGGCTTCCTCTTGGCCCTTTAAATGGGTTTCAAGTCACTCTCCCAAGAAACCAGAGTGGCTGAGGAGTGAGGGAGAGAGAGCAGCTTGTTGGCAGACGGTGGGAAAGCCTGGGATGGAGCCGCTGATCTCATCTGGGCTGGGGTCAGGCATGGCTGCGAATCTAAAAGTATATATCTGAGGATGTTTTTCCCTTGATGTTGCAATCTTTATTTTAACATGTTTTTGTGTTTAGTGTTGGGAGTTGCCTAACAGTGTAATTTCAACTGAGGGTTCATTTTAGCTCTTTTATTATAAACTGTAGGGAAGGCCGTGTCTTTATATGCTTAAGGACCCCGTATTTTTGCCTTAGGATCTCAGTGATATATATAGAAAGCGCTTTCCTGGGACAGCCTTAGACCAAAGTGAGCCTAAGTTACTGCTTGGCAGTATTTTGAAAAGGGCTTACCATAAAAATCTGACTTTAGACGATGTAACTCTGTCAGGGAATTTCAACATCGTTGCATAAATTGTGTTTCATATTACAACTTGTTCTCTGCTTGACTTCATTGAAAATAATAAAAGGGCTCTTTCAGAAGGAGCTGGTGAGTTAGCATCAGTATTTAAAAAAAATAGAAAGAGAAGAAAGAAGGTACTTACTCATAATGTGTCCTATTCGCTAAGTTTTCAAAGCTAGCCATCTCAACCACACCCACAGGCCCGCTCAGAAACCCACTTACTCATTTGTGCTAGCTCAGAAACCTCTTCCCAAGAAAGTCGAACAGAGAGAAAAGTATAGTTCACTGCAGATTTTCCCTGAGCTCTATGATGACTACGTGGAAGGCTGACATTTGGAAATTGAGTTGTTGCCAAATGGTGAGTGTAGTGTGTAGTTCCTTATTCTGTAGTTGAAGAGATTCCATCTGCCTTGAGTCCTGTAACCCCTATGCCATCTAAAAACACCCACACGGGATTTTCCTTATCCCAGAAGGGCCATTGCCCTGGCCCTGGGGAAGAGGTGATGGGGCCATCTTGCTTTTCCTTGGTGGGCTTGCTGACCCCTCTGCAAGCTGTTACATGTTTACATGTCGGTTTGAGACTGGCAGCAGAGTGGCATGCCCCAGAAAGAATGTTGTAACAAACATGCCCTGATGAACAGCTCTATCCTGAGCATCTCTCACGGGCACCACAGCCAGGTAACTTCCTTCATAAACCTCTGAATCGTGAATTTTGTCTGTGAGTCTTGGCTAGCCATTGTAATGCGTACTAGAACCTACAACCCTGGTTTTCCAGGCAGGAGCTGTTCTGACCATATTTGTCACACCCCTCCTGGCCTGCTGTCTCCATGTTTCAAAGTCACCCCCAAATTATGCATGAACTGTCAATGACACAGGAAGTCAGTACCCTAACCCCAACGTGAGGGGAGTCAGGGAGGGTCAGCTGTGCTTTTATGGTCTGCTGATGAACTCCATTAGGGTTTGGCTATCCCTTCTCTTGTCAGCTGAGTGGGTGAGCCTAAATGAGCCTTGGAGAAGGGCAGAACTCACTGCCATCAAGTCCTTGCTGACTCACAGAGACCCTCTGGATTTCTGAGACTAATTGTTTACGGGAGTAGAAAATCCAGTCTTTCTCCCTCTGAAAAGTGAAAAAGTCATTTGGTTATTAGTTAAGACAACAGGCAGTACGAAAGCACTTTCCACACTGGACCCAGCGTAAAGTAGGCCCTCCATTGAAGGTTGGTAAACCTCAATCTATACTGCAAACACCACAAATGCTTCCCCTATTGAGCCTACATAGCATCCTCTTTTCTTTCTTTTTTTTGTTTTTTTTTGTTTTTTTTGGGGGGGGGGCATCACTGCCCTCGGGTGGTCGTGGGAGTTACCCAGTCTTGCTCCTGGAGAGCCGCTGCTGGATTTGAACCACCAAGCCTGTGGGCCACAGTCCCGCACTCAACCACTATGGCACCGGGACACAGCCCCGCATCCTTTTTCCTTTCATTCATGCAAGCAGACCTGGAGTGGACTGTTCCTATATGCCAGAGTCTGTGAGATAGTTGCTACAAGCAGTAATCAACCTTTGAGAAATGCTGCCCTAAGGGAACAATAAGTGATTTAAAATTGATGGAGCGGGGAGTGTAGAAGGCCTGATAGGGCTTGATTGGGGCAATCCGAGAGGAATTACTGAAACTCATATGAAGGTTAAACATATAGTGGGACAAGAGGAAAATAAAGGAAGTAGAAGAAAGAACTACATGGCAAAGAGCAATTATAGAGGTCTAAATACAGGCATGTACAGATGTGAATATATTTATATATAACCATAGGAATATAGATCTATGTACATATATTTATAGATTTTGTATTAAGGTAGCAGAACGACATTGGACCTCGACTCAATTACTCCCTCAATGCAAGAACACTTTGTTCTAAGAACCTGGCATGCCGTGATACTCACTTTCCTGACACGATTGCTGAAGACAAAGCGGGTGCATAAGCAAATGTGGTAAAGAAAACTGATGGTGTCAGGTTATCAAAAAATATAGCGTCTGGTGTCTGACAGGCTTGAAGATAAACAAGTAGCCATCTAGCTGAGAAGCAACAAAATCTACATGGAAGAAGCATACCAGTCTGTGTGACCATGTATGATGTGATCATGTTGATGAGATCAGGTATCAGGCATCAAAGACCCAGAACAAGAATCATATCATTGTGAATGAGGGGGGGTACAGAGTGGAGACCCTAAACCTATCTGTAGACAATTGAACACCCCCTTACAGAAGGGTCACAAGGGAGAGATGAGCCAGTCAGGGTGCAATATAGTACCAATGAGACATACAACTTTCCTCTAGTTCTTTAATGCGTCCCCCACCACCCCTCCACTCCTCTACCCCTCTATCATGACCCCAATTCTTCCTTTCAAACCCAGTTAGACCAGAGCATGAACACAGGTACAGATAAGAGCTGCAAACACAGGGAATCCAGGACAGATAAACCCCTTAGCACCAAGATTGAGAGTAGCAAAACCAGGAGGGTTCAGGGAAGGTGGGGGGAAAAAGGCAGAACCAATCACAGTGATGGGGACGGACAACAGAAAAGTGAGTCAAGAGACACATCTGATGGGATAAGACATGAAAAATAGTAATAACTTACATATTATCAAGAGTTCATGAGGGAGGAAGGGGGGAAATGGGCCGATAACAAGGGCTCAAGTAGAAAATGTTTTGAAAATGATGATGGCAATGTACAAATGTGCTTGATACAATGGATAAATGTATGGATCGTGATGAGTTGTATGAGCTCCCAGTGAAATGATTAATAGATAAATAAATAGATAAATATTTTTAACAAGAGGAAAAAAAAGAAATGCTGTCCTAATTTGAGAGGGCTAGCACAAAAGCCAAGTATTATGCCACGTGGATTACATCAGGGGGCTGCAAATGATTGGTGGGGGAAATTGCACAAACTTTTTGAAGCCCCCTGTGCCTTTCTTATTTCATTTTTTAAAGACTACTCACAAAGATCCCAAGAAGTAAAAAGGCATTTGTTTACTAAACAAAAACAAATGTACCTCCCCTGCCAGAGTCACAGAAGGTCAAAGGTCGGTGAGGACTTTACCTGGAGCTTGCTGCCCCCCCCCCCCCCCCCCCCCCCCCCCCCCCCCCCCCCCCCCCCCCCCCCCCCCCCCACTAACAAGGGCTTGGGCAGGAACAGGCTGAGCAGATTATATACTTTGGTGCATCCCTGGCCAGAGGCAGGTTTGATTGCCTGTTTTGTAAACAGTAACAAACATAGCTTTCTTGGTGTTGTAGTCAAAACTCAGCTCAATTCATGGTGCTGTGGAGTGGATGGCAGTAGTATTTCTGTTTTACAGAGAATATTAAGGCTTGTAGAGTCTGTGGCTTATCTAACCAACCCTATACTCATTATTCAGATCCAGGAGGTCTGGATCTTAACCATTGGGGGAACTGCCTCCTGACCTGTGGCTTTGCTGAGGGAAGAGAAGGAATGCGGAGGTGGGGGAGCCAGAACATCAGGGATAAGGTGATCTCTTTGGTGAGGCTTAGGAACCCACACCCTCAGAGTGATTATTGTGTAGTATCCTTATTAAGTACTATCCACTAAGTTTTGGACTGCCAGCCTCAACATTGGCAGTTCAAATCCACCAGCCACTCCATAGGAGAAACATGAGGCTCCCTGTGTTCATAAAGATTTATGACCTCGAAAAACACCCCTGTGTAAGGGTCGCTAGGAGAGTCAGAACCCTGGTGACACAGAGGGTATGCGTTGAACTACAGTCCTCAAGGTCGGCAGTGCTCAACTACTAGCTACTCCTGGAGAGAGAGCTGGGCTTTCTACTCCCATACAAGTTATGCCCTTGGAAACCCACAGGGGTATTTCTGCCCTGTCCTATAGGCCATTGTGAGTAGGTATCCACTCATTGGCAGTGCGTTTAGGTTTTTTTGAGTCAGAATTGACTGGCTGGCAGTGGTGGGGGAAGCTGGAACAAAGTGGCCCCATGGAGCGGACACAACGTGGGGCCATCTACCCCCTATCCAGCACCTTTTCCTTGGGCTATCCGTGCTAACCTCGTGAAATCAGCTGAGTCTGAGAACCTGATGTCCTTACTCATTACCTCAGGGACTAAAATCAGCTCTGGAAGCCGACTAGGGGCCAACCCCTTCCAGAGGCACTGCCAGGAGCAAATCGGTTCACGGGAAGGCTCTGCTGAAATGCCCTGCTGTGGCTGCTTTCACCGGGACCTGTGCCGCTCCCTCCCTACCCGCCGCGGGGCCTCTTGATGCCACTTGATGCTGTGCCCTGGAACCAGCCCTTCTCCCCCGCGGCCTCCATTACCCGACAGTGGTTCCAGCCTCTGGGTTCTGGTTTTGCTCTTGGTTTATCCACACTCCCGAGAGCTGGAAGGGGTAAAGGGGTGAAAACCATGCCTCGCCCTTGCCTTGTTCCATTTCTGGGCTTTGCAACCCCCCGAGGAGCAGGGTCCAAGGCACAGTCATCAGGGAAGCTGTGCTGAGACACCCTCCCGGCCTGCTTATTCGACATGTGCTCCCGGGTGCGTGCACTCTTAGAAAGTGTTCTTTTTCCTTTCTTGGTACATTTGACGAGAAAATGCTGTTTCCTTAACATCAGAGCAAATTATACTTGTTTGCTGAACGAAACTGTTTGCAAGACATTTTGTCTTCTACTTCCGGCAGTACAGTTTTCAGTCTCTGTTGGCCAATTATCCTCCCCTGTGGTGCGTTGGAAAGTCATATACTTTCAATAGGGAAGATACACATTTCCAGGTACAAGCATAACATTTTCCTCTAGCTCCAGGAATGATTGCCAAAAGATGAATGCTTAGTAAAGGTGTCACACTTTAATTCCAGTTTCTCGGAGTATTTGAGGTTGTCTCACACACACACCCCCCCACATACACACACCACATATACATACACACCATTCACATATGTAACAACACTTACGGAACTTTGAGTTCCATACCACCTCTTTGTTTATTATTATTTTTTAATGAATGTATTCAATTTCCTTCGAGGCAACCAGGACCAGGCATTTGTCTTGAGTTTTTTTCTCCGTATAGTAAGCTGACATACTGGGAGTCAGGATGACGCGTGCGGGAATGCATGCAGCCCCCCTCTGGACAGAGTAACCTTGGGCTCAGGCATCTCGTGGCCCAGTCATTGGGTGCACTGACTTTTAAACACTCCCAGTCCTGACATTTGAAAAGCCCATTTTATAAATTCACCAGAAAAGGAAGGTGGCTGTTATCAGATGCTAAATTCTGATCATGGGCTATTCCCATGGGTCCCTTGTAACTGAAGACAGTTCGTCTTTTGTAATTGGAACCGGAACACGTGAGGACGTGGGGTAGCTGCACCCCTCTTCCCCTCCCCCCCGCCCAAGTGCTGATCACTTGCAGATCATTCCTGATGCTGGGGGGCTGGAGCCTGGGGAGCAGACCCAGGGTCCCCGCTAGAGGAGGGTTGCTCCAGTTCTCTCGCTTTCTGACTCTTGGGGGACAGAAGACCACCATCAGAGAGGATCGGGCAGCAGCCCTAGGATCGAAGCATGGTTTGGGTAATGAAAAAGAGGGGAAGGAAAGAGCTGGTTTGGGAGAGTTGGGAATAAGCACACTTAGTGGGTGAATTAGGAAGGGAAGAGGAGGAGGAAAACAGCGGAGAGGAAGAAACAACTTTCTCTCTTCCCCTTACTCCTTCCTACTGACAATCTGGCCATTTCTGCTTTCTCCTACAGCTTCCCCTTTCCTCTGCCCCTTTGAAGGCACCGCTCTCCCAAACTGCCTCTCTCTGTAGCTGTTTGACTCCGCAGGGCCCCACCAGCGGTGAGGGGCCACATTCACAGCCGGGAACACCCGGTGAGGTCACTCAGACTCCCTTTAGAACCAGCCTTTCCTGCCCAGGGCCTTCCTCTAGATAGTTGGGGGCCTTTCAAGTGAGAATGCACCCCCTGGGCCTGTCTTCCTGAATCCCACACTGAAGGGACAGCCTCTGGATGGAGGAAGCAGGAGGAGTGGGCCAAGACATCTTGGGGGAAATCCTAGACATCGGTGCTAAGTCCCTTCATGAGACAACAGTGAGAAAGGATGAGCATTCCCCAGTTTTTAGATAAGCCTCAGAGACCAAACCACACACCCAAAAAGGAATGCCAGCCAAAGCTGGTGCTGTGATGCACCCTAACTAATGAGTCAAATGTGTATGCATTATCAGGTTTGGAATTCAGGAAAACCGTGCTTACATCACTTCTCTGAGCTCCATCCAGTATTCATCCTTTTTTGATTATGTCTATGTGAATGTCAAAAAAATCAGGTAGACTTTATTTTTTTTTCACTGAAGACAATTTTTATTAAAAAAGATTCATGGACACATAACAAAGATCACATTGATCTATTTAGGTAGTTGAGATATTTTGCATATTTTACAAATACTACTTTTGTAAAATCTGATGGACTAAACATTTATTTCTTTATTTTTATAATCCAGTTCAGGTAGCCTTTATTTTGATAATAAACTTTTTTTTTTAATGTTGGCAAAACTCACTAAACTTCAATTCTTTTAAAATATTTAATGTGCTTACACTCTACTGTGTGTGAAATAACACTAAACTGTGTATTTAACTTTGGCTAACTTTAAAATTACTGTTATATATATATATATATATATATATATATATATATATATATATATACTGTAGAAACTTCAGATCATAAAAAGAACAAGCTGGGCTGAGCCCTGGTGGCGTAAGTGGTTGAGTGCGGGACTGCAACCTCTCCCCCCCCCCCACTCCACCCCTGGGCTTGGCAGTTCAAATCCAGCAGCAGCTCTTAGGAGCAGCACTTGTTGGCTCCCACGACCACCAGAGGGCAGTGAGCCCCCCCCCCACACACACAAGAACAAGATAAAAATCAGTAAAATCCTATCACTTGGTGATAGCTACACGTATAACTCCTTTGCTCCCTGTCCTCCCCCCAACACACACCCAATATTTGCAAGTTTGGGATCATGTGTATATAGTTTGGGGTTCTGATGATTTCACTCAATATAATGTGAGCTCATTGAAGATTCTAAAAGATGATTGTAAGGTGAGGCCTACTAGTGCACTTCTGGAAGGAGTCCAGTGGCATGATGGGTGAGTGTGAGACTGCTAACTGAAAGGTCAGCAGTTCGAAGGCACCAGCCTCTCTGTGGAAGGAAAGCCCCAGGGATCTGCTTCTAGCAAGATTTTAGCCAAACTCACACCTCTGAGGGCAGTTCTGCTCTGACCTAAAGGGGAGCTCCAGGTCGAAACCGACAGATCAGCAAACAACAACATTACATTTTTTTGACGTGTCTTATTTGACTTATTGCCCTAACTATCCCATGCATGGTAGAGTATCAATGGATGGATTAAACACCCTGCTTGTATGACACATTCAGTCTTAAGAATAAAAAACACACAAGTTGTAGGTCATTTCTCAGCCTGGGTAATTTCTGCATTTTCAGAGGTAAAAAGATAGTCTATTTTTTAGGTGGGAATTCTTTTCTAACATGTATTTCAAACGTTGGAATAAGCGAGTTGTATTTTGCTTGGTTGAAAAGTTACTCCCTTTGAAAGTGTTTTCGGTACATATATTTATTCAATCAGCTGCCATTTGTTGAATCCTTCCAGTACAAGGTTGTTAATTGCTGAGAAGGAAAACATGCTTGCTTCTGTCAAGAAGTCGGTGACATACGTGTAAATAAGTAGGGCTAGAATACACCGAAGTACATGCTAAAGTAAAGCTGCAAGCAGGGTCCCAAGGAAAAGGGACTGATTCTGCTCTGTGGAGAAAGGGCAGCCTTCCTGGAAGAGTTGACATTTGAGCTGGGCTTGGAGACGTGGATAGAATTTCACCTGGAGAAGGTAGTTAAGGGCATTCATCTGAGAGTTATAAACAGAGCTTCAGGAATGCAAGTGCATGCTTCAGACTGTAATGTGCCCGGGCAGTGGGGGCAGGGGCTGGGAGCAAGACCGAGGAAAGCAGTAGCAGGTGAAACCAAGAGAATCAAGAGGGCAAACCACCCTCCATCAATTCTCACTACCACTTGCAGTTGGAAATACAAGCTTCAAAAACCCAAGGGAGCCCCAAAGTGAAATCCATCCACCTCCTTTCATGGCCCCCACCCTACTCTTCAGGAATTAATGCGTGTCTTTTAAGGGACAGGAGCAAAAGTTATTCTATGCCTGTAGTCCCTGCTTCTTTTTAAACCACTTTCTTGGAGCCCTGGTGGCCTAGTGGGTTGCACATTCTGCAGCCGACATCTGCCCCACTCCCTCCACCCCAGGGGAAGGACGAGGCTTTACTCCCATGAAATATATATATTTTCCAAAACCCACAGGGGCAGTTCTGCCCTGTCCTGTAGGGTCACCTGGAGTAAGAATTGACTTGTTAACCGTACCAGGCTCGGTAAACATGAGAGAAACACCAGAAAACGTTACCAAGGGTGTTTAACATTCCAGAATGGTCCCTATTTCATGTGTGGAGTACATAGCCAGGTCATTCTCCCCAGGAGGTACTGGCTGTTTTCAACCTGCCGCCCTTTCCCTTCGCAGCCAAGGGCTTCGCCATGGCTAATGAATGTGATATCTGAGCAGTGGGAGACTTCAGTGGCAGGTTGCCACCTGGCAAAAGGAGAGGTGATAGGAAGCGAACTGAGCAAGAAGACTACCACGAAAATCCAAGTATGGCTTGAAGGATCTGAACGGCTGCAGGGGCATGGGAATAGAACGGGGGAAAGACATGGAAGAGAAATTTCAGAGAGAATCTAAGGACTTAGCCGACTGATGGACTGAAGGTGGTAGAGGTAGTCTCCACTTCTTCTTTTTTTAATTCATATGCCCTTACTGTTAAAATATTCTTAAGCTTGTATCCAAAGTGTTGTACAAAAGTTTTAATATTATAATCCCTGTGAGTAGTCTTGCGTACACCCATTTAGGGGAGCATTGGAATAATTACTCAGTAGTTAAAGAATCGAGGCAGGAGGAAAAACTAAACAAGAAAGTGTTCGGTTTGGGACATTAGGAGTTTGATATACCTAAAGGAGACTCTTCGTTGGAGAGGTGTCAGACAGTGTCAGGAATGAATATGAAAGAAGATTCATCAAAAAGCATGGAGTTTAAGTTTTAGGTGGAATTTTAAGTTTACTGCCCCAAAACTGAGCCCAGTAAGTTCTTTCCTCCTTCTACTTTCTGTACAAGCATGATAGTGAATAAAAAGTTCAGGAGTTGGTTTTACATTATTTATAGCTATATCTCATTAGTTTGCTTCCCTGTTTCATCAATCGCCTTGAAACCAAATGCTTATGGCTTTGGGGGGGTGGGGTTGGAATGTTATCCTTATTGAATGAGTGAACATTTTAAAAAGAAGTCTTTTGTGTAGACTAAAGCCTTGTGGAGGTAGTTCATTGACCTACAGAGACATCTTTAGAACATTTAGAACATGAAGCCTGCGTCTACCAGACATCGAGATTCAACCCAAGAGCACTGTTGATACAGACATCTGACTGTCATATCAATGGCTTATGCTTTAGCAGGGGTCCTTGAACTACGGCCCACTGGCCACATGTGGTCGGACTGCAGGGGACATTTTTCCAGCCCAGTGTGTGTTTATGCTGCCTCTGCTGTCCTGCTTAGCAGCCGACTCATCCCAGCCCACAATGAATTTGTTCATAGTTTGTTTTTTGTTTTGTTTTGTTTTGTTTTAACTATAGTCTGGTCCTCCAACGGTCTGAGGGACAATGATCTGACCCTCTGTTTGAAAAGTTTGAGGACCCCTGCTTTACAGTAATATTCCTATAAGAGGTCTAGTTTTCTTCTGCCCCACCTTTTTTACACCTAGGAATCCTAGCCCAGAATCCTTTCAAATTAGTAAAGTCCTACAGGCACAATGAAAGACACAGATACCGGTTGATGTTTTTTGTGTGCCTTATTTTGGTTTGATTTTAATGAAGAGTGCTATTTTTTTAAATTCCTCAGCCAACAAAATCTTTTGTCACCGATATTCAAAACACGTTAATGTTTCCCTTTGGGGAAGTGGGAAAAGACTCTAGTTCCTTTCTAGCTCATGAAATCCAGCCTTTGGTCTCTTTTCTGTTAGTTTCAGCAACTAGTAAATACCTCGTGTCCTTCATTACTTTGCCCATAGAATCTTCAGATATTGTAACAGGAAACTTGTATTATTTGCTTGTATTATAGTCCTCGCAGCATAAGGGATGCTGACCAAATTCTTCCCTTTTGTGTTTTAGCTCCAGGTCTTGGCACATTTTATTATAATATTTTGTCTTCCTGGGACACACCTTTGGACGGTTATTTTCAGCTTTTTTATTCCGCCATTTGCTTTAGTTTCTCTATATTTAAGTGCAAGATTCAGAGTCTCCTCTGACATCCACTTGGTCTTTTTCTGTCTTGCCTGTATTCTTAATGCCCCTTGGCTTTCTTCACTGAATGATGTCCTTGATCCCACTGTCATCAAGTTTAATTCCAATGCACAGGAATTCTGTAGAACAGAGTCAAACTGCTCCCCTAGGGTTTCACAGGCTATCTATCCATCTTTATGGAAGCAGAAAGCCTCCTCCTTCTTCTTTGTAGTGGCTGGTAGGTTCAAACAGCTGACCTTCAGTTAGCAAGTCAGCATGTAAACCATCACACCACCAGGACTCTGAGGTCCTTGATATCATCCCACAGCTCATCTGGTCTTCAGTCACAAGTGTCCAGTACAGCAAATGCATTCTTGAGGTGGTCTCTAAATTCGGGTGGGATATATTTTAGGGTTGTGCTCTGGCTGTTGTGGACTTTCAAATTTTTCTTCAGCTTCAACTAGAACTTGTGTAAGAGCACTTGGAGATTTGTTTGTCATTCAGCCCCTCCCTGGTCTAGTTCTGACCACGTTTATGGTCACTGTCTAGGTTATTGAAAAAGAGGGTTTCCAATGAATAGGTGGATGGTCATACAAAGGCACTTGACTGTGTGGTTCATAACAAATTATGGATAACATGGCAAGGAATGAGAAGTCTGGACACTAGGTGCTTCTCTGTGCTAATGGGGAACCTGTACATAGAACGAGAGGAAGTCTTCTGAACAGAACAATGGTAAACTGTGTAGTTCAAGTTCAGGAAAGGTGATGTCAAGGATGCATCCTTTCACCATATCTCTTCAATCTGTTTGCAAGTGGTTCAAGAAGCTAATCTGTATGAAGAAGAGCATGACACCAGAATTGGAGGAAGAGCAGTAATAATCTGAAATATGCTGGTGCCACAACTTACCAAAAGGTCAGAAAAATAATTAACCTTTATTGATGGATTACAAGGATTACAGCCTTCAGTGCACCTCAACATCAAGAAAACAGAAATCCTCACATACAGTTCGACCAGTAAGCAACATCATGATCCGGATACATGGAGGAAATGCTAATGTCGCCATTTTAACGTGGTTCCGCAACCGACATTTTTGGCAGCAGCAGTTACAAAATCAAGTGGCATGGTGCGCTGGACCATTTTAAAGTGCCAGAAAGCACAGGTGTCACCTTGAGGATCGAGGCATGTCTGACTCCAAGCCTGGTCCCCAGGCACCTGGCACGCATGTGTAAGCTGGACAATGAATCAGGAAGATGAAAAGAGAACCGACACCTTGGCATGACAAAGGTGGCTAAGAATACTGAATAGCCCAGGAGCTACCAGTAGAGCAAACAAAGCCGCCTTACACAAAGCAGCACCAGAATGTTCCTTAGAAACAAGGCTGACCGGACTCCATCCCACGTGTGCTGGACATGTCATCAGGAGGGGTCGGTCCCTGGAGGAGAGCAGTAGAGGGTCAACAACGAAGAACCGGGCTCTCAATAAGATGGACTGACACCGTGGCAGCGGCCACGAGCTCAGCCCAGTAAGGACTGTGAGGCTGGCCGAGGCCTGGGCAGTGTTGGACTCTGCCGTTCATCGGGTCACGCTGAGTCTGAACGGCTCGGCAGCACCTAACTGACGACACTGTGTACCCAAGGGGTGTGGAAGCTGTGGCAGGCTGACCACACACAAATGTGAGAAGTCACCCTTTCCATTTTATTGCCGAATAGACGAAAGGCACATGGACGTTCCAGCCTGGGCTGAGTTCACAAAATGAGTCATCGATGCATACAAGCAACTGAAAATGGAAAGATACCTATCAGGGGCACAGAAAAGCAAAGGAAGGGGACACAGCAATGTGAGAAGACAGTGATAGCAGGAACACTAAGGCACAGATGAGCAGTGGGGGGAGGGGGTGGGGCAGTGAAGCCCAATGGACCAGATGAGACAACCAGAGACTGTGGACACAATGTGGAGAATGGCAGCAGCATTACTAAACAATGTGTGTACAAATTCTGAAACAGGCACCCGTTTTAATGTGTGCGTTGTCATCAAAAAGAAGAGAAGCAAAGTGTAAAGCAGCAGCAACAGTACAGTTCCCCCCCACCCACACACACCTGCCCTGTTGTTCCTTAGCAGCAGGGGGCAGCAGCATGAGATATCAGGCCAGGTGAGACAATAGTACAGCCCTTCTCTTGGATAGGTTCAATTCCAGAAGGAAGAGATGGGCTCCTTCTGTAAGGGTTTACGGCCTTGGAAGCCCTCGGGGGGCAGTTCTGCTCTGTCCTGTCGGGTCTCTTGAGTTGGAAAGGACCCAGCAATGTGATGGTGGGTTTGGATTGAAACATCTAAACTAAGCCCCGAGTTGAGTAGGCACTGCTGCCCTGGACGCTGTTCTTTGAGACACCCCTGGAAAGGGTCAGTTAGGGCATTGAACAAAATCACAGATTTATGGTTGATGGCAATTACATATGACTTTATGTATCAAGAAATACAGAACATTATATGTAAAATACACTCCCCCACTTGCTTTTTATGCATTTATTCTCAGGGGATTTTGAGAGAATAGAGATTGGGGACTGTTGGCTACAGGATAAACCTTACATTCTCAGCACAGGGGCACTCCATAGATGGCACATTCGTGCAAGTTGTTTATTGGGGCTTTCCGGGTACTAGACAGGAGAGGACATGACACATAATAAGGATTTCGCAATGGAGAGATTGCAAACATCCCTTCAAGAAAACAAATAATGGTTTCCATCTCTTGGCAGTGATGTCTCAATCTACTTTTTATTAACTAGCTAACTAACCCCCTATCATAGAAGGCACGGAACTACCCTCTGTGGGGTCTCCAAGGTTGTGCACCCCAGTGGAAGCAGAGGGCCTCATCTTTCTGCCATGTTTTGTAAGGAAGGACAGAGAACCAATGCATTTGGTGTGCTGGTGAAGAATAATGACCAACCCACCCATGGCTGTCAGAAGAGCAAATCCATCTGTCGTGGAGGAAGTACAGCCGGAATGCACCTGGAAAGCGAGACTGGCAAGACTGTCTCACGTCCTTTGGACATGCTGCCAGGAGAGACCAGTGCCTGGAAAAGGGCGCCAGGCTCGGTCAAGGGGAGGGGCAGTGACAAAATGGAAAACACCCAGGAGATGGATTGATGCGGACTGACCTTGTGGCGGCACCTACGCATTCGAAGGTAGCAGTTCTGAGGCTGACCCAGGACTGGGCAGTGCTTCCCTGGGTTGTACCTCAGTTGGTCTGAGCCAGGATGGCGGGGTGCAGCCTATCTCAGGGGGAAGCCAGCTCGCACCCTGCCCTGTAGTACTCATACCTACCCAGAGACCAATCTCTTGAAAGCCACTGTTGCTCCAAGAACAGAGCTTTTGCTTCTCCTTGTGTGGCCACAGGCACCCTGGGAGTGTAGAAATTGCATGTGGAGCTGCTACCAGCAAGGTCAGCTGTTCAAAACTCCCAGCCAACTCTTTCACCTCCCATAGAGTGAGGGTCTTAGAAACCCACTGGGGCAGTTCAATCCTGCCCTAGGGTCGCTGTGAGTCAGAGTCGACTCACTGACAGTGAGCGGGTTTTCCTGATCCCTGTTGCCACTTCCAACTGCTGTGCACAACCCAGCCTGCAGCCCAGTGCGCATCATAGAAGCAGCATGCAGTGATGTCACCAGCATGTCATTCAAAAGAAAAGATACCGAACCTCTCAACTTAGAAACTTCTCGCGCTTTCTGCACAGAAACTGTTGTTTCTCAGGGTTTTTGTTTCACTTAAACATATCTATTGGGTTTCACTTAAATAGATGTATTGTTTCTGACTACAGGCTGGGAGGTAGGAGGGGTATACTTCATGTTAGCATGAATCAGATTGTGATGTGAAAATCAGTTCATAAATCCATCCCCTCCGTGAGAACATGCACCCCTCTATGGCAGACACCGCCTTCCCTTCATCTCTGTCCTCAGCCTGGTACACAGAGCGAATTCATTCAGTGCATGGGGAGGGAGGAAGGGCGGGAGGGTCACCTACCTTCTCTGAGCCTCCCTATTCTCGCCTCCTCAATGAGAATTTTGCCTCTCCCTCCTTGGTGTCATCGTGCAGCTGAGGTCGGATGAGAAAGGAGGGAAGGGTTTTATAGACAGCATTTGCCAGACAAATTGTCTGGCCTCATTCTCCTCGTTGGGCAGTTAAGCCTCTGGAACTCTGGAAAATCATTTTCAAAACCGCTAAGCAGGATGCAAACCTATTCCTAACATTCTTTTAAAAACCTAATCAGGGGCTGAAACCCGGTGGCGTACTGGTTGAGTGTGGGACTACAGCCCATGGGCTTGGCGGTTCAAATCCAGCAGCGGCTCTCCAGGAGCAAGCCTGGGTAGCTCCCACGACCAACAGAGGGCAGTGATGACCCCCCCCCAAAAAAAAAAACCAAAACACCTAATCAGTACTAAAAAAATTTCAATTGGTAATTTCATCTCAATAACTGTCATACTGGTGTGTGAGTAAATTGTTTTCCAGCATCTCCTCCCAGGTTAAAGAAGAGATTTTATTTTCCAAGATTTTCATATGATGGTGACAAACTACATTGCAAAACAGTGGTCACATTCCAGACTTGGCACTGGTTGGGAGGCTTAGTTACACAATTGCCAACTCAGACATCCTCTGCAGTGATGAAAAAGTGAGGAGTCAATGTATGACACGATGTTATTAAACTTTTTTCCTTTTTGACCACATAATACTCCTCAAAGAAACCCTAGTGACTCAAGAGGTAGCTCTCCACTGCTAACTCAGAGGTTGGTGGTTCAAATCCGTGGGAGGAGGCTCCTGGTGATGACAATTCAGACATGGCGGGGGCGGGGGGGGGGGGGAGTGTCATCGTTCTGGTCTTCAGTGAGTCAGCATCGACCGACAGCAGTAGTCCACTAACCTTTTGACTTCTAGCCAGACCCGTGGGATGTCCCAGTGGGACTTTTGTAAATGGTGAAACCCTGATACCCACTGTTTTAAGACCCAGCCTAGGTATCTGAGAAGTCAGAGTCCACTTAGGGGGAAAGGGAAAAGCAGGATACATTGGTATCTTCCATCGAGTTGGTTCCGACCCCTAGTGACCCTGTGCACAACGCAAGGAGACGCTGCCCAGCTCTGGACCATTCCCACCATGGTTCCCGTGCCCGAGCCCCAGGATCCATCTCAGTGAGGGCCTTCCTCTTTTTCCTCTGCCCCTCCTCTTCACCAGGCACAGGGAATTAGATTTATGCAAGTATTTTTCACTGATGGCTTTGGATTTCCCTAATGATGTGATCCTAGGCCTTAGTGGAATACAAATTCAAATGCTTTTAAGCCCTCAGGATGCTTTCTCCTGTCGAGTAATCGATTTATGTAGGATCTGCCTTCCTTAAGGTCCCATGTGGCATTTGTTTGGATTTTAGTATGATATGGCTAGGTTTTTCCCACTGTAATGATTGCATAGGGAGTCAACTTGCTTCTTTCTATTTTAAGATTTATATATGCATCCTTGAATATTTTTTTCCAAAATAAAGTGACTGTAACTGTTCCAAAAGAAATTTTTGATGGTTACCGGAGCAGGGTGAAAGAGTGGATGAAGCAATAGGTTAGGCTAGTGATTCTCAACCTTCCTCATACCTCAGCTCTTTAATACAGTTCCTCATATTGTGGTGAGGCCCCCCACCACCACCCAACCATAAAATTATTTTTGTTGCTACTTCATCCCTGTAACTATGCTACTGTTAGGAATCAGGCAACCCCTGTGAAAGGGTTGTTCAACACCCCCAAAGGGGTCTCGGCCCACAGATTGAAAGCCAGTGGGTAAGACAGTAGACAATTGTTAGCTTTAGTGAAGGGGAAGATAGTCACCTACCAGAGGCGAGAAGAAATCGAAGTAGGCTTGGGGCAAGGTAAGCTATTGGGCTGTTTGATGAGTCTAAGTTGTTGAATACAAAACTGATTATTTTTTTTTTTTTTGGGGGGGGGGCATCACTGCTCTCCGGTGGTGGGAGTAGGAGGCCCAGCCCCACTGCTGGAATTGAACCTCTGTCCCAGTGGGCCGCAGTCCCGTGCACAACCACTACGCCACCGGGGCTCAGCCCTGATTATTTATTACAATAAAAAGTTTCTTTCAAATGAATGTAAGCAACTATGCTGATGAGAATGAGGGGGTTTGGAGTGGAGATCCAAAGCTCATCTGTAGGCCATTGGCTCTCCCCGCACAGAGGGGTTATAAGTAAGGATTGATTTAACCAAGGTGCAATATAGCACCGACAAAACACATATCATTCCTCCAGTTCCAGAACTTGTGCCCTCCACTCCCACCCGGCACTACCATGATCCAGTTCTACCTTATTGTTCTACCTAGACCAGAGAACACATGTTGTTACACATAAGAGCTCTGGACACATGGAATTCAGGCCAGATAAACCCCTCAGGAACAGCCGTGGGAGTAGCAATATCATGAGGTTAGGGGGGCGATTGGGAAGGGAAAGGAAGGGGAAACCCATCACAAGGTTAGATATATATCCATATCCCCCCGAAAAAAGGGGGGGGGGTGAATGACAGAAATGTGGGTGAATGGTATAAGATATGAAATAATACTAATAATATATAATTGATGAAAGATTCACGAGGCTGGGGGTGGGCTGGGGTAGGTGGGTGGGAAGAGGAGCTTATACCATGCGTTCAAGTAGAAAATGTTTTTGGAAGTGTTTTGGTCAACATATGTCCTAATATGCTTGATCCAATTGATGTATGGAATGCTATAAGAGCTGTAAGAGCCCCCAATAGAACAATTTTAAAATAAAGAATGTAAATTCACTTTCTTTAGTATGCATTCCTTGCCATGTTTGTACGAGTACAAGGAGATGCCCCACATCCACAAGGGGGAAGAGTGGGTGGGGGTAACCCAGGAGAAATGAGGGAGGTCTCAGATCTAGGTCATTGTCCAAGACATTACCAGGCTTACCTGTTGGAAGCCTGAATAGCTTCGCTTTCTCATCTTTCATTGCCTAAATTCAGTAAGTAGATTCCTACTGGTTTCGTTTGTTTATTTTATCTCTTGGCTGTGTCCTTCCATTCCCAGGGTCAGAACCAGGGGTCAGCACGCTTTCGAGATGGAAGTGCCAATCCTGCCCTCACAACAATTTAAAATTATCTGAGAGCCATAAAAAATACTTTCGCAAACAAATGAGATCACCGGTCTCTGAATAATAACCTTTTAGAAACTGCTATTTGCCTTCAGAGCTCCATGTACGTGTGAAAAGAGCTGAGTATGTCTCAAGCACTGTGGTTTGGCGGCCCCTGGTCTGGACTGTGCTAGCAGTGGAGGAGAAATGGCCCATTGCACCTTATTTTATAGACACTTAGTCTTTCAAACAACCTGGTGATGTAGGGCAGTCGTCCACATTTCTCAAACTGGGCAAGCTCTTTCAAGTCCTCCCTTCTGCTCAAATGTCTCCTTGCCTTCCTCTGTAGTGATTCGATATGAGGATGCCACGGCCATCTGCCTAGAACATAACGTTTACTATAATCACTTACTTTAGCCCTTTACAATGTGCCAGGGACTTCCACATGTATGAGCTCACTCTATAAAGATTCCTCTGTGAGGTTCCTCTTATGTCATATTACTACCTAGCAAAATAACCTGTAATGACGGCTTTTTCCCATCCTCCTAATTATTAACGCTAACCCTGATGGCATCCCACCTTTGTATGCTGCGCCTCTGTAACTGTTTAATTAATTCTCCTTGCAAACTGGAGAGCGCTGTAGCCAGGTACCATATTCATTTCACCAGCTCAAAACTCAACTCCATTGCTCCTCCTCTCCCCTCCCTCGAGTTTACCCCCACCCCCACCCCCCAGGGCCTGTTTCAAGTCCCACTTTTTCTGGGAGACCTTCCCTGATACATGTTTGTCTTCAAGTCCATTTTCCTCACTTCCTGATTTCCGTTGTCATCATATGTTTGCACTTGAGTGGCGTATTTTTAGCACCCCTCTAGCTCCGGGCTCCGGGTATGAATATGATGTACAGTGTTTTAAAGTAGAAAGCTAGCTCCTCTTCCTTCCTAACCCCTGTGCAAATATGAGGTACTGTTCCAGGCTTGCTTTGTCTCTCACAGCACCCTAGACGTTCCAGCTGGGTTTGGTCATTCGTTTCAATATCTACACGGGACTCACAGACCATGCCCTTGGTTATGGAGTTTATCAAGAAAGCTAAGAGGTTCGTGTGAGATGTGCTCCGGATACAGCTTCTTCTCTGCCTCTTTCTAGCCTGGCCGGTGCCCTCCTCAGGAAATGTTACAAAGCTCTTGGGGGCAGCTAAAGGGCATGCAACTCTGCTGTAAGCCTCAGCCCCAGGACGCTGGGCTCCAGCTCCATGGCTCAGTAGACCCCGCTTGCCCAATGAAGTGCTCAATGGCACTCCATTCCACAAGCCAGCCGGAAGCGCTCAGGTGTGCTTACTCTGGGGCTGTGTGGCCCACTGCTCTGGTTCCTGGATCGACTGCTGCTTCTGCTCCTCCACCGCTCTTTCTGGCGTCAAAGCTGGAGAAGGAACCTCACTGTGCCAGAATCTCTGGGGCCAAGGGACACGCTGCGCTCTTTTCCTGGTGGTGAGATTTCCCCTCCCTGCATCTCAGACAGCTCATTCTCCCTCCGCCTCCCCTTCCCCAGCAGCATGGCAATCACAATTAACCTTGTTAGCTGTCACTCACAACTGAATCATCTTCCCCCACTTTCTTTACACAGGCCCATCTGGTGGGTGTAATAAAGGCTGTGGCTAAAAGAGTCAGCTTAAATAATTCACTGCATTGCAGTGTTTTGAACGTCATCTTTCTGTGTAGACTGTAGACACAAGAATATACCTGGGCGCACACACACACACAGACATGGATTGCAATATATAGAAGAGGAATTCAAACAGTTCGTGGAAATGAGGCCTTTACAGTGCTTGACAGTTATTTCTTAATTCCACATTTTCATGGACTTTTTGAACATGCACACCTCTCTGTGCACTGTTTATATTTATTTTACACAACCTCTCTTCAAGTATCTTTGTACCTAATTTATGTAGCCAGTACATCTTGGAAATCATCTCCAGTCAGTGAATAGATGTGATTGCGCTTACATATCTCTCTGTAATAATTTGAATTAAATGCTTTCATGTCAAATTGTTATGCGCACATACACGGAGGCTTCAGAAGTTGGTGAGGAAAGTACTCGGTCTCTCATCTTTTGGAGGCTCCTGCATACATCTTATCTTCCTTCCAAAACAGAGCCCGGAGACTCGCAGAGGGCAGGCCTGCATGCATAGCTCTGTCTTCTCCAGTCTATGGCTGCGCTTCGTGGTTGCTGTGGGCTTTCGTCACTGTTTTTGCTGTGGGGAATCAACACCTTTGCCTCCTAGCCCCACAGGTAGGACAGGTAGGCATGTTAAGGCACCCATCAAGTGTCCTGGTGAGAAGCAACTGTGAAATAGCCTGACTTAGTTATTTTACCCAGCTCTGCTTAGAAACACTGGGCAGTCTTGAGTACCTCGGAGCAGCCCAGGGCTGAGCAGGTGAGCAACGAGAGACCGAAGCTCTGAGAGAAAGTGAGAGTCCTGAGCAGCTCAGAGGCCAGGGGCGCCTTTCGCCCCAAAGCCATTGGCCAATCCAGGCCCCCTGGCTTTTCCTGCCTCCTAGATAGCGAGGTAATAAAGGACGAGGAAATGATTAACAGAACAGTCATCAGACTTTCAGGGTGGTGGGAGCAGGGAGTTTTCTATTTATTGACCTAGGTGATGATTGTACAGATTAATGATTTTCTACATCATGTGTAGAAGAGGAAAAAAGTGTGTGTGTATGTATGTGTATGTATTTCCTTTATGATATATATTCCATATAATCATGTATATAGGGAAAAAGCATTGCATATACTCATGTATATGAAAAACTATTCCATGTAAAAAGACACATTGCCAATCGATTGATAGAGTAAGCTTCTACCCATGTATGTGTGTGTATATAAAAAATGGGTGTGTAGATATATAGAGGGAGCCTCAGGGTGTCACCGTGGGTGTAGTGTTGGGCTATTAACCACAAGATACTCACTTGGAACCCAGCAGTCACGCCTCAGGAGAAAGAGGACCCTGTCTGCTCCCATCCCAGATCAATAGTCTCAGAAGCCCTAAAGTGCCAGCATGAACTTGAGGACTGGGAGTCTGCACATAAATGAAATGGAAAGATGCATCTGGGCTGAAGCCAGAAAGTGTGTGTGTCTCCTCTACGTAGAATAGAAAAGCATCTGGAACGCTCACTCACAAGATGAC
The DNA here is from genome assembly GCA_004026705.1 of Nesogale talazaci. NCBI lineage: Eukaryota > Metazoa > Chordata > Mammalia > Afrosoricida > Tenrecidae > Nesogale > Nesogale talazaci. The sequence goes on along the minus strand of PVJH01001342.1, from coordinate 84,233 downwards.
CCAAGGAATCCGGGCACCCTTCCCGAAAGTAAAGTGGAACTGGTAAGGGAGCGAGAAAGGAACTTAACACTCTTTGTTCTTACACCACTGATGGAACTTTTGCCCCTGTGTCCTAGGACTTCCTGGATCTAGAACACCGAAAAATAAACATGACATGGCCTGAGTCCTTCTAAGACCATAGCATCTGTAGGGTCTACCAAGGCGGAGCAAAGCGAAGTGGAGGGAGGGCTTCTATATCCAAGGGTGGAAGCAGGAAGCCCCGTCTTGTTTGGAATGTGATTTTTTTTTTAAAAAACCCAGTTTCTTTATGTCACGCTCACTTTACCTATGCGTCTAATTGAATGTACATTAAACCACCAACAGAGGCTTCTTGCCCCAAAGGCCATCTGGGGCAAACAAATGGCTACAATTGCATAGTGTTTGCACTACTGAGAGCCTACTCGTGGATGCCATTTAGCTTCCGAATCCCTGCCCCAGCCAGGGAACTGAAAGCTCTCAGCGTCCAGGCTCCTGGTGCTATTTGCAGATTAATGATTTTCTGCATCATGTGTAGAAAACATGTATTGAACATGTATTCATTCACCAGACCATCGAGAATGTCATCCCGGGTCAGAATTGTACAGGGTACGAGGAGGCACCCTTCAGAATTGACAGTCTGTGAGGGAGTATCCAAATGCAAGCTTTCATTTTTTTTAATTGAAAGGGTCAGAGGAACCACAGGTCAGTGCTGACATTTTTACTCTAGTTCTTTCAGGGCAAGTGAGCATCTGTATTATAATAGAACATACAGAATATGTTTTGTATTTATTTCAATATTTGTGAATTGTGTATGGGTTTATATTTCAGATCATCACCTCTTTACTCCACATTTCAAGCCACTCATCAACTCCCTTTAGAATAGAAGATTGAATTCTGATAGCTTAAATAATTATACATTGTACTTTGTGTACTATAGCTAGTATATCCCATATGTACTCGTCTATAAGCCGAGTTTTTCAGCATAATTTTCGTGCAATTTTTGTGGTAAAATTAGGTGCCTTGCTGATATTTGGGTCAGCTTATACTTGAGTATATACAGTAATATATTAAATCAATGAAATATCATATACTAGGCCAAAGAGCTCTTAAGAACATTTGGAAAGTTAAAATTACATTTACTCGCTACATTCTCTGGTCATAAGAGAAACAAATCCAGGTTTATGTCAACATACTAGCCCAAATAATAATCAATTGAAATTTTAACAAAAGAAAGCTTAGATAATTGTCATCAAAGAAAATACGACAACTTTAACTTGAGAATATGCCTTTCTAACCAAAATATGGGTTAAGCAGCTGTGCAAAAAAGTATTACCAGGGGCTGAGCCCCGGTGGCGTAGTGGTTGTGTGCGGGACTGCAGCCTACAGGTTTGACGGTTCAAATCCTCCAGCAGCTCTCCAGGAGCAAGGCTGGGCTTTCTACTCCCACCAGGGCAGTGATGCCACAAAAAACATAAAAAGAACATCAGAATAAATAGGGATAAGAAAATAATGGTATTTGAAGTAGTGAACACATTAGTATATCTAAAAGTTCACTAGAAACATGAAAGAAAATCAAGATGGGAAAAAATAAATTGCGAATCAAAGGAGGCTTGTCGCTAGAGCCCGGAGGTAAAAATAAGCTTCTCCCCCATTTCTCCGTGTGTTGTGTGTTGTGCGGGAACTCACCTGCCCGTGCTCACGTCCTAGGTAGTTTCCCCTCCTGGGCTGCACTGGACCTGTCCAGACACAGAGCGCACAAAGGTCAAATCTGCTTGCCTTCGGCACCAGCGAGTCCCTGGCAGAGCCCACGAGCAAACCCAGACAGACGCCAGAGTCCACTTTCCTACCCATGATGCTTGGTCCTAATTTCCTGATTGATTAGCGTTCTGAAAGCCCAGAATCCGGAAGGTGAATTCTGAGACAGGATGTGGATTTAAGTATCACGGGTCAGCTGGGCAGCGGCTGCCCTAGCCCGGCACTGGGAACCCCTTCGGATGGAAGCTGGTGTGGCACCCTTTCTCTCCCACGTGCAGACTTGGCCAGGAGATGTTTGCGAGGCATGTTTGGAACTCAAGTTTCACGCCCCTGCCAAAATAACTTCCAGAAAACCAATGTGCAGGATGTTTTGTGCCAGAACACACGTGTAGACAGTGCAGAGGCTTTACCTGTTTCCTCCACACACATTCGCCAGGCTGGCTTTTCTCTGCTTGGGATGTGGAACCCCAAGCAGTTCTTCCCTCGCCTCTGCACGTAGGTTCCAGAGCAAGTACTCAGTGCTCCTGAGCCCTGCCGGGGCTGCTAAACACAGGCCAGCAGTTCATACCCACCAGCCGCTTCTTCGAGGAATGCTGGAAGCTGTCTGCTCTCATCAGGATTACAGTTTTTGAAATCCCATAAGGGTTTTTATGAGTCAGAATCGATTCCGTGGTCGTGGCTAGTTTGTGGCTCTAACATGGGCAAGGCTTTTAAGAAGGGGGAACAGTCCTCCCCAATAGGCCATTGCTTCGATTTTTTTAGGGTTCAGGTATTTCTACTGAAATACCTGAACAGGTTTCTACTGTTCAAATCTTAAAGTCAGGCCTGATAGGTTTGAGTGTATTTAAAGGCAGCAGAGACATCATCTAGCGACTTCTGACTCTACGTATGACTTAGGGAAGCACCCCAGCCCGCGCCATCGCTGTAGCCATGGCGCTGCCCCCATCCTGTCCAGGACCTTCTCCTTTTTTTCTGACTCTCTACTTCAGCGATTCCTAACCTGTGGGTCGGGATCCCTGCCAGGGGTGGAGGGGAGTGTCGAACAACCCTTTCACAGGGGTCACCTGATTCATAACGGTAGCACAATTACAGTTATGAAGTAGCTGTGAAAATAATGTTGCGGTTGGGGGTCACCACAATATGAGGAACTGTATGAAAGGTCGCGACACGAGGAAGGTGGAGAACCACGGTTGTGCTTAACCAAGGATGACGTCCCTCTTCCAGGGACTGGTCTCTTCTGATAACACGCCTAAAGCATGTGACCTAAAGTCTCCCCAAGGCCCATTCCGCCTGTGCTTCTTCCAGGCACCTTGAGGCACGCTGACAGAGCCTGTCCCATGGCCACACTTGCCCTTTTTTTGATGTGGCAGTGTCAGTGTGTTCGCAGTGGACTTCTAAAACACACATCACATGCACACAATGCGTGGATGGATGGGTTGGGATAAGAGTTGTATGAGCCTGCAATAAAATATATTAAACAATAAATTAAAAAAATGAAATGGAAAACGCGCATCACCTAGAGCTTTCATAACTGTAATTTTGCTACTGTTATTAATTCAACTGAGGACTGAGATGCATTTGTAGCCTCAGGATACAATTGCCCTAATCTTTGCATTTTTAAAAATGAGCTTATTATAAAGGGGGCAGAGCCAACAGGGAGGGAAGAAGAAAAGAGCTGATACCAAGGGCTCAAGTAAAAAGAAAATGTTTAGAAAGTGATCATGGCAACATATGTACAAATGTGCTTGACACGATGGATGTATGGATTGTTATAAGAGCTGAAAGAGCCCCCAATAAAGTAATTTCTATTTTTAAAACAATAATAATAAATAAAAGTGAGTTTAGTGTCTCAAGTGACAACAAGCTGTAGACGTTTTTACAGCATGCAGCTCACGACTTCTTTCCTTATTATAAAAAGAACATTTATTCCTTTAAAATAGCCTATTTGTTTTACTTTTATCCTCACGCATTCACATTTGATGGAAATTGTTTAGCTTTAATTTCTTCTGTTTCTCATTTATTTTGTCATCTGCACTTCCCAAACATTTCTTAGGAATGCCTTCTCATGTGACTCCAACTGACTGTGATCTTTAAGCAGTTACATTTGTGGTGACAGATAGATGGTCATGTTGGTTATAACACAGACTAAATGTTTATGTGGTGATCTGCAAGCTGTATGCACACATTGATGGTGATCCTATTTTTATAAAATATGTTTCAAACCCTGACAGGATTTCCGGAATAGGTTCTAGAAAGAATGTACTTCATCATTAAAACGAGTCATGCTTGATGATGGCACTACCAACAACTTTAGATTTTTTTTCCACAGATGTGTCACAAGTTTCTCTAGTCAAAGACATTCTTTCCATAATAGTTGTCCTACAACCTTTTCTTCTGCTTGTATGAAATCAAAGTCCAAAAGCAAGTTCTTAGCAGGAGGTCAAACCAGACCGACTCAGCTCATTTTTTGGATAATAAAGTAAACGCCGATTAAGCAAAATCAAATCATCATGTCTCTGTTATAGGTAGATAAAAACTGGCCTTGTTAATTTTTTAAACTCATGTTATTGGGGGATGGTACAACTCTTATTACAATTCATACACCCATCCATTGTGTCAAGCACATTTGTACATTTGTTGCCCTCATCATTCTCAAAACATTTGCTTTCTCCTTGAGACCTTGGTATCAGCTCATTTTCCACCACCCTTCCCGCTCCCCCCTCCCTCATGACACTTGATAAGTTTTAAATTATTATTTTGTCAAGTCTTACACTGTCTGACTTCACCCACTTTTCTGTTGTCCCTTCCCCAGGGAGGGGGTTATATGTAGATCCTTGTTATGGTTCCTCCTTTCTACCCCACCCTCTCTCCACTTTCCTGGTATTGCCACTCCCACCACCATTCTGAGGGGTTCATCTGTCTTAAATTCCCTGTGCTTCCGACTCCTATCTGTACCAGTGTACATTCTCTGGTCTAGTTGGATTTGTAAGGCAGAATGGGATTATAATAGTGAGTGGGGTGGAGGGGAAGAGAAGCGTTAAAGAACTAGAGGAAAGTTGTATGTGTCAACTCTGCTACACTATACCCTGATTGGCTCGTGTCTGTCCCGCAACCCTTCTATAAGGGGATGTCCAGTTGCCTACAGATGGGCTTTGGGTCGCCCCTCTGCACTCCTCCCTCATTCACAATGATACCTGATCCCATCAACACCTCTTGATCACACAGGCTGGTGTGCTTCTTCCACGTGGGCTGTGTTGCTTCTGAGCTAGATGGACGCTTATCTATCTTCAAGCCTTTAATTGGCCATTTTTAAAGTGCGCAATTCAGTGACGTTAGTCACATGCAGTGTTGTATAACTATCACCAGTCTTGATTCCTCAGACTGTTCCACCTTCCTGGCCTCTGAGTTTTCCAGAAGTCAGCTCGTACTACGTTGGTCTCCTGGGAGCTGACTCCCTCACCTTCCCTCCTGCTTTCAAGGTGAACCCATGCCATAGCATGCTGCAGAACTCCATCAGATCCCATTGTGTGCATGGGCCACTCGTGTGTGAATGGACCCTGGGGTTGCCTCCACCTTGGGGCCAATGTGAATATGCTGAGTCCGTGGGTCACCAGCATCTGACTTACGGGCAACTCACGCTTGTCCTTTATTGTTGTTGTCGTCAGGTTTCCCGTCTGTAAAACAAGGAGACATAACACTTGTCTGGGAAGATTGCTTTCAGCATGGAACGGCACATTCTCAGTATTTGACACCAGCCTGACACCTGCCAAGCTCCCTAGTCCCTAGATAGTTGTTTTCTGTATTGCCATTTCAGACTCTAAAGAAATAGCTGTCCTTCCTTACCCACCACAATGTACTGCCAGTAAAATTAAAACAAACAAACAAAAAGCACCCAGACTCCTAGACATCTAGTTGCTTGGGGCTCATCGTGACCCTGTAGGACAGGGTGGAACTGCTCCTGTGGGTGTCTGAGACTGGAACGCCTTGTGTGAGCAGAGAGCCTTCTCTTTCTCTGTGGAACAGCTGGGACCTGTGAATTGCAGGTCTTCATGCTTAGCAGCCCTCTCCCTGGTAAACCACTGCCCCGCCAGTAAAGTTAGATGACGTTTCAAACAGACAAGTGTAACGGCATCTTCCATGTGCTTGTGTGAGATACATGTTACCATGTCTTGAAGAGTGTTGAGCTTCTCATCTGCAAAAGAATTTGAGTTAGCAGTTGTTCAAAGATTCGCAATCATTTTCTGCCCAGCCCAAAACTTTGCTTAAAATATATACATCATAAAGTGCTGATTGCTAAGTGTTTAACCCTGCGGGGCAGACTTGTGTTTTTGCTTTGAGTAAAAATGCTGCCATCGTTCTGTGGATGAGTGTTTGGGGGAATTCCTGAAATATTTCTCAGATGGATTTACAGACTTGTCATTGCTTCTTCTTCCTTTTTTTTTTTTTTTTTTTCATTTAAAAACTTTTCACTTTCACTCCGATTGGTTTCAGGGAGTTTTGCATCTTCTCAAATGCCATGCTAGGTGGGAAGTGATAGCTGCAGGGACATTGCCTAGCAGGTATGCATAGTACTATAAAACAAATGGAAAATAAAACCAAACTCACTGCCATCAAGCTGATTCTGATTCGAAACCTATAACACAGGGTAGAACTGCCCATGTGGATTTCCGAGACTAGAATTCTTTAGGGGAATAGAAAGCCTCTTCTTTGCCCAACAGAGAGGCTGGAGGTTTAGAACTACTGACCTTGTGACTACCAGCCCAGCACATAACCACTCCACCACCAAGGCTTCCCAGATAACATTATAAGCATCTCTCTTAGTGTGTCTTGTAAAACCTGAGGCTCACGTGCCTTCTCTTTATTGAGACTTTAAGTCAGCTGTGACCTCTTTCTTTCCAAAAGCTAGAGAGGACGTCAACTCGGCGGAGAAGTACAAAGCCATTGCTCCTACATGCCCCATACCTGAGAGGAACCTTGCCCAAGTGCATTCTTTGGAAGGGGGAAAGGCTTTTACTTTCCCAGTGAGATGCTCCTGTGCATATTCCGCTCTTCAGTCATTCCCACAGATTTTTGTCTTGATCATTGGGGTCATTATTCTTTCTCCTCTCAAATGTGTGCCTTGTCTGGGAAGCTCCTCAGAAAGCCAGGAGCCAAACCCCAAACTGAACTTACTGCCCCCCTCCCCTGTGACTCATAGCAAGCCCACAGCACACAGCCGAGCTGGCTCTGTGGCTTCTGAGACTGAGATCTTCGTGGCAGCAGAGATCCCTGTCTTTCTCCAGTGGAGCAGCTGGTGGTTTTAAACTGCTGACCATACAGGTAGCTGCCCAACACCTAACACAGAGCTTCGCGGAAACCAGGGGAAAGCCAGTATTTTCAGGTCTAAGTATGTATTTCTAATATCTGTCACCACACATCTCTCTCAGTTTAGTAACCCACCCCACCCCACTGCCATCAAGGCAATCCCTACTCAGAACCCACTAGGCCCCCAGGGTTTCTTTCATTCAGGAAAGTGTGTGTGTGTTTGTGTGTGTGTGTGTGTACCTCCAGTCAAGTTTCACCTTTGGGGGTTAGGCATCTACTGAAGTTCTTCTTGAGGCCATAGTATCCCATTTCCTTTGACTCATAATTCAAGCCAGTACCTCTGCTCACATCTGCCTTTCAGTCGGCCCAGTTGAAAGCTGCCTAACAGCATCCATGGTCTTCCACATCCTTTCACACATCCTTTCATCTCCCGCTGAATGACTGGACATGTGCGTGTCTGAGTCACTGCTGTCCCACGACACGGTTGACCAAGACGTGGAATGCATCACCGACCTTTGAATGGCAGCTGGAGATGAAACTGGGACCTGTGTCCCACGGTAAAGAGCGTCTCCGTTCAAAAGAAAGAAAACAAGCAGTGCTCGTTCCGACTCTGAACTTTTATGAGCTCTGACTTGCTAGAAGAAAGAAATGAAGCGAGGATGTAGCGTGAACATCCGCATACATGACACATTCTGAATTGCTGCCATGGGTTTATGTAACTGACCCACATCAGTCCTTTGCTCTATTCTTTGATCTAAGCACTTTTTTTTGTGAGTGGTGCGTGCATAAAAAGGACTCTAATTTGATTAGCTCATAAATCCCTCCCCCTTCTCAAATGCTCTAAGTCCTTCTGCCTCGATTCCTTCAGGCCTTCATCCTCTGGCTAATTGGCGAGGCAGAGTAGATTAGACAGGGCCGCCTGGGTGCTGGCCTATGAGGATGGACTGTTGCAAGAACAAGTGCTATTCTCCCCCCTGCCCCCCATGCTTGGTGTGGCCTAAAATTGCTCACAGCTGGTAGAAGGTTACAGCGGGTCAAAGCCTAGGACCCCACATTCTTTGACCCTCCTCCCATAAAAAGGTAGAGTGCCCTGGGGCGCTCCCGGTATACCCCGGCTCCCAGATGCCTGGCAATGGAATGTGGTGAACTCAACAGTCTGCACAGCTGGGACCAGGCCCGACTAAATTAGCAGCTTCCGCCTCCTGCCTCTGGAAACCCTGGTGGCCTCCTGGGAATGAACAGAGAGGACCTCACAGCCAGCACCAACTTGCCAGCCTCACGAAGCTTGGGACCAGAAACCTGCTCTCGCCACTGACCCCAGCCCCACTGCAAATTCATTAGCAAAATGAAATCACTGTTATCTTGTGAAGCCACTATCTTTCAGGGTGATTTTTTTTTTCTTTTTTAAGTTGAAACGAGGAATTAGACCAATCCTTTTTGCTGAGTCAATTTGGAGCCTTGTAAAGTGAGGAGGGCCTGAGGAATAGGACCTGAGCTGTCCTTCCTGCTTTATCAAGGCTGACTTCCTCAGTGAGACAGCCACTGAGCTGAATGTGGAAGGGAGGGGACGGGTGGGGTGTTTGGGGCAGGAAGCAGCATGGTGTATGTGAGGAAGGAGGAGCAGCTCGGCAGTCATGAAGCATAGAGCTGGAGACAGGATGTGCTGATTAATGCAGCCAGAGAGGTTGGCAAAGGTTGAATCAGGGAGGGTGCTCAGGGTGGGGTGGGGGGGCAGGTTGAGTGCAATGACGTGGTGTTCTTGTGTGCAGGTTCAGAGCCATCTGTGGCATGTTTTAGACAGAGCCTTCTGTCAGCTCTAGGGAAGTTGGATCTGAGGGGCATATTCGCATGGACCCATGGTTGGTGGAAGCATGGCAGGGCACAGGCATCTGGGAGCTTGACTCCCAGGGGCAGCAGCCTACATGGGACCACTCCTGGAGGGGGATGCGGTCTCAGCAAGGAGCAGGGGAGAGGGGCAGAGAGAGACAGATGAAGAACTTCTTCACTGTCCTTTTTTATACAAAAAGCCACACACACACATCCCAAGGAGGTATGATCAGATGGACTTGATTGATAGGTTGGACTCTGCCCCTTTCCTTTCTAGAAATTCAAGTTGACATAGAATGTAACTCCCACACTATGTCAAGTCAGATGTCAGTGGATTAATAATGAATGGAAAGTAAGCAGGTGGATGTAGAAGTATAGCCAAGGGAATAAAGAATAACTAGAGGAGAACACAAGGAGTCCAGGAGGCGTAGTGGAGAATGAGTTGGGCTGCTAACTGCAAGGTCAATCGTTTGAAACCACCAGCTGATCTACAAGAGATAAAGGAGGCTTTCCACTCGCTTAAAGATTTAGTCTCAGAAACCCACAGTGGCAGTTCTACGCTGCCCTAGGGGGTGGCTATGAGTTAGTGGCAATGAGTTTTGAGGGAAGAACAGAAGCTCAGGAGAAGGTTTATGTTTTTTTTGTTTTTGTTTTTGTTGTTTGTTTTGTTTTTATTTTTGGGCATCACTGCCCTCAAATGGTGGGAGTAGGAGGCCCAGGCTTGCTGCTGGATTTGAACCTCCAACCCAGTGGGCCGCAGTCCTGCGCACAACCACTACGCCACAGGGGCTGAGCCCTTGTGTTTGTTTTTATGGTTCTTATTGTTCGCTTAAAGAGAGTGGGAAAGATGTGAGTGTTTTCATGACCAGGATCTCATTCCAGCAAAGGGGAAGAAGTTGAAGAGAAGATTAAGAGTAAGATGGAAAGAACTAAGGTCAAGGGGTGTCATTGGAGACTGAAAGGATGTGAGAAGAGTGAGTAGTGTTGTGGGCCACGTGTTAGGCTGATAAACACAAGGTGGGCGGTTCAAGCCCACCAGCACACTGAAGGAGAAAGAGATTTGCTCCCCGTGAAGAATGACAGTGTAGGAAAGCATTCATAAGATCATGATGATTCAGAACTGACGATGGCAATCGGTTTGGGTTTTGATTTGGTATGACATCAAGTGCTGTCCAGTGGGTCCAAGTTACCCTATGTACAATGGAATGAAACACTGGTTCTGAACCAGCCTCACAGTTGTTGCTATGTTGAAGCCTGTCGTGGCAGCCACTGTCCATTCATCTCATGGAAGGTCTTCCCCCTTCTCACTCACCCTCTATTTTACGAAGCATGATGTACTTCTCCAGGGACTTTTTCCTCCAGGTAACATGTCTAAACTATGCCAGATTCTTCCAAGATAGATTTGTTCCTTTTCTGGCTGCCCCTGTGATATTCTGCATTCTTTTCTGCCCCACGGTTCCATTGTGTTAGTAGTTCTGCTCAGTTTTTTCTTATTCCTTATCCCTGACTTTAATCAGGCACCGTTTAATGCTCAAAGCAACACCTTTGCTTTTGAGCACTGTTCTGCTTCACACACAACTACCCTCTTTTCTTCCGGGTCCTATAATTCATTGCCATGGCCACACAGAACTCACATACAATGGCCATGATCCTGGGGTTACAGTTGTGGAATTCAACAGGTTACAATTCATGTGGAGCTACTCACGACAGAGTTGTTCAATCAGGATATGTTACAAAGTTCTCTTGGGGGCTGCCAATAAATTCCCAAGGGACATGTTGTAAGTAAGCCTCAACCCCAAAGGTACTCAGAGGCTCCAGCTCTCTGCAGGTCAGCAAACTCAACTCCCCAATTAAGTACCCAGAGGCACCCCCATTCCACAAGCCAGCCTCCTACTCGGAAGCACTCAGCTTTACTGTGCTATGGGCTGAGAAATCTTTTACTGCTCTGACCCATGGTCTGGCTCCTGGTTTTGCTGTGGCTGTGCTTCTGTTACTTGTTTGGTATCCAAGCTGTCTCCTGGATCAAAGAGGTTCAGTGTACAGGGATATCAAGAACTAGACACAGGTCCACTCCTGGCTCTTTCTGGTGTGGGCTGAGTTATCTATTTGCAGCAGTGTGGCAAGCACATCCAATCCTGTTGACAAGTGCTCCCAAGTGAATCCTCACAGTAGTTCCCCCACCTTCTGACTCAGGCCCATCAGGAAAAGTCATTTGGTGGGAGTTACAGAGACTATGATGAGAAGAACCTCATTAAATAACTCACCACTCTGTACACACTGTAAAGAATTATTTGCAGCATATTGGACCAATGCAATATGATATTAAATTTCCTAAGCATTGCTTCCATGAGTGTTTATGAGTTATGAGTGTTATGAGTGTTATGAGTGTTTACCACGTCAGATGAAATCCTTGTTTTTTTTCCATTTATTAAAATGTTTATTGTTCAGGTCGGAGACTACCTCCCTCTCCCTCTCCCTCCCTCTCCCTCTCCCCTCTCTCCCCTCCCCCTTCCTTTAGGGTAGAGTCCAGATTGAAGGCTGTAGCCTTTGATCTTCATTAGTAAGTCCTCCTCAAGGAAGGTTATGTCTTTTGCATATTGTTAAATTGTTAAAAAGTCTTCCTCCAATCTTGGTGCCACAGTCTTCTTCCTACTATTTAACTTCTCCGATGATTTGTTCAGCATACAGATTGAATGGCTGTCCAAATGTATACAACTGTATAGGAGTGGGACAGGAAATTGACGTTTATCATTTTTTCCAGTGTCGTTGGAGACAGGCTTGTCCACGGAGGGAAGGCAGTGATTGGTAGTGGGGTTGAAGAGAGTGGTGAGTTGAAGAATCATCTTTCAGGGAGATGGAAACAAAGGTGGGATCAAATTAGGAAAGAGCCATCAATAGGTGACCCCGAGGAAAGCCCTAGTCTGTACTGATAACCAGCTCTATCATCGTGTGATAGTATCCAAGGGCGTGACCTCCATCCTAATCATCCCTCTGTAAGGCAGGGTCTCTGGGAAGTACCAGGTTTTGTTTAAGTCTAGTAGCTAGGACATTCTGTGCAAATCGGGTGTGGCTTGGGGGAGGTCTTGTTTTTGTTTTTGTTTTTTGCTTTTACTAATGGCATGCAGGTTGCAAAAAAGTAAAATAGAGAAGTTTGGGGAGGGAATGATGAGAAAAAGCCAAGTGTCTGAGAGGAGGAGGGTGTTTGGGGAAACACTGGGTCTTCTCAAATGGGTGGGAGTTTGGCGACCTGACTTGCCAGTGACATCTGTGGCTCAGAGGACCCATCAGAGACTTGGGGGGAAGGAACTACCTAATGCACATCGGGATGACACAGGACCGAAAGTCACAAGCAATTTCTGACTTGCTCCAGCAAGGATTTTGTAAAGAGGAGATGAGAACCCTGGCCTAGTCAGATGGACTGAGAATTGAGGTGGGGGCTTCCGCCAACCGATGGCTACCACAGGGTTTGAAGTGGGGTACCAGGGTCCTGGCAGGCTCTCCCCAAAGAACCATGGGACAGTTTCATTTCCGTCCTTGCTGGTCCCCTCATGCCCTTGCAGCTCCCACACAGTTAACAGTAATAATAGTCATAAAAGTAATCTCGTGTGTTTATGTGACTTTGTAGTTTATAAATGGATGTCCTCAACAACTCTTCAAGAACGAGTAATGTTATCCTCCTTTTACGAGGCGGGATGCCTGTGTCTCAGGGGAGAAGGGAAAGGGAAATGGATTCGATTAAAAAAAAAAAGCAACCAGCTCTTCTGGCTCACAGTGCTTCCCAGTCATGCCACCCTGCAGTCCCAGAGCCGAAACCAGGGTGGGCTCAGCAGGCCCCACCTCCTCTTGCACAGGAAGCCCGGGAGAGAGCAGGAATTCGATGCTTCAGGCTGGGTTGGCAGCAAAGCCGACTCCGAGGAGGTGGTTAGAATGCAGAAGGACTGATACCCAGCGCTCGTGGGACCGACATCTGTGGGACGGAAGGGAAGGAAGCAGGACAGGGTGGAGGACAGGGTCCAGCTGCGTTGGTGCAATCTCAACAGACGCCTCAGCTGACCCAGGAAGTTTCTGAGATGAGTTGGGCATGGCGAGCTGTCCAGAGCTGGGGACAGGAGGCCAGGCTTTTTATTCCCAGTGACCAGCGCTCCCAGGAAGAGAGCATGACCTTGGGCTGAGCGCTTCTCTCTGCCTACAACAGCCCTCAAAGGAAGCAGACAGCAGAGACTTCATTCCTGAGGGTGCCTTCCCGAGCCCACCCCAGGGAATTTTGGAGTTACCCAGCCCTGGGTAAAAGTCCTGGCTTTGCCACTGCCTGGCCACTCAGTCTGGAGGAAAACTAACAGGAAGACTAACTACGTGTGGTAAAGTAGCGGGGCACGGACAAAGAGGAAGACAGTGAATTGGCAATGGCTACATCGATGGGCCCTGACCCCAGAAGAACTGTGTAGATGGCCTGGGACCAGGCAGGTTCTGTTTCCTTGCACACGGGACCACTATGGATCAGAGCCTGCTGGGCACCCAGGGCCCTGGTTCATGACTTAGGAAGGCAAATCAAGCCGGCCTTTGGGGAAGGTGACTCAGAGAAGTCAGCGAGCTAGGAAACTCAACAGTCAGTCAGGTGGTCAGACATCCCTCTTTTTAACAACTTGCCTGCATCCCAGACAAATTAAATAAATTTCTTACAATACTATTTTTGTGTTCTATGAACATTTTTGTTGCTCCAGATAGATCAACTTTTAATCAAGAGCCACCCCCTTTCCCCTTAAGCGGGTCAATGGTGTCCCGCTTAAAATCTGGTCACTTTACAAAGTGCCTGTCCTCTCTGAAACAAGTTATCAGGACACCATATGCTGGCCTGCTGGGCCAGAGCCCGGCATGTTCGATTTTCCCATAAAATGTGCTCCCTAGGCGTTTCCTTTGAATTTAAAGAAACAAGTTCGGTGACTTTCTAGAAGCCAGAGCCAGAGTGGAGAGGCATCCTTCCACGCTATTCTTGGGTCCAGAAATCAGCAGGGAGATGCTGTGTGACACCTCAGAAGGTGACAAAGAAGAGTGGGCCTCCGAGCACACCTTTCCCTGGGAGACGTAGCACTGGTCACTGGTCACTGACGCAGTCCTGGGCACTGGCACTGGTGTTCTCTCCAACCGGAACCAGGAGAAGAGCAGGATGCAGGAGGACAGCATGACAAGTGGCCACGCTCTAGGTAGACATCACCAGGGCAAATGAGAGCAATCATTTGGGGTTGATCTCTTTGACTCACTGGGACTAAATATATACGAAGGGACTTCAGATGGCCCATACACTTCTTAGAGCACCTTTGTGTGTGACTGGGGGCTATTTTGCCGCTAGAGCAGTGGTTCTCAACCTGTAGGCCGCGACCCCTTAGGGGGTCAAACAACCCTTTCACAGGAGTCGCCTGATTCATAACCGTGGCAAAATGACACTTCTGAAGGAGCAACGAAAATAATGTTATGGTTGGGGGTCACCGCAACACGAGGAACTGTATGAAAGGGTCCCGGCATGAGGGAGGTTGAGAACCACGGCTCTAGGACATAAGTTCTCACCACCTTCTTTTCAGAACAAGCATTAGTCCGTGCCCTGGCTCAGACACCTGCTCATGCCCACGCCTGTCATCCAGTGTAGGTACCAGCATTGGCAGTCCCCCCCCCTCAGATTGTTGTGGTATCACTCACTTAGGAAACGCTCCCCTAGGTCCAGATGCCCGTCTTGCTGGTCCTTCCCTCATTGGCTCTAGAACCCAGGGATCATTCACTCTCCCTCTCTGGGCCCACGTTGTTTCAATAAAATGAGGTCTCGAGTCTAGGTGGGGTCTGAAACTCTTCTAGTTCTATCCTGGTGTGAGTTCTCCATTCCAACTAGATCCCACAGCATAGGTATTTCAGGCAAGCATGGCTGTCCTCTGTCCCAGAGAGGTGATCGCACTTCTCCAGGTGTCCGAGGGAACTGGGGTGCTGAATGGAGCCTATGGAGAAAAGTCCTGTATGGCCAGGGCAGGGAAACGCCAACATTTACATTTCCTGAAGAAGAGGAGAAAAATCACTGCTTTGTGAGTCAACCAAAACACTCAACAACCCTTACAATCATGTACTTAACCTGCATGATTATTCATTGGTTGTTCATTGCTTGATGGTTATTGGTAATCACTCTCGTGCCGGATAGCGTGTAGAGCAAGTGTATGCATGCTGTCCCTTAGCGTTCATTAATCTTGGGTGGTAGGCACCGTTGATTCCATTCCAGCTTGTGGTGACCCTGTGCACCACCGAAGGAAACACTGCGCAGGCCTGTCTCACCCTCACCATTGTTCTTACATGGGACACCATTGTTGCGGTCAACACGTCAACCCATCTCATCTAGGGTTTTCCTCTCTTCCTGCCCCTCCACTCTAGCAAGCCACCTGTCCTTCTCCAGGGACCGGCCTCTCCTGACAACATGTCCAAAGTACAGGAGACGAAATCTCACCATCCCTGCTTCGAAGGAGCCCTCTGGCTCCTCTTCTTCCAGACAGATGTGTGTCATTTTGGCAGTCCATGGTAGCTTCAATGTTCTTTACCAACATCTCAGGAGAGAATGGATCGGCAATCAAACTCCAGAGGTTGAAAATGCTCAACATGTCTTTTTCTATCATTGTACCGTACTGATGTGGTCAAATGTAGCGTGGGTGCAATGTCATAAAGCCTTTATTGTTTATAGAAGCATCAGGTTTTAAAATTTTTTTCCACTTGGCCGCTGCGCTCTCTGATGATTATTTTCCTCCTGTAATTGGGTTTATGACTTGAGTAACTTTTGAAATCCGGGTAACTGGTTGATGACTTGAGTAACTCTTGAAATCCAGTGTAACTGCATCCCCTCACTGGAGAATCATGGCACAGAAGGTGGTGCAATAGAACTCTTGCACTAATCACCAGGCTCTGGAATTTTCCTTTGAATTCTGGAAACTTAATCAGTATACTTCCACTTTTCCATTTTCTCCTTGCCTGAGCCATTAGGCATTTTCACAGAGCAAATATTTAATCCTTCAGATTTCATAACCAGGGGATTTAAAGATTAGCTTTGAAAATAGGTCAGAAGAAAACATTTCCTTTGGTTAAAAGCTAATCAGGTAAGAGCATAAGAAAAGCTGTTTAGAAGCTTTTGAAACACATTTGTGCAATCAGTTTTATGTAATGGATGGCAAGCTGCTGTCTGCGGAGCTAAAGTAGATGAGTTTTGACACTCGAGCATACACCCAAGCATTCTTCTTCATCGATGTGTGGTTCATGCCGCCATCCCCCGATACTGCTCGGGACACTGGACTGCCAAGCTCACTCGGACAGGCGGTGCTGACAGGGCATTGGGTCTGGGCCAGGCACCCTGAAGTGCTTGTAGCTCCACAGTCTGGAATAATGGGTTGAGTAACAGTGGGGAATGGGTTTCCCTTTCCTACCCTATGAAATGGTGTCATCCTGTTTGCCTCGTGGCTTTGACATAAGATGCAAATGAAAAGCCGGTTTTAAAAGAGCTTTGAAGTCTCTGGCATTATCTCAAAACAAATAATCCTTGTCTTCCTGGGCTAATGGTTAGGACCATTATGCTGAAAAGGGGTTGGGGGTGCATTTGTCTTCATTGCTCCCTTGGACTAAACCTGGGTGTTTATGGTAGTCATTTGTCTCGTTTCCTTCACGCAGGCCAGGGACTTGAGGCTGGGATGGATTATAACAACAGCTAGTAAAACTCAGTAAGGAAATATATCTTTAACTCATTATTTAATCAACAGCCCCAAAGACGTCATGGGTCATGGGTTGGACAGCTAACCACAAGGTCAGTAGTTAAAATTCTCCCTCTGCGGGGAAGGAATGGAAAAGCCGATACTAG
Organism: Nesogale talazaci; assembly: GCA_004026705.1. Taxonomy (NCBI): domain Eukaryota; kingdom Metazoa; phylum Chordata; class Mammalia; order Afrosoricida; family Tenrecidae; genus Nesogale; species Nesogale talazaci. The sequence goes on along the minus strand of PVJH01001342.1, from coordinate 67,459 downwards.
GGGCTTAAGGGAAAAGGTGGACGATTGGAGAACAATAATAGAAGTGGACATGTGAGGGTGCTTGACGAATATGCTTATTTATATATTGTGAAAAACGATGTATGAGCCCCCAATAAGATGATTGGGGAAAAAAATTCATGCAAATCTCAAAAAAAAAAAAAAAGGACAAGGGTGTGTTGAAATGGATTGTGGTAGTGACTGTGCAATATGGCTTGATGTGATTGAACCGTGGAGTAATCTGAATTAGCTCCCAATAAAATGACTTTGAAAAGAAAAAAAAAAGCAAAAAACAAATTCTCCTTCTGCGGGAGAAAGATGAGACCTTCTGTTCCCATCAAGGTGTGTTGCCTCGGAATCTCACTTCAGCAGGCCCACCTGGTTTGATAGGGGCAGTGCAAGTCAAAGTCAACATGATGGCAGTGAGAGAGAAGGAGAGAGACGGACTCACTGACACTCAGACCAAAGGGCCAAAAGGGGGATACAGTGTAAGATGACAGCTGTCTTCAAGAAGCTTAGACTTGGATTTGAAAGTGATCAAATGTGAATCATTACCTTAATTGCAGTGTCTCAAAGATCTTCACAGAGGAGATGATGGTTTGGCTCTTTAATTTTTGAGTGGCCCCCTCTTAGACATGGACATGCTAGTTAGACCTCTTGGGTCATGCTTCTTTTTAAATACTTTTATTGGGGGCTCTTACATTTCATCACAATCCATACATTCATCCAGTGTGTCAAGCACATTTGCACATATGCCCCATCATTATTTTCAAAGCATTCTTTTCCTACTTGAGCCCCTGATATCAGTTCCCTATTTTCTACCTCCCTCACAAACCCTTGATAAATTACAGATTGTTTTTTCCATATCTTACATCATCCCCTTTCTCTCCTCACTTTTCTTTTATACATCCTCCTGGGTGGGGGTTCTGGTTTCATCCTTGTGATTGATTCTCCCTTTCTCCCCCCATCCTCCCCTAATCCTCCTGGTGTCTCTACTCTCTTTGTTGGCCCTGGGGGTGGAGTGGGGTGTTATCTGGTCTGGATTCCCTGTGTTGTGAGCTGTTATCTGTAGCAGTGTGCATGGTCTGGTCTAATTCAATTTGTGAGGTAGAATTGAGGTTCATGATAGCAGGGTGTAGAGGTAACGAACTAGAGGAAAGTTGTGTGTATTTAATTGGTGCTATATTGCACCTTGACTATCTCATCTCTCCACTGTAATTTACACCCTTTGTGAGGGGGTGTTCATTTTCTACAGATGGACATTGGGTCTCCACTCTATGCCCTCTCCCCCATTCTCCTTGGGCATGGTTTTTATTCTGGGTCTTAAATGATCCCATTGACACCTCATGATCACACAGACTGGTGTTCTTTCATGTGGGCTATGTTGCTTCTGAGCTAGATGGCCACTTGAGTATCTTCAGGCCTTTAAGACTCCAGATGCTATATCTTTTGATAGCCGGACACCATTCGCTTTCTTATATCTTCAACCTTCGTGTCAGGGAGGTGAGCATCACAAAATGCCGGATTCTTAGAACAAAGCGTTCTAACTCCCAAGGAGAGAGATTTCTGTATCTTCTTCTGCCGATTCTCTCCGGTTAAGAACCAGGCCTGCCAGAGGGCCTTCCTTAACAGGAACGGAACGCTGGAGCACTGCCCCTTTGAACATCCCAAGATTGTCAGTTGTCACTGGGCTAGAAAGCCTCATCTTTCTCCAGTGGAGCGACTGGCGAGTTTGAACTGCTGATCTTGCAATTAGCAGCCGACAGGCACGAGCCAAAAGCTGCCCTCAGAGAGAGCCTCGCCTAGCCCAAACCGGTCTCTAAAGCTGAAATTTTAGTGAAGCCCTTTTAAAGTTTTTTAAGCATTTCTGTTTACTTTTGATATGCTACTCCGTTCTTGTTCCGTTCTTTCAAAAGATAATGCTGTGCTCCCAGAAAATGTCCGTGTGTGTCCTCTGCTGAGTCCCCGCCTGTCCGTCACACTCCAGTGACACTGCTGACCCTTAGGTGACTCCTTCTAGCCTTTATAAAAATGACCTTGTCATCGTTGGAGGGACCCTGGAGTTGATCCTCCCTCCTGGCACCTGCATGTGTAGCGAGGAGAACTGCCCCACAGAGTGTTCCGGGGGTGCTCTCGAGGCCTGTCTCCTGAGGCACCTAGGGGTGGGTCTGAGCAGTGAACTGCATGTGCCATTCAGGAATTCCTGGATCGAATAAGTAACACCCGGCTAGACCGGAGGATGTACACTGGTACAGATAATGCTGGAAACTTGGGGAACCCAAGACAGATGATCCCTTCAGGACCAGTGGTGAGAGTGGCGGTACCAGGTGTGTAGAGAGAAGGTGGATAGAAAGGGGGAACCAATGATAAGAATGTACATATAACCCTGGAGTACGGGCAACCGGGAAGTGGGTGAAGGGAGACATCAGACAGTATATGACATGACAAAATAATAATAATTTATAAATTATCAAGGGTTCATGAGGGAGGGAGGGAAAAAATGAGCTAATACCAAGGGCTTAAGTAGAAAGAAAATGTTTTGAGAATGATGATGGCAACACATGGACAAATGTGCTTTGCATATAATGGATGTATGTATGGATTGTGGTAAGAGTTATATGAGCCCCTAATAAAATGGTTAAAAAAAAAAGAATAAAGTAATACCCACGGATGTTGGTGCCACTGAAGAACTTGAGCAGACATTTCCCCCAATGATCACCGAGCACGTGGAGAGATGCTCAGGGTCCCGTGCCTTCAGGGAAATGCGAATCAGAGTCATGAGTGAGATGCCAGTTCACTCGCTCTATGATGGCTTTAAAGTTCACAGATTAAGCAAAAAGAGCACACACCGGAAAATAACAAATGCTGGGGAGAACGTGTCCCTGGAAGCCAGGTTTCACCTAACTTGGGTATGTTCCCAGGAGGGACCCACCCTAGAGTGTCAGCAACAAGGAGGGAGCGCGTCCACCGGACGGCATCATGGGGGTGGGGGGTGTGGCGTGCACTGGGGCTGAGGAGGGGTGTGCTGGAGCTGACTCAGTGGCACCGAGCGGCCGCAGCGATGCCTTGAAGGACCACGCACCCGACCTCGCAGCACTGCACTGCCCTGCCTCGCACGTGCACTTCACCCGGTGAGTCAGAGGCCCTGGCTCTCTGAATCTGTGAGGAAGGAGGGGAGGGCGGCGACGGGACTCCTGCCCAATGGAGCAGCGAGCTCGGCCATGCGCCCTCCACTCCATGCTCACCTGGCTCCCGCACTCCGCCGCCGCCACTCTCCACCACTCTCCCCGGTCTCTCCCAGCAGCTGCTGCAGCAGCAGTGGCACGAGGACGACACCATAGGGTTGTGATGTGGGACTTATCAAACAGCAACCGAGTCACAGAATGTCCTATTTATCTTCAAAATCATTTTATTGGAGGTTCTCGCAGCACTTATAGCAATGCATGCAAGAGTTCTGTCAAGCACATTTGTGCATATGTTGCCAGCGTCATTTTCAAAGCATTTTCTTTTTATGTGAGCCCTTGTATCAGCTCTTCTTTTTTTCCTTCCCTCCCCACCCTCTCACCCTCATGAACCCTTGATAATTGATAAATTATTATTATTTTCATATCTTACTCCCTCCTCCCTTCAACCACATTTCTGTCATTCACCCCCCTCGAGGGTAGGGGTAGGGGTTCTATATCGATCGATGCAATCAGTTTCCCTCCATAATATCATCTTTTGTAGAACTTACCATGGACATTAAACAATGCATAACAATACTATAATTGCTGTCAAAGTTGTATTGGCAAAAAGTTGTGTGATGGATATATTTAAGACACCAAACACACACACACACACGATGCCAGATCTGCTTATGTACACCCAAATACCCTATAGGATTTAGATCCTTGGTTTAGCATTGGGAGTTGATGGGCTAGCCCAGTTAATTGGCTTACACCATGTGTAATGTATCTGCTTTACCTCCTAGTTCATTGTGTAGTCCCTGGCATAACAATCTGTCAGTCTCTTCACCCGGAGCCATAGAAGACAAATGCTGTTCAGGAATAGGAGGAGGGGATGGACTGACTGTGGATCACGGCATCCACAATCAACTCCTGCCTCCTTTGCCATGAGCCCAGAAGAACTGGCCAGAGGATGACTACCATTTCTGAACATTTTGATCAAAGATTTCATAGGAAAATTCTGATCGAAGTGGGGGAAATGCAGGACAGAATTTCAAATTCTCGAATGCTGTAAACTTTCTGGGGGTACCCTGATGGTATTGTGGAGTATGCGTTGTGCTGCTAACCTCAAGGTCAGGATATGAAAGCCAACCAACCGCTCCATGGGCAAGAGGGGACTCTACCTACTCCCATAAAGACTGACGGTTTCAGGAACCCACGAGGGCAGGTCTACTCTGCCCTATAGAGTCCTTATAAGTTGGGATTGACTTGATGGAAGTGAGAGTTTGGCTGACTTTCTGGAGTCTTGCAGGGTGGATAGATTCCTCCAACAATTGCTCCGAGATGACCCTTAAGCCTCAAGCCAGAGATACCCTAAAGGCTCCCTGAGACTGACCAGACAGTAGTTTAGCTTTACTCTTTTAAGGTATCTGCTTTCAGCATTGTGCTAAGAAGCATCTCCCTGGGCTCAAATCAAATGCAGCAATTTGAAAGATGAGCTAGGCACCTCAGAGGACCACGAGTTTCTGTTAAGGAGGGAGGGAGGAACAACTCAGCAAAAGAGGGTAGACATGGCTGCACAATCGGAAGAGCGGCATCAGTGTCACAAAACCGTGCGTGCAGCTCCTTGAATTGGGGTCTCGTTTGATGTGTGGCGTCTGAACCACAAATGTAAAATAAATAAAATTTAGGAAAGGAGAAGCAGAATGAAAAAATGTCCATGGTGCGTTACCTTTCCAGTCCCTTCACACATGTGAAGATCTCATTTGCTAAACCCCGTGGCAATGTTCTTGTTTTACTTTCATTGGTCCATATTGTCTATATGACAAGAAACCCTGGTGGCCCAGGAATTTACCCACTGGGCTGCTCACTGCGAGGTCAGCAGTTCAAAATCACCAGCCACTTCTCAGGGGAAAGACAGGGCTCTCCGCTCCCTTAAAGAGTTACGGTCTGGGGTTCATGGAGGGCAGTTCTCCCCTATCCTCCAGGTCACTATGTACGAGTCAGCGCTGACTCATTGGCAGTGAGTAACATACAGATGAGAAGGAGCCCTGATGGCGTCGTCGTGGCTGGTTCCTCATTTGGCTGTTGTCAGGTCAGCAGTTTGAAACCATTAGCCGCCCCACGGGAGAGAGATGAAACTTTCTAATTCCTTGAAGAGTTACTTACTCTGGAGCCCATGGGGCAGCTGTAGTCTGTCCTAGAGGATTTCTGTGAGTCGGAATCGACTGGATGGCAGGGAGCTGAGTAGTTACGTTGATCCAGGTGAGAAAGCTCAGACTGGGAGCAGGGCCCAGGCTAGGCCGAGGTGAGTGAGGCACTCCCCTGGGGTGCAGAATTTAAAGGAGTGCCCCAAACTCAGTCGTCAACACAAGGAGTGGTTCCTGGGGTGTGTGTGTGTGTGTGTGTGTGTGTGTGTGTGTGTGTGTGTAAATCAGAATTCCTGCAGGATCCGAGAGGGACAGGATTAAGAGGAAGTGAGTCATGCTAATAGAGGTATGACTTTCTTGTCTTTCTTTAGAAGTGTGATATTGTGTTCATTCATTTGGGTTGCTAATACATTACCTTGAAGTATCATTTCTCTCAATCACAGGGGTTTGGGGCACTCTCTTCTGTTTTGTTCTTGCGGCGAGGGTCTCACCCAGCCCACCCCAGCTAAGCCCTGCCCTGAGAGGATGTGAGCAGCAGCACAGGGTTTGTGAGAGGCACCGTCCCCCGTGGAACCCACGTGTTCTAACCCCGGGTCCTATGGGCTTTCAGTGCTGCCACACAGCTGCCGGAGATGCCTCTCTATCTTTGTCTCTGAACATCTGCTGGTTTGTTCTTGTTCTTCTGTAAGTCATCTTAGGCTTGCAAGGTTCTACTACTTGAGAACGTCTTCCTATTCCCAGTTGGACTTTCTGTCCCTCTCTCGTCACCGCCTTTCTTCCCCTGTGCACGTATGTCAGGCCCCCTCTGTTTTAAATGATTTGAATTGTAAGAATTTCTGAATGAAGCTTACCTTAAGCATACACCATGGGGCTGAGCCCTGGTGACGTAGTGGTTGTGTGCGGGACTGTGGCCCACTGGGCTGGCGGTTCAAATCCAGCAGCAGCTCTCCAGGAGCAAGGCTGGGCCTCCTACTCCCACCAGAAGGCAGGGATGTCCCGCCCCACCCCCATAAAAAAGAATACACTGTGAAATAGTTGCCTTGCTTAAAGCCATAGTCTGTAACCCAAATTCACAACAAAGAATGCATCTCTTACTACTGGGCCTAAGAGGGGAGCCTGCCTTTTCCGGCATCATTCCTCTCACATTGCAGACCGAAAGCCGGGCTAGAACAGCAACCAGAAGTTCCTCTCGTACGGTAACGTCAAAATGCCAACCGTCTTGCTCTGAGTCATTCCTGAATAATGAGGTGACAGGCAGCAGCAGAGCTAACATTGTCTAAGAGGAGGTTGCACAGGACAGAAGAGGGGTATAATGTATCTGGCTTTTGTTTTCCTTTGTTAAGATTTCTTTTACCCCTTTGAGCAATTTCCCTCACCCTTGGCTTTGCTTCTGACAAATCTTTGACCAGTCATGAGAATTTGAGTTCCAGTATACCTGCTGAGAATTTAACGAACAAGAAAAGGCTGGAAGTTTGGGATTCAAATCAGAAGGTACACCAAATGAGTAGTCCTAGACTTGTTTTTGCTTTACAATGAAGCCTCCTCATTTTACAACGAGAAGCCTCCTCGCTTTACAACGAAGCCTCCTCACTTTACAACGAAGCCTCCTCACTTTCAGCAAACAAGGCTGAGTCATCTGCATATTGTGGGCTGTTGATAAGCCATCCTCCAATCCTGATGCCATGTTCTTCTTCCTATAAGCCAGTTTCTTTGATTATGTACTTGACTTACAGATTGAACAAGTGTGGTAAAATATAGAACTTTTCCTGATTTTAAACCATGCAATATTCCCTTGATGTGTTCACACAACTGCCTCTTGGTCGATGTACAAATCCTTCATGAACACAATAAAGTGTTCCGGAATTCTCATTCTTCTCATGATTATCCACGGTCTACACAGTTGAATGTCTTTTCAGAGTCACTAAAACACAAGCTATTTCTGGGATTCTTTGCTCTGAGCCAAGATCCATGTGATGTCATCAATGATAAGACTTGGACATACTGTCAGAGAGACCTGTCCTTGGAGAATGACATTATACTTAGTACAGTAGAGGGGCAGTGAAAAAGAGGAAGGCCCTCGTGGAGTAGATTGACACAGGGGTTGCCACAGGAGGATGAGGCACAGGAACAGTGGGAAGCTAGCACCAGACCCGGCAGTGTCTTCTGGTTGCTGTGCCAGTCACCTAATCTGGCATCAACTTGAGAATTAAGAGCGTAGAGATGGAGTCTAGGCTGTCAATCTGAAGATAGCCAATGAGCCAATGTGTGGAAATGACTTTCTCCTGAGAATTCTAGGAAATCTGGCTGTATTTCCCCCTTGGAGGAGAAAGACTCACTATTCAATCTCTTGGAGACACTCTACTGACAAAACACAAGGCTGACTCCCTGTGAGACAACCCAGAGAAATAGCCACATGGACTTACCCTGATTAACCAGATCTCTGAAGCCGGAAAAGCCACGTAGACACTCCTGCCAGTGCTGAGATGCTTGAGAAGCCACAGAGAGGCCCCTGCCAGTGCTTAGGTGCTTATAACGCCACTGGATCCAAAGACTTTCCTACCCACAGGTCTGGGATTATCCTGCATTTGACATCATTGCATGTGCCTCAGGAATCTGAAGAAGATTTTATGGACTGGTATCGGACATGTGGGCTAATATCAGACGTATGGGCTTGGACTGGACTGGGTTTTGGATGCTTTCTCAATGTTCCATTTCTCTCGTATATCAACCTCTCCTTTATGTACGTATGAGTGTCTAGGGATTTGTTTCTCTCGCCGACCCACAGTTGCCATGGGTCGGACTTGACTCGACCTCATCACGTCATCACAGCAGCAGCCCTTAACAGAGGTAAAGGAACTGTCCCTGGCTGCTGCGGACAGTTAACACACGGACTTGCTGACCCAAAGTTTGCAGACCCAGCGACGCCACAGAAGGAAAACCTATCGAGCCACTTCTGAGAAGCCAGCCATTGAGAACCCTGTGAACATGGCATTGCCAGAAGGTGGGCAATCCTGAACCACAACGGTTAGAGATTAGGAAGTTGCGAGCAAGGAAACCCAGATCTTGGAATTATTCAGCAGTGTCTGGAACGGTGGTTATACACTGGACTGCTAACCTCAAGGTTGGCCGTTTAAAACCACGAGCCCCTTGTCAGGAGAAAGAGAAGGCTTTCTGCTCCCATAAAGAGTAACTGTCTTGGAAAGCCAGAGGGTCAGTTCTACTCTGCCCTGTAGGGTTACTGAGTCAGAATCAACTTGATTGCAGTGAGTTTACTCTGGTTACCGTGGCCGTGAGACTATTGTTAGATGAATGTCTGGCTCATAAATAAAGGCATTGGATATTTGAGTGAGACAAACACCAAAAACCAAACAAAGCTCCCTGCAACGAAGTCGATACTGACTGACAGCGATTCTCTAGATCAGGGTAAAGCCATCCCTCTGGGTTTTTGAGGCTGTAGCTCTTTGTGGACGTTAAAGCCTCATCCTTTGGAGCAGCTGGTGGTTTCGAACTGCTGACCCTGCAGCTAGCAGGCCACTATGTGACCACTATATCACTAGGGCTCCCCGAGTCACCAAACAGAGAAGGAGGAAAAAGATACCTCTCCTAAGCATGTACTTTCTTTGTCGTTTGTTGTTTGGTGCCATTGAGGCCTTTCTGACCCACAGCAACCTCATGCACACCAGAACTTAACTCTGCCCGGTCCTGCAGCACATTCACAACTGCTTCCAATGCTCGAGCCTGCCGCTACTAGCCAGCACTCTCTCAGTCCGTCTCATTGAGGACCTTCCTCTTTTTCACTCCCCTTTACCAAGCATGATGTCCTTCTCTAGGGACGGGTCTCCCCCAGCAGCGTGTCTGGAGTACATCAGATCAAGGCTCACCGTTCGTGCCTCTAAGGAGCACGCTGGTTGTACTCTTTCCAAGACAGACCGGTCTGTGCTCTTCGCCATCCATGGCACTGTTGATATTCTTTGCCAGCCCCACAATTTAAATACATAGATTCTTCTTCGCTCTTCCTTATGCGACGTCCAACTTTCACATGCATAGGAGGCGATGAAAAATACCTTGGTTTGGTCAAGCACACGTTAGTCCTCCAAATAGCATCCTTGTTTTTTAATACTCTAAAGAGGTCTTGGGTATCAGATTTGTTGTTTAGTGAGTATAAACATGTATATAAAGGCAGTTATTCCTATGATTCTTTTATGGGAGATTGTGGGAAGAGTAGGAGGTCACGACCAAACTCCTAAGAGAGTTGAGTGCTAAACTAAGAACTCAGCACTTGATCTTCTATGTCATTTTGAACTAGAAAGGAGATTTTGCGGGCTGAGGCCCGGTGGTGTAGTGGTTGAGTATGGGACTGCGGCCCATTGGCTTGGCAGTTCAAATCCAGCAGCAGCTCTCCGGGAGCAAAGCTGGATAGCTCCCATGACCACCAGAGGCCAGTGATGCCCCCCTCCCCAAAAGAAGAAGATTTTGTAAGGGAGGAGGACTAATCAAGCAGATATTTCAAAATGCTTGATGCAGATATTTCAAAGTGCAGATGATGCCCCCCCCCCAAAAAAAATTTGTTTTAGGTTGAGCCCCAGTAGTGTAGTGGTTGAATGCGGGACTGCGGCCCAATGGGTTGGCAGTTCAAATCCAGCAGCAGCTCTCCAGGAGCAAGGCTGGGCCTCCTATTCCCTCCCTCTTTTTAAAATTTTGTTTTTAAAAAGAGCCCCCTTGATTTTATCATGAGACCCCTACTAGATTTTGGAGGGGGGCACCACTGCCCTCTGGTGGTTGTGGGAGCTAGTCAGCGCTGCCCCCGAGAGCCGCCGCTGGATTTGAACCGCCAAGCCTGCGGGCCACAGTCCCACACTCAACCACTTATGCTACTGGGGCTCAGCTCCAAGTCCCCTACTAGATTTTATCATAAGTTCCCAGTTCATTCAAGGAAAACAAAGCAAAAGTACCTGTTCATCTAGAGGAGGGAAACAGATGTTATCTCTCTCTTTTTTTTTTTCCCAAACCTCTTTTTCTTTGGAGCAGCAGCGTGATGGACAATGAAAATATCCATTAGGTTGTTGGGGAAGTCAGCCTGGAGTCTGAGAGAGAGATCAGGGCCAGAAGTCACATACCTAGGTTTCCTGGCTGGCCTTTTGGCAGGAGCAGTGGAAAGAAGGAAGGTGGAGGACGTCCCCTGGCTGGAAAGAGGAAGAGGTGGTGCAGGAGGAGCCATGGGAGAGGGGGCGTGCCATCACAGAGAAGTGCAGCCCCAACGGGCAGGAAATCATTTCAGGAAGAATGCTGTGACCTTCTGTGGCAGAGCCCACAGATTGAGGCTAGTGAGTAATCACTGGGGTAATCTTGACTTTAGAAAATAAAATAATAAAAAAGGAGATCCTGGAAGAGGAAGAGTGTCAGAAAGCAGGAAACTAAGAGAAGAGGCCATTCTCTGAGATGACCATCGCTTGAACTTGACGTGATGTTAACGGGCGAGATGGCATTTTTCCTAGATGGCTAGTGGTCATTTCTATCTCACATCATTGATCAATTTTAAAGATCCGCCCCCCCCCCCCCCCATGTATGGGGGAGAACAGAGGAATCCTTTTTTTTTTTTTTAATATATTATACTTTTCAAGGGACATAATTTTTCTTTTTCACTAGACAGGAACCGCTAGTGAATGGTTATCTCTGTTCATTATCCCCAAATAGTTTTAAGATATATTTGGGCCTTGCTTTTAGTCAAAGAACTTTGGTTCATAACATTCCAGAGTTTTTCTTTTCTTTTCTTTTCCTCTCATCTCTCTAATTACGGAGCAAACAAGACATTGCCATTTGAAATTGAGACCCCATTGCTTGATTACTTTGTACCTACCATAACTTTAACGAAGAGACATGATTGACCTCAAGGGTTCTGGAAGATGTGAGCATTCTTTGAGCAGAATTTTCTTCTACAAAATCTTAAGGAGTCTCACGTTAGGCATCGAGTGCCTGCTGCTTGGCAGCAGGTCACAGAATCCAAATAAATCTAAAAAGACGACAAGGCAAACCAGAATCATTCAGGTCGGCATTGCAAAGTGTTTCCTTCAGTCACTTGCTTCTCGGCAGGGAGACCTTCTGCATTAGGCTTCCTCCTCCTCGTCTGTAGAGTGAAATGTCAGCTGATTCACCACTCACACGTCTTTTACCAAACTGAGATTGTAGCAGGATCGTAGCTGGTCCACTTGGCATCTGGTTTTCCAGTTACTGTTGGAGTCAGAGGCTGAAGTAAAATAATTGAGGTAGACAGCTGCTAACCAAAAGACTGGAGGTTCGAGTCCACAGAAAAGCACTTCAAGAGAGAAACCTGGCATTCTTCTGGTGAAGATCCAGCTGTTGAAGACCCCACGGAGCCCAGTTCTGCTCCGACACACACGGGGGCACCATGAGTCGGAGCCGACACAGCGGGCTTCTGGAAGCCTGTGCTCATCCATCACTCCATCCTCTACTGCGCCCGCCCTGATACTGCTATACTTGATGCCAGGGTGAAGGGAAGGACACTCTTATTCCTGCCTGTTCCCCAAGACTAGTGTCTTGACAAGTGCAGAGCGTGTCAATGCAGTGCAGCACACACAGCAGCAGTAAGCTCAGGGAGCTGTCAGAAGAGAGAGTGCTGAGAGCATGATCAGGAGAGAGGGACAGGGAAAGGTGGAGACACCGTACATGAGGCAGTCCACAACAGTCCACCTATGATTTATTCAAGAACCTGTATTTGATCATGAAGGCAGTGGCACACAATGAGCAAACAGGACCTTGTGATCGCTTCCCTTGGCAATTTCAACTCTGTTCCCCGACACCAAAATTCAAAGGCATCAATTCTTGCTTTGGTCTTCCTTATTACAGGGCACTAGGTTGAGATCAGGGCCTCGTTTCCAGATGTAAGAGCCCTGAGAACTCAGTGACTTGCCCAAGGCCATTCATCTTCCGGGACATAACTGAGCTTTGAATCTGCAGTTTTCTTTATCTTATCACATTTATACTAGAGGTTTATTGTCCGCCTTAGTATACTGTGTTTGCCATTTCACTTCTTCACAGGTCTCACCACTTAGATCTAAAAAAGGGGAAGCAGGATACAGTAATGAGTAAAGATGGCTAGTGACTAAGCCTGGGTGTGTGTGTGTGTGTGTGTGTGTGTGTCTTGAGAAAACTAATTAACCAGAGCTCAACTCATAGTTAAGGAGAATAATGTTCGCTTTTGAGTGAAACTTGTTTTATTGAGCCAGCCAGCCCTCGTGGTGTCAGGGAGTCTGTTTTGGCATTTTAGTGTAAATGAACACTATATACTAGGGGCAGCCAAAAAACATTGCCACTCCAGCGATAGTTCATACATGCACAGGTTTATTCGAAACAAAATGCCTTTGAGCACGTTTCTGCTATCATTTGGATTACTGTAGACCAACTCTTCTCAGTAAGACACTTGTGTTAGTCTCGTTAAGATGCCATAAAAACCGTCCATTCTAAACAGTACCTCAAAAAGGGGTCAGACAGTTATTTCAGGACAGAGAGGTCAGCTCAGAAGGTCATAGTCACTGCTGTGAGAGATTCCACAGGAGTCTTCTTGATGGACTTTGTTGAAGGACACGGGATGTTCACAGGACAAAAATGCTAAGAAAATAGGAAGCTACATTGGTAAGAAGAAGACCTGGAAAGGGGAGATTTTTTTTCCCCCCATTGTGACAATGCACCTGCTCATTCTTCAAGGATAACAGGCTGACTAGTGAGAATTTCCTTGGGAAATCTGACCCCATTTTCCCTACAGCCCTGATCTTGCTCCTTCAGGCTTTGTTTTGAGCTCTTGAAGACATAGAACTCATTCTGATAGGATAGAGATTGACATGTGCAAAGTATAGAACAATTTCATTGATAGTACATTCAAGCAAAGTGGCTACTAAAGATCCTTGAACAATAGTGGCAGTAATGCATTGTAAGGGAGCCACTGGATATTCAGGCTGGATTCCGCAGAGGATGTGGGACCAGGGATATCACTGCTCAGGTCAGATGGACCTTGGCTGAAAGCAGACAGTACCAGAAAGGTGTGTACATCTCTCTTATTATTGACTGTGTGAAGATATTTGACTGTCTGGGTCATAACAAACTATGGGTAGACTTGATAAAGATGGAAATTCGAGAACACTTAATTATGAGTAATGGATCAAGAAGCAGTCATGCGAACAGAACAAGGGTATACTGTATGGTTTCAAATCAGAAAAGAGGGGTGTCGGGGTTATATCCTCTCACCGTACTTATTCAATTTGTATGCTGAGCAAGCATTTGAGAAGGCGGGCTATATGAAGAATGCACAGCAGAAAGATTGGAGGAAGGCTGATTAACAAGCTACGACATACAGATACCACAACCTTGCTTGTTGAAAGCAAGGAGGGTTTAGAGAACTTGCTAGCAAAGATCAAGGATTGCAGCCTTCTATATGAATTACAACTTCATGCAGAGAAGACCTTCACAACTGGGCCAGCAAGGAATATCACAATGAGCAAGGAAAAGACTGACATTGTCAAGGAGGTTATCTTGCTTGGATCCCCAATCAACACTTGGGAAAAAGCAGTCAAGGAACCAAAATGACACGTTGCATTGGGTACATGTGCTGTACAAGAGCTGTGTAAAGTGTTGGAAAGCAAGGATGTCACTGTGGGAGGTGCTCAGGTGCTCTGATGCAAGCCATAGCATTTTCAGTTGCCTCTTCTGTATGTGAAAGTTGGACATCGAATCAGAGGACTGAAGAAGAATCATTTGAATCCATTTGAGTTATGATGCTATATATCATCGACTGCCAAAAGAACAAAGAAACCTGTTTGGAAGAAGTTTAGCCAGATTACACCTTAGCTGCAAGAATGACGAGACTTCATCCTGTTTTACGTTGGGCATGTTATCTGGAGAGACCAGTCACCGGGGAAGGTCATCACGCTTGGTGGAAGGGCAGCAAGAACGAGGAAGACTCTGGACCAGAACTGACGCAGCGGCTGCAACTCTGGGCTGAAACCTAAGAACAATCATGAGGACGCCCTAAGACTGGGTGGGGTTTCATTTTGCTGTGCATAGGGTCGCTATGAGTCCATGGCACTTAACAACAGCCAAGCAAAGAGAACAGAATTCTTCGGGAAAGTGGTGGGAGAGATGGGAACACTGTCTTCAGAAGTGTGTAGGCTTAGCTGGAGGAGATGTCAAGGAACGATAGTTGCACATTTTGATATTCATGTATAATAAGGGTTTCTATTAGTTTTGTAGTTGTACTTTTTTTTTACGTTCCTGCTCACTAGAAATAAAGCAATTATTATAGAAATCGTCTTTAAAAAAATAAATAAGGGAACATGGTGTGGCAGAAAGAACACTGACATTGGCGCTAGACCTGGCTTGAGTGCCCTCCCAAGCAGGGTCTGGGTGACATGGGCAGGATGCTTATCAGCAACGGACGTGTGGGAGGTTCTGATGATAATGATGTATGTCAGCTGCCTGACAGGGACCCAACCTTAATTACTGTGTGAGACATGGTGCCTTGTTGTGTGTACTAATCCCAAAAGAGCCAATTTTTTTACTATTGTGTAGCAGGATCAGGCCAATTCAACTTTTGAGGAATTATCGTCAGGTTAAGAAACTAGTCAACCCCTTTGATGTTGAGTCAGCCAGATACTGGTAGTCATCCCTTCCCCACTGACAAATATGGGAAGGTAATTTCATTAGGCCAGTCATCAGTGTGTGCTTTCCAAAACATTATAGTCATGTTACAGTAAACTTTTTATATTTGTTGCATCACAAAGATTTATTGAAGTGATAAAAGTTATTATGGAAAACAGTGTACAGTAACTATGGCAACAGTTATTTGATCTCACAGTAATTAGCTAAGCATTTAGTTGCACAATACTTTCACAATGCCTTCCTGGTTAGTTCATTAAACAAAATTAGCTTTTGTTTGAACTGCCTTCCTGCAGTGCCCTAAACTTGTTTTTTAGTTCAAAAGAATTGGAAAGTGCATTTTAAAACTACCTTTCCAAGCTGTCGTTTATAGACATATTTGAGGCGGTGACTGGTCTTGACTTGGGTCTTTGTTTGCACAATAATGTGATCATGATTCATTGGACTAGTTTATGAAGTGTGGCTTTCGACTTAGAGCGGACTGGGAAGTGACCTGTAAAAGTTGGGGGACAGTTTCGGCCCAAAAGACAGGTGGGCGATGCCTGTCCCGCTACTTGCTTCCCTTCTGTCCCCGTGAAACGGGCTGCTGAACTCCCAAGGTTGGAATCCTGACACCCCACGAAATGGTCATTTCCTGGCGGTCTGTTTGCCTCCTGAGACTCAGGACAAGTAGGTGTCCAAGTTTCCCACAGCTGCCCAGTCCTCCGCATGCCCCTTCTGCCCTGTTCAGCATAGCTGGCGCTGGCTTCATGGACACCCTCTTTGGCAAGGTGGATTGTCTTACAGATGATTCATCTAAATGCTGATGTCTTCTTCAGGATTTTTCTCGCTCTGGAGGAAGATGGCCTCTTAAACTGTGGTCAAGAGCTGCTTACCTGCTCCCCACCCACCCTCAAAGTCCAGATGAGGCTTAAGCTAGCCAGTTCAAAGGCCTAGAGACCCTAAGCAAGCACGTGCACACACACAATGCTCAGGATTTCAAAAAGGAAACAGAATGACAAATAAAAATAACGTTAACTTCAAAAATTTTTTAAAAAATTAAAAAGTTAACTTCTTGGCTAAAAATCTTGTCATTCCAAAATAAATGACCAAAACAGAATTTCCAAAAAAATTTTTCTTTTTGTTCCTTATCTGTACTTGGTTTGAATTCCTATCAACTCAATTCTGGTTTTTTGTTTGTCTTCTTGTGTGGGTTTTGGGGTGTGTGTGTGTGTGTGTGTGTGTGTGTGTTTTAAGCACTATCAGCTGTTAGACGGTGGCATTTCTGGCCTTTTGCACTCAGTCCGTGCAAGAACTCGCCCATTCTTTGCAAGGCAGAGTATATGGAGCTTCAGCTTCCCTGGCTATGCTTGTTACTCTAATGATAACCCCCTCTTGGGTTTGGATTGGTCTTATCTTTTTGTTATGCCAATGATGATAAAATTCATGATGGCAGAATAATGGGTTGACCTAGGTGACTTCAGTCCCTCACAGATGCTTTTCTTCCATCTTTACCAGCTCTGCTCTCATCCTGTTTAGCATCTCAACTGAAAAAACATCACTCAGCCAGGGGTTTCCCTCCCCACTGGGGATGGGGGAGGGGTGTCCTGCCCTCTTGTAAGAACTCCAGGTCCCTCAGCTCATCATGAAAGCATTTTCTGTCTCCCAGACCAGCCCAAAGGCTGTTGCTTCGGTCATACCTCAAATCATCTCCCCTGACTATGACCACTACCCTGTACAACCCTGGGGGACCCCGTCCACGCAGACTAATGTGTCAGTGACACACCTTGGAGTTGTGCGAGTTGATGGACTTGGTAATGACTCCCTCCTCAGGGTCCTGGTGGCCCTTGAGGTCTTTCTGCCTTTACCATACTCTGTCTTTATCCTGCACACAAGCCCTCTGTCCTCCGCTGGATTTGAGTTCCTAGAAGGGAGCCTCCTTTGACTCACAACATGACTGATGGGTGGTCAACTAGCCCATCCGCCATTTCTACAGAGGCTGAAGCTCTGTGCTGTGGATTTCATCCACAATCTTCTTTCTCACTTAGGTTTTCTTCCTCGGAATTCATCCAGAATATTCCCCACTCATTAAAAAACTACTTATTGTTTTATTAGTTTGGATTTGATACATGTACCTTTCCCTATTTCAGTCTCGAGTGGTATTGTACAACTATTGCCGCATCAGTTTCTAGACATCCTTTTTCTACCTGGACTTCTGGACATCATCTCCCTCTAATCCCCCCCCCCCCCCTCCACCACCACCACTAGAACCCCTCTCCCTGAACCCTTTATTCTACTTGCTGTCCCTGGAGTTTCATCAATCCTGGGCTTCATATACCGCCAAACAGAAAAGCATCTAACACAGCTTCAAGAGGGTAACCTCCATTGATATAACACCTCTGATATATATTCTTATATGAAGAAAAGCAAAACAAAGCAAAAAGCCCAAACAAAACCATGCAAACCAAAAATGCAGAAAAATGCAAACCAGATCAGGTCCAGCCTGTGTGGTAGGTGGAGATCTGACAAGGTTTTCACTGTTGAAGTCAGATTTATGCCATTGATCTTTTATATAACTCTCTCCCAAGCTCTCTGTTTAGTGACCACTTTCCTCCCACCCCTCACTTTCAGACAGAGGGACTTCTCTGAAGGCTCATTTCCTATTTTGTCCAACTAACGGTTCTTGGGCTCCCACTGCCATCCATCATCATCTTCTGCACATTGGATTCTCAAAATTTGGGCTCTGATACAGATCCCTCCTTTGACTTTGAATTATATGGATTCCAATCCCGCCCGTATCTGAGGAAGAGGGCCCTCCCCTCCTACGCCTACAGTGGAGGTCCCAAATGAGTAGGCATTGTCTACCACACCGTACAGGGACCACCACGATATTGGAGATATTGGGGAGAGGGAATGTATTATTGTTGTCAGTGTTGACACACACACACACGAATTAAAAAAAAACAAATCTTGAAGCAAACCTACATAAAATCAAATGTTTCCTCAGCTTCATTGAATGTTGCTTGGCAATCATTACCAAGGAGTCATAGCAAACTATACATTGAAGGAACCACCGACACCCAAGTAATTGCAGAAACAAAACCACAAAATTCTTTCAGAAACTGTTTGGCCTGGAAATTGCTTTTGTCGTGGATGCAAGTTTCCATGTGATTGAAATGGTCTGGAAGGGGAGTGGCTGGAAACATACTCGCCCATGGTTGTTGGATGCTTCCGAGTCACTTCCAACTCTTTGCAAACCCATGTCCAACAGAACAAAGAAAACCCTGTCTGGCCCCGCATGCGCCTGTGCATGCGCCCACCGTCCGCACACTTGCCGCCGTGCGTGAGCCCCTTCTTGCAGCCGCTGTGCCCCGGCCGCTCATCGAGGCTCGTCCACTTGTCGGCTGTGGGTTCCTCCTAAGGACATGTCCAAAGCAGGTGAGGGGCCGTCTCACCGTCCTCACTCTGAGGCTCATTCCAGCTGTACTTCTTTCCAGACGACTTTGTTTATTCTTCTGCCAGTATTCAGATTTTAATTTATATTGGAATTAAATATGTAACAGTAGTTCAAGGATGCTTAACGTTAAAACTAATTATCAGTACCCGGTGTTTGTGGGTTTCATTGTTGTGGCGGAGAGGACACATGGATATTCCCTTATTTTATTGAATGGAAGAAAGCAGGACAGTGGATTTGCCAGCCCAGGAGGGACGAGAGCCCCGTTTCTGCGGAGAGGGTGTGCACTCTCTGGGGCCCGTTGGACCACCTTAGCCCTCTCTCCCGGCCCGACTCTGAACACTGGAACCCTGAGCTGAGGGACGGCCCAGCCTGGGCTGTGTCCTGGGAGCAGCTATGAAGAGAAGGCCTGGAAGGCAAACCGGAACTGACCTTGCCCTTGACCTTCAGCCGAGGCTGACTCAAAATACAGAGAGGAGGTTTTTCCGGCTGCTGGTGAGCTGGCAGGGTGGACAGTGCTGGCAGGCCTTTCCTCCACAAGGAGCACAGAGTCCTTGGAAGGTGGATTGGGGTAGGCGCTTCCTTCAGTTAGGAAGGAGTCTTCTTGGCTTTCGACTTTGTGTGTGAGTGTGTGTGTGTGTTGTGTGTGTGTGTGTGTGTAATAGAAACCCCAGCCCTCAAAGCCGATGTGCACTCTCTCACTGCCATTGAATCACTGTTAACTCATAGGGACTTCTCCCCCCTCTCCCCCCCCCCCCCCCACTGTAGGTTCCTCAGCCTGCAATGGTTGATGGGAGTCGAAAGCCCAGTCTCTCTGAGGTGGTTTCCCTTGGCCAACCCTGCTGCTCACAGCCACCGTACACCGCAAGGACTCCTCTAACGGGTCCACTTTAGCCTGGTGAAAAACGGCTGCAAGTGAAAATAGCTCTCAGTGTGCTGTGCAAGGGAGCAAGCCCTGCTGGGCACTAGCTGGGAGGTTGGCACTGGGAATCCACCCGGAGGCTCTCTCAAGAGGAAAGATCTGGCGAATTGCTCCTGTAAAAGAGCCTGGAAAGCCCTGTGGGTGGCTCAGCGCTGCCACGTGGGGTTGCTATAGGTCAGACTGACGGGGTGGCAACCCACCGCACAGCAGCAGCAACGCCATCTAGAATGTTGGCGTGCCGTTGCTCGAGAAAGGTCACACCGACTGTGTCTCCTGAATAACTCGCTAGTCAGGAGTCAGCTTGCCAGGAGAACCAGAGTGGACCTGAGGCTGAGGCACAGTTGGCTGCAGGTTGGAGTCCAGTGGAAAATGTCAAGTATCTTAACTGCCTCTTGTGTTTGTGTAGTCATCATAGTCCCATCGACTCTCACCTCCCACGGAGCTGGGGCTTTTCAGGTTTGGGTTTTTTTCCCTTCTTTCATTTTTTAATATTTGAATTCATGTGATCTCCCACCTCGCAAGGTTGAGAATTGCCAGTTAAATGCATATACCTTTCAAAGGAAATCATCAAAAAGGACATTCCACTCGTATTACAAAGCTATTTTAGGAGTAAATATTTTGATAGATGTGGTTCAGTGCACCTGGGACTGAAACGGGGCTGAGCCCGAGGCAGTGCACAGAAAAGCCTGGGATAGTTCAAGGGTGGTTTCCCCCACCCTTGGGCATATTGCAAATGGCTGCATGGAGGCAGCATGAATACTAGCGATCTTTAAGCGCTGATCAGAAAACACCCCTTCCTGGGAAGAATGGTCTTATTGCTTTAACACGATAGTGGCCACATAACGATTCTCCTCACAGATAGCCTTGCTGGGGGGAAGCCGAGCAATGCATTGAATAGGGAAACGGCTGAGAAGCCAGGCAGCAAATGGCAGCATGAGTAAATGGGCACGTGTGCTGGAAATGATGGGCAGCTGTCGGGTCGGGGCATCGGCCCGTCCAAGGGCAGAAGATGCGTTAAACTGGAAAGATGGCTACATCGATTTTCCTCTTTTGAAGCTAGGCACTGAACCACTAACCCAACACAAATTGTAATGGATAATTTACGAAGGTAACCACGTACATCTTTCATCTGGGTTGTTAGGAAATAAGTGTACACACACATTGAAAAGGTTGACTGCTTCCCACCTGCCTCTCACCTTGGTAGGCAGGTTGCTCATTAAATGGAAATTTCAACCACCCCCACCCCCACCTCCACCCCCACCCCTACTGTGAACCGAAGTCCTGTCTTCCTCTCCACCTTGGGAAGCTCATCTGATGGAGATGCCCTTGCTTGCTGCTCGGCATCTTCTTCTTCATCACGGAGGGCGACTTTACCTCCCCGGTGCTGTCATCAGCATTCTTTAGGCGCGAGTAGGGGCTGGCTCCCACAGTGTGATGATCAACCTGCCCTCTGTCTCTCCTTTCCTGGTTTCCAGTTGGCTATGGGAGAACACGGCAAAAAGTGCTGCGGCAAAATGTGGGCAGCCTTGACTGAAAAGAACTATCAAAATGTGACGCCGTTCCTCCTCGGCATAGCCTCCATCTAGGCCTAGATACTTCTGAGACAGAACAAGGGAGCCAAGGTAGAGGTTCGGACAGAGTATGCTAGAGCCCAGGACAGCATCTCGGCACTACAGTTCCCAGCACCCCGTACTACCCAGATAGCCATTCCCAAGAATGTCCTGTGCTCAGGAAACTTTAAAAACCGGGATATGTCCCAGTAGTATGGTGGTGATGAGTTGCGCTTTGATCCGCATAGTCGGCAGTTCGAAACACCAGTACCTCTGCAGGAGAAAGACTGGGCTGTCTGCTCCTGCAAACTGTTGCAGTCTCAGACAGCCACAGGGGGACGCTGTAAGTCGGCATTGGTTTGATGGCTGCGTGTGGATTGAGGTGTACATGGGGTCTGGGAGAAGATTAGAAATAGAGGCCAGCTGTGCTGGTTGGTAAGGTTTTCCTTCTACAAATTTCTAAATAAAAGTCTAGTGCGATGGCCGGTGTCTCTTAGTAAGACAAGAATCTCATGTCAGCAACACTCTGAGAGCTTGGTTCTCAAACCCTCCCCCAAAGAATTCTGAGCTGCTGGATTTGTAACACATCAAAACAGCCCTCTGGGCACCCTTGGGACAATCAAACCGTGTTCTTTTAAAATGTTCTTTGCATCTGGGGAACAAGAAGACGTCTAGAAGGACCAAGGTCAGGGTTGTGGTGTGTGAAGTAAGGTTTCCCCTCAAGATTTCCCCAGGACAGCCCTCCTCCCCTCACGATGAAGCCTGCATTGCTGAGAAGGAAAGAAAACAAATTCTTCAGCACAACTTCCCTGGTTTTCCCCATCGATGTCGTTCTCAGTTTTCTTCAAAATTCCTCCTAATAGTCATCCCCACCCCGATGATCATTGTGTTTCCATGGAAGCTCAAAAGACAGTAGCTGTAAACCTCCCAGTTGACCTCTCTGTCTTGAATTGAACTGGTCCAGCACATCCCCTTGGAAGCCATCCTTTTAATTAGACCATTGTTGGTTCTCTTTCCTTCCGTCCTTTCTGTCTGTTGGTCTTCCTTTCTCTCCTTCCTTCCTTCCTTCCTCCCCCTTCTCTCTTATCTTCTTTCTGTTTTTCTTTTTTTTTTTTAACACCTGTTCAAGATCAATGTATTGCTGAGAGACCTTGTTGGCTGCGGATCACGCACTGATCACAGGGATATGTTTAAACATGTTCTTTGTGCCTCTGAGGGGGCTTCAGAAAGTACACGGACAAATGGAATTGAAGGATAACGGAGTTTTCCCCTGAACATTTTGAAGCTCCCCTGTCTGAAATGGAACCAGAGTAGCCCTTACCTTTTGACTTGCCCTTGGAAGTTCCTTGAGGGCAGAAACCACCATATGGCCTTATTCGGTGGATCCTGGATACGTGTGCTCAAGGACCTCAAGGGTAAGGAAAGAAAAATTTTCTCAAACACCCCAAAAGTTGTCAGCAGGCAAGAGGGTGAAGCTGGGCTTTTGAAGAACTCATCCAGGTTGTCTTTGTTAACACACACACCACAGGCCCACTGAGCTGACTCCAATGCACAGTGACCCCATGGAGGGCTTGACTGTAGACCTTTCCGGGGGTAGACAGCCCATCTTTCTCCCACAGTGGGGCTGGAGGGGCAGGGGGTGAGCTGGGACCTCACAGTTAGCAGCCCAACATCTAACCCACCACACCACAGCAGGAACACAGCTGATCAAACCCTGGTAAACCCACTGCCCTGAGTTGGCCCACTCTGGTAGGAGTGAGTCCCGCCCCATGTTTCACCGAAGTGAACTAAGCCCAGTATGCCCCCAGAGGAAGCTTCCAGAAGTTTCAAAGCAGCATCTGGTTTTCTAAAGAGTGTTCCGGAACAGATGGACTATCTTTTCAGATCCATTTACCTGAAAGGTCCTGTGATCTCTGTATTTGCTAAGTCTGTTATGTTCCCTTATTAAAACGGTTCCTTGTGCTGAGTGGAAAACTGCTCATCCAGAGAACAGAACTGCATTGGTTTCAAGCTTTCTAACATGCAGAAATTGTTTTTACTTTTTTAGCGAAGATAAACACTTCATTTCCCCTACCTCGACACATAGTGATATGTATTTTTAAATCTGGTTCAGAAATGATCTGGTTATCTCCATGTGTGTTTGTTTGTTTTAAGTCTCTGTGAAGCCTTGCTGATCACTGTGAACATGTAACTCAGCAAGCTTCTGGCCTCTCACCGAAGGTCAAGGCTGCTGCTTGGTCCCTTAGGTCTGCAGAATCTTCATCTGAGGCACAGGCCCCAAGAGCTGGTCACAACTCAAAAGCTTCCTTCCCCAACTCATAGCGACCCAACAGGACAGAGAAGAACTACCCCCTTGGACTTCCAAGACCCTAAGAGTTTACGGAAGTAAAAAACCTTGTCTTTCTCCTGGTGGTTGGCTGGTGCCCTAGAGATTAGCAGCCCCATTCATAACTGACATATTATTATTACATTATAAAACTCAAATGTTGCTGCGGGAAACCTGGTTGGAGACCTGGGGATTCCGTAAAGGCGTTTCATTCAGTCACTGGAAACTTTCTCAAGTGCGTATTTGCTCCCCTGGTGCTGTCCACCAGCCTGGAGAGGTCCAGCTAGAGATCCCAGACTTGCAGGAGAAAGCCTAGCCCGCCCGCCCAGAAAAACCCAAAACCAAACTTACTACCATCAAGTCGATTTTGATTCATAGGGACCCTTTGGTGCAGGGTAGAACTGCCCCCATGGATTTCCAAGACTGTAACTCTTCTTTGTGGCATCACTGCCCTGGTGGGAGCAGGAAGCCAGCCCAAGATTGTAGCTCTTTACAGGGTTCGAAAGCCCCCTCTTTCTCCTGAGAAGCAGCTGGTGGTTTGAGGGCCCAGAAAGGGTTGGGAAATGCCAGGTGTCCACTTCTGGTGGCCTACAGCCCTGTGGCAATTAGAAGTGGTTGAAGATGGCTTGAGGGGACTCTGCCATGTTTCTACTGCTGCCCAAGACAGGTTTTCTGTCTTCAACCCCCCTGAGCAGATAAACATAGCCTTTTGTAAAACAGCAGCCAGGCGACAGCAGTGAATGAATGAATGATGGATGAATCATCCCTGCTGCTTCTACCATTTCATATTGTTTAGGTTGTATGTGTATGATTTGTTAGGTTATTTGGAGGGGAGAGGGGAGTGCAGAGAACATGCAAAAACTTGTCCCCTATAAATGACTAGCCATTGCCTCTTGGCTTTATGCCAAGTTGTCGTACAGAGAAGCGTTTCATAAGCACACCCTACATTTGACTGGGGTGGAAACCTGTGTGCGTCTAGAGAGTGGGTCTCAGGTTGACCTCTGTGGGCTCTTAAATGCGAAACACAGACAGGCGTCCCTGAGAAAGCCCTGAAAGGACTGGTTGACCAGTCCTTTAAAGTTAGCCAGTCCAGCATACGTTCACTGTCCCTTGTGTTCCACTTGTAACCCCTGCAGCAGCACTGCAGGAGAAAGGCCTGGCACTCGTTCCCTAAAGATGACAGTCCAGGAAGGCCTGCGGTGCAGCAGCCTCCTCTGTAAGACTGGAGACCCCCACGAATCAGAGTTGACTTGATGCTGAGCGTGGTTTTGTTGGTGTGGTACAGTGAGTCACTTGATATGGCTCTTCTACAGATGACTGGGTAGAAACATGTGGATGGGGGGTGTTTGGGGCCCACCAAGGAGATTGGATAGCTTGGCCGCAATGTACATATGATACAAGGTCCCCATATGGAGTGGGGCCATGCAATGCTATATGGAAAGCAGAGGTGGGGATTGGTCAGTTTGTTATTCCGTTATATTTTAAATGAGCCATCTTAGACATGGAAAGCGGTAGGGGGCAAGGGGGAATCTCACGGTCTTTAAGAAGGAAGAGCTAGGAGTGGGGCATTATCATCCAGGAAGAAAAGCTATCCCCTCAGTCTCTGGGCTGAAGTGCCACTGCCCACATCAGAGATGGCTTTGACGAAACGGAGCCATAAGAACAGCAGTGAGCTCCCTAGTCCATGGAGCAAGAAAGCTAAGTGCCTTTGGACAGGAGGCTTGTTGGTAATGTGGGTTGCCTCTTGAGCCACCCTGGACTCGTCCATCCTTCTACATCATGAGCGTGAACCAAGAAAACAGATCTGATGAAAAAACAGACCGATTTATGAGAAAGCATTATCAGCAGCCAAACTGGCGGCATTAGGTTCCTGATTGTGCTTCTTGATACCTGTGTGATCGAGGGCCTATGGTGTAAGCTCTACTCCATCTCTGGTCTCACTTTCCACATCTGTATGTGAGAATAGTCATACTATCTATGTAATAGGGTAGTTATGATGATTAATTAAGATAACTACGCTAACTGAGGCACAACACTTGCAGAGTAATTGTTAACCACTGCTACAGCTGTTGCTTTTAAATAAGAAAAAAATTGAACTTACCATCTATACTAGTGGTTCTCAACCTTCCTAATGCCGTGACCCTTTAATATGGTTCCTCATGTTGTATGACCTACCCATCCCCCGCCATAAAATATTTTCATTACTACTTTGTAACTGTAATTTTGCTACTTTTTTGAATTGGGTCCCTGTAAAAGGGTTGTTTGACTGCCCCCCCCCCCAAAAAGGGGTGGCGACCGCAGGTTGAGAACCGCTGGCCTAGACTCATGTTTGTTAAGGGCCCTCCAGTCTGTCCCCCTGGCCTTACACCAACCCCCCAATCATTCTTTGGGCCCCTTGTGGCCCATCTTATATCAATCCATCTTGTCCAGGGTCTCCCCCCCCCCCCCCCCCCCCCCCCCCCCCCTTGACCAAGCATGATGTCCTTTCCCAGGAACCAGACTCTCTTGATAACCTTTCCAAACTACTGAAACTCCACCTCCCCATCCTTGCTTCCACGGAGCATGTGGCTGTGCTTTTTCCAAGACAGATGTGTTTATTCTTTGGCAGTACATTGTACTTTCAGTATTCTTCACCAGTACCACAGGTTAGGCTCCTATTGACCACTGAGTAACTGTGGCCCATTGGGAATTTTTTATAAAGTTCAGTAACATCAGAAATGCATGAAATTAGATGGCATTACAGGTAGTCTCCAGTTTCCAACAGAGTTTCCTTCTCCCAACTCCAGGAAATAAGTCAGTCCTGACAGAAGTGAATGCCTCTTCTTTTTTATTTTTTTCAAAGGTTTTTCATTATGATTGCCTTTTATTATCACCACCTTGAACAGTCCGTGAGTGAAAGCAATCATCGTAACTGTAGTTTGTGGTAACTTGAATTCATCATAAGAGACGCGCTTCCTGTGTGCATCGTGACACAGAGAGAGATACAGAACAGGAAGTATTACACAGTGATGGGGGGGAGACATAACAGCACTTGGGGGGGGGGTGCCCTTTCTCAGTTAGCATTGGGATACTGTTGACCCATGAATGACTAAAATAAATCTTCAGGAAGTAAAAGTAATGCTTGTGGGTTCCCCTCTTTTGTGAAAGGGTCTCCCTGGATAGCACTAACGGTTAGGTGCTCAATTGCCAGCTTGAGCCCCCCACCCCCAGACCACCAGGAGCAATTTTTCGGAGCTCTGCTGGCAGAGTGAGTTATAGGTCGGCTGCTGCGGCAGTTCGATTTTCTGTCAACCTGCACTTGTGTAGAGATGGAATCCAACCTGTTAATGGGGTCACAGCCGGATGATGCTTCCTGGAAGGTGTAGCCATTTAATCAAAGAGACACTGGGGATCCCTCTCCTCTCTTTCTGTCCCTTCCCCTTCCTGCTTGCTGGGGCTCTGTGTGCCTCCAGGGGAGTCTCCACATGAAGGGCCCAGCCCTGAGAACTGTCTGTGTCCTGCCATGTTTCCACTGATCTTGGATCCACACAACTGTGCCCCCACCAGCCTCTGAGCTTCCTGCTTGACCTTTCTGTGTCCTCGCCCTGAAGCTATGTGAGTCTGAAGAGGACTTCAGCTAACATCAGGCCCATTAGACTGAGATGCCTTCTTGATTTAAGATTACTTCTAGATAGAAAGCCCTTTCATATACATATATGTGTGTCACTGGTTTTATGTCTCTAGACAACCCGACCAAACCCTCCTGCTAGCCACAAGGTCAACAGTTTAAAACCATCCTCTGCTCCATGGGAGAAAGATGGGGCGCTGTCCTCCTGGAAAGAGTTATAGTTTCGGAAACCCACAGTGGCAGTGAGAAAGAAAGAAAGAAAGACTGAAGAGCCCCTTGAGTTGCAAACTCCCCTCTAAGAATGTTGCTTGAGAAGAGTCCCAAAGGTTGACTTCAGAGAGTGAGAGCTCCAGTCACGCAGCGTGACGTGGTGAGATTCACTAATGCAATAGTGCTGGGTTTAGAATGACACGGCAACAGAGCGGGGACTCCCCTTCTCCACGACCTCTGGACCAGTGATTTGTGCACTTCTCAGGCAGGCTCCCCCCTTTTCTTTCTGAATCCTCGCATTTTTGAAGACAGATACCATCTGTCCATCTCCATATCCTTAGGTTGCTGGGAAGTACGTTGTCACAGATACAAAAGCCCTTCCCAATCTCTGTGCCATGCTGGACAAGCCTTCCTCACATCTGAATCCTAAGAACTTGGTTGGATCACTTTATGCTTTGCTAACATTGGAAGAAAATAAAGTCGTGCAGGGGAAGAAAGAACAAAACCCAAACTGCAGAACAGTGTACTGCAGCACAAGCTTTATTTCGGGTTTCTGAAAAAGCAACCAAGTAAAATCAGCTGGTCCCAACAGGAAAAACCCGGTTCCCCGGCTGGAGCCCATGGAATGAGAACCTGACCTACACACATGCTTTTTATGGCCAACGTGCCAGCTGCCTCAGAGACACCACCTGGGTCGTCATCTATTTTTGAGAGAATCTACACCTCCGTGAAATTCTAGGAAAGAATCGCAGCAGCTGGCCCCACATCTGCTTGAACGATGCAGTGTGAAAAGGCTCTAAATATAGCCAGGGCTTCAACTCCGATGTGCTGGCTCCCATGCTGCGCTCTGAAGAGCCACTGAGCTAGATTTGACGGAGCTTATCCTTCAGATAACCGAAAGCTGAAATGGCGTCATTTGCTCCAGAAAGCACCAAGTATCGACCTTGAGCAATCTCAGTGAGCAAACGTGGGCTCTAACTGGCCCGTGTCCACTTGCCAGCTGGAGAGAAAGCCGCTCTCTGCACTCAGGGGAGTCGAGATAAACTGCCTTTGCAGACTTCACAAGAAGTCTTCGTCTCAGCCCCAAAGACTAAACCAAGCTCACCGCCATCTAGCCCCTGCTTGACTCCTAGTGAGACTGTCCCTGTGAGCCTCGTCTTTCTCTCGTGGAGTGGCCGATGGCTCGCACCCAGTGTGTAACCCCCCAAGCCACAAGGGCTCCGCTCATCACAGCCAGTCCTTCAGCCATGCTTTATTTCCTGTCTGTCCCAGGCCTCGGATCTGCAGCTCCAGGCCAAGCCCGCTCTCCACCGGCCTCCCCCTGGCCCTTGGCTTCTTTCTTCACTCCCTCTCTTCTTTCCTCATCTCTGCTCTCTCTTTCCTCTTTCTAGCAAAAGATAGTTCTTACTGCCTGCTCTGTGTCGCAGCTTTTTAATATACTGATGGTGCAGGGAAGTTAAAGGAGAGGGAAGAAAAGGTAAAGGAGAGATATTTCTGCTCGCATTATAAAGTCTTAAAGTCATAGGCTCCCATATTTATTTGGCCTACTAACCGCCCCCCCCCCCTTTCAGGAGTAAAAAAAGAACTCAGAGTCCCCCACCCTCCCAGCCATTGAGACCTTTGGTGCTGCCTCCCATGATCCAGAATAAAGTGTCGGCATCTGCTTTTGCAGCCGCCCTGCATCGTCCCCGAACCCCCTAGGGGACGCTGTCACCCACTTTGGGCCGTACTAATCTAAGTGATGTACCAGACATGGCACTTAGTGATTTAGCTAACACCGTGCCGATACAGAGGTGCCCCCTGGTGATGCAGAAGCTTCACGTTGGGCTGCGATCCGCAGGGCCGGCAGTTGGAAACCACCAGCATCTTCGAGGGAAAAAGGTCGGGCTTCTTACTCCTGTAAACATGTCCCATCTCCGGAAACCACAAGAGGGTCACTGTTTGCCAGCATTGACTCGATGGCAGTGAATTTGGCTTGGTCCCTGTAAAGTAAACGTTTGGATAACACTTTACCTATAAAGCAGTGTGTGTACAACAACCGTGGCCTGCAGGTGCACTGTTTGCAAGAGTGAGACTATAAGGTCTTGCAAGCCTATGATTCCAGAAGCAAAGGCACTGCCATTGAGTCCATTTGGAGGCCTCCCTGGAGGACAGAGTCGAATTGCCCTGTGGGTTTTGAGGCTGTATGTCTTTAAAGGAGTACCAAGTCCCATCTTTGTCTCTCAGAGCTAGTGGTGCCTTTGAACTGCTGGCTGTGCAGTGAGCAGCCCAACATGGCATCCGGTACACCACCAGAACTCCACAAGTGTACAGTAGGAGCCCAGCTGCCATTTATTGAGCACTGACAACCTGCCAGGGATTCTTGATATATATATATATATACATTCTCATATTTAATTATTACAGCCATCTGAGGATAGGCATTGTTTTTTCAGTCATTTTATTGGGTGCTCATACAACTCATCACCATCCATCCATCCATCCATCATATGTCAAACACATTTGTACATGTGCTGCCCTGTCATTCTCAACACATTTGCTACTTAAGCCCTTGGTATCAGCTCCTCATTTTTTTCCTTCCTTCCCTGCTCCCCTCTTCCTCATGAATCCCTGGTAATTTATAAATTATTATTTTGTCATATCATACACTGTCATATGTCTCTCTTCACCCATTTCTCTGTTGTCCATTCTCCAGAGAGGAGGTTATATTTAGATCCTTGGCTCCCCCTTTCTACTCCACCTTCCCTCCACCCTCCTGGCATCACCACTCTCACCACTGGTTCTGAAGGGATCCTCTGTTCTGGATTCCCCATGTGTCTGATTCCTATCTGTACCATCCTGTGTCCATCCTCAGGTCTAACTGGATTTTGAAGGTAGAATTGGAATCATGATGGGCAGGGTGGGGGGAGGGGTAGTATTGAAGAACTAGAGGAAAGTTATATGTTTCATCATTGCTACACTGTACTCTGACTAGCCCGTCTCCTCCCCGCGACCCTTCTGTAAGAGGATGTTCCGTTACCTACAGATGGGTTTTGGGTCCCCAATCTGTACTTCCCCTCTTTAACAAAGTTCTTTGATGCCTGATCCCTTCCACACCTCATGGTCACACAGGCTGGTGTGCTTCTTCCATGTGGACTTTTTTTGCTTCTGAGCTAGATGGCCACATGTTTGCCTTCAAGCCTTTAAGACCCCAGACGCTGTATCTTTTGATAAGCGGACATCATCGGCTTTCTTCGCCATTTTTGCTTATGCACACATTTGTGTGAGCATCATAGAATGGAGGATAGACATTGTTATCTCAATCTATGGATGAGGAAACTGAAGCTCGGGGGAGAGTGAGTTGTCCAAGGTTACAAGCTAACAAATCAGGGTTTGAACTCAGGTTCATTTTGACTATAATGTGAGTTCTCAACCACTGGGATTTACTGAGGAGTCTTTCTTGTACAGTCCCCACAGTCAATGACCTCTTTAGCTTATCTGCATGCCTTTCTCAATACCTGCCCTCCCCCTCCCCCCAGGCTTCTTCCTAGAACTTAAGACTACTCCCCTGAAAAATTATATAAATCTCACAATCCAAAGGAAGTAGTCATCAGGAAAGGCCCAAGTTCTTTACCCTAAACTAGTTTTACTTGTATTGCTATATCTTTCCTTGGTAAATTCAACAACCACAACCATTATTCAATGGCCAGCCTCTTTCAAATTTGCCCAATTTCCAGAAAACTTTAAATAGCATCTTTGTGTATGTCTCATGCACCTTGAATTTGCTTATAGCATTCTATTTTAGAAAGTACTTTCATGGTTTACTAAAGACCAGAGAGATAACTTTGAGGCCTAAGGCGTGCCTGGCACAAGCCGTGGTTTTGTTGGTCACTTCTTTTGTGTGTGCAAGCTGGATAACGAATTAGAAAGACCAAAGGATAATTGACGCTCTTGAGTTGTGGTGTCAGCAAAGAATATTGAAGTTACCATGGCCCTCCAAGGGAACAAAGAAATGTGTCTTGGAAGAAATATAGTGGATGCTTGCAGACTTTTGCCTCATCTATTTGGGGCATGTCATCAGGGGGGACCAGACCCTGAGAAGGGCATCATGCTTGGTAAAGCGGAGCCTTGGTGAAAAAGAAAAGAACTATCAAGATGGATCGGCACAGTGGCTTAACAACAATCGTGAGGGTGGCCAGCAGAACCAGGCAGCACTTCATCCTGTTGCATCCAGGGTCGCTGTGAGGGGAGCCAGGTCATCAACCCCAACAACACGGCATCACTCATCTTTGCACTTCCAGTACCCCAAACCTGCAAAATGGTCACCAATAAACGTTTGTTGAAATGAGCAGACGTGCATCTTTATCAGAATGCTTGACAAGCACAGGAAATGATGGAGAGGACGCTCCGTTGGAGGGCAGTTACCCCAAGCATCCTATTTTTGCAGCTATTGCAGGGATCCTGGGTGTGAGGTAGATGCTCTTCTGCTTCACATCGTTGTCTTTTTGCAATTGGCATCCGAGGGAGTTTCAAGATGCTTGTGGGAAAATGAAATGAAAAATTAGTGAGATTTCTCCATGAACATTTGAGCAAATATACACCCCTGTCAGCAAATTTGCTCTGTCCCTCCTCTTAGCCTTGCTAACTCTTACGTTATTCTGCTAAAGTCAGCTCACCTCAGCGTGGGCTACATGCCTCATCTGTGCTGGTGTCTCAAGCATGACCCTTAGCAAGTGGCCTTATGGCTGACTGTTTCCTGTTTTCTCATCTGCCTTTTTCAGTAAGCGGTGAGCTCATTGAGGACAAGACCCAGTCATGCTCCACTCAGTCACTGTGCCTGGCATACCTATGCTTACTCAACATTTGATGACTAATATTCAAGAAAACAGATTCGTGGGTCCATGATAACTGGAATCGCTTGTGTCTGGCCTAAGTGTCTTTTCTTAAGTAGTACCTTAAAGCCATGGATTTTCAGGTGTTTTCAAATTCCAATGTCTCCCACTAACAGTTGTTAATCAGACTGGCTGATCAACTACTGGGCTTAAATCAAAGCATTCACTATCAAAGCCTTTTTGTTTATGAGTACAAACCCACCATTGATGTTTCTGAAAAGAATTATTTTCTCCTCAGAATGCCGGTGTACACATGTGATGGCATTTTTCATTGGCGTTTAAAGAATGTTGGCCTTTGATGCTCTGCCATGAATGGAAATGATTTCCACATTGTAAGATCAGCAGTGAGGAAAACGGGAAAATTCTAGGCTGACACCTGGGAAGGAATATAATAATCCCCAAGCATCAAAGTCCAACAGATACCTTTTTATAACATAGGTAAACATACAGATATTATTGCCTGCTAGTAGTCCATGTATCTCATGCTGTGAAAAACGGGTTAAGATGCCATATTAAATAGAAATGCCTTTGTTAAGACACCACTGAAACAAAAGACACACACTTGAGCTTTGTTGGGTTTCGGGTAAAGTTATAAGGAGCTGGTGGGGCCCATGGAATCCAAGGGAAAGGGAACTTGAACTTGGATCTGAAATAGCGCTCTCTAGGTCAGCGGTTTGAAACCAACATTTCTCTCCTTTGGAGAAAAATGGGACTTTTATACTCCTGTAAAGAATTACAGTCTTGGAAACTCACAAGGGCAGTTCTACCGCCTCTGAGTCAGCATCGATGACTCGATGGCAGTGAGTTTGGGTTTTAGAGGTCATCGTGGGGGTCATAAGATCTCTCATCTCTGCGTTCCATGTTTTGCATCTTTTCCCTGTGTGACATAAACTGGCTGCCTACCTTATATAGTCTCTCTCGCTTCCAGCAAAACAGCCCAGACTGAATAGGATTTCCCATTCCCATTCCAGCTTCTCAGAAGAGGGGAGGTGGCTGGCACTGTGAAAAGTCAGAAGTCTACTGTGGTCCAGGGAGACAGACCATGTGCTACAAACACAGTTACTGTATTGCCCATATGAATACAAAAGAGGCCATGACCAGGCCATGGTCATCTTGAACCAGACAGGTGACCTCTGCCATCACTAAAACTTTTTAATATGATGTGGAAAGCACAGCATAAGAGAGCCCTTCTCCCAGATGCTGTGTCTGTGGTGGCAGTGTCTGCTTCCTCCTCAGACTGTGTATACTTTTAGGCCAAGAACCACATCTTACTTCATTTACGTCTCTAGTATCTGGAGCACTGTCCAATAGGCATTTGGTAAATGTGAGGCTGAGTCAAAAAATATTGCTTTAAACTCATAGAAGCCTTTATTTAAAATATCAAAATGTGAAGCTGTTGTTTTTCAATATCTCCTCCAGCAGAGAGGGCAAAATCAGAGATGCAAAGTTGAGGGGAGTAGGTTTCTTGAGGAAATTCTCTTAGGAAAGCTATCATTCCAACCTCTGGAGAATGAGCAGATCCCTTCAGGTGATGGGGAGGGAGAGAGGCTGGAAATTGCTCTGCACAACCTTTCTGGTATTTTATTCGCCAACATAACCCTGGGTTTTCTATAAACCTCTTTGTGATAAGCCCCCATGATCGTCCTTTGCTCTTGAATGCCCCTTTAGAGTCCAAACAAATAGCTGACCTCTTGATTTTGATGGCCCCGCAGATCCTCTCAGCAGCTGCTGTCTTGACTGGATGTCTCTTGGTCAGTCCAAGATGAATCGAGTTACGAGTCATTCCGCAGATGTTCTGAGCTTTGGGTTTGCTTAAAAGACTGATGGACAGTCACTACTTGGAAAGGTCTGCCTTCAACTTTATGCTTTTAAGAGCGATCTCTATGGTATCAAACTGACAACCACAACTCAAAAAAAAAAAAAAAAAGATTGGCCAGGAACCCTGAGGGACAGTGAGTTCATGCTAATGAGGGCGGACAGACTTCAATGAAGGAGGGTGAGGACGGAGAGAGCATGACCAGTGCCTCTGAGCGCTGCATGTAGGAGCTGTTGAACTGGCGAATCATTCGCTGTATTCACAACAACACTAAAAAAGTAACACTTTAGAGGAAGTAGGAGCTGAGAGCAATCAGTTAGGAAAAAAAAGAGTGGTGGAGGAGGAGAAGGAGATAAAGAAGAGAGATGCTAACAAGCAAAACCAAGTCTTTTAAGTAAGAAACCTATGGGTAGCTACCACTGACTTTACTTCTGTCTCCCCCAAGCCTATAGGTGACGACTACAAAAGACTCCAATCTCATTCCACTTGTCACGTTAATCCTTTATGCATGGCATATATCAAATGCATGTGTTACTCAAAAGTTGCTTACAAAAGCTAGATGGAAATTATAAGTAAATGTCACCGCTGGTTGCAATGGCTTGTCATTTTATTCAACAATTTAAAATTGATCAGCCCCTAGCCCTGAGCTTGATGCGAGAATCCGACATCTCTGGGAGATGGTGAGTGGTTAACTGAGTGTTCTGTAGGAGATATTCTTTGGCCAGCTCTGCCGGGAGATTTGGATTAAGATTATAAAAATCATGAAAAAGTCATGTTCTCTAAAGAACAATCAGGCAGGATCAGATGAGGTACCAGGAAACCTGTTTTGTCAATTCAATGGAAAGATTTTACTCAGCAATTGCACATGAGGGAGTCTAGGAAACATGTTTTTCCACAGCTTTAGCCATATACGTGTTGCCAATAGCTAACAGGGGTGAACTATTTGGGAAGCAAGCCAGCTCTTCTAAACAATAATTAACAAGGCTTTCAAATAGCTGTATTAATTAGAATAACCAGCAGGAGCTTCTGTATAAACAACCCCCAAACCATAGTGGTTTATCAATGAATGTGTCTCTAGATAGAAAGTTCAGTGCAGATGAGAGAAGGGAGAAGCCCTGCTTCGTGAACTACTCAGGGATCCAAACCCCTTCCATCTTGCGACTTCTTTCTGAAAGTCTCTTCTCTTCAAACTGCTCTGTGGGCCAAGAGTGAGGCTGGTGCAGGTCTTGGCATTGTGCACCTCACTTCTGCTCATATTCGTTGGCCCAATCATCCGAGTCACATGTACAACATCTACTTACAGCAGGTTGAAGGTACATCCAGAAGGAAAAAGGAAGGTGTGTGTGTGTGTGTGTGTGTGTACACGCTGAGAAGTACATTCAGTGTCCACCCCCTTTGCTATCTGTCACTTCTAGATGTCGTGGGAAAGAAAAATGTTGCGTGGAAGCCTTTAGCATCTTCAAAATAAACCTGGATAAAAATGGAAAGTGTTTCCAAGTCGCTTCTTTCAATGACGCGAAGGATAGGAGTTAAGATTTAGGAAATGGCCTTGACCAGCTTCTCACTGCTGGTCCTGTTGTTGGCGTGTGACAGACCATCAGTTTTGACATGGCTGGAAACTGACAAGCGGACGGATTCTAAAAAGTACAGGCGATCTACTCAGAAAACCGAGAGGCCTCGTCTGTCTGCTTCCCCAGCACCACCTTGTGAGAAGGACAGGCCAGGAAGACACAATGCCGACCTCCTAGAGGTCCTTATCCCCAGAAGACACGGTGCACTGTGCCCAGTCATGTTGAATACCCCGTTTCCTCTGGAGCACCGTTTCCAAACCAGGAATTTAGGGGAGAGAGCGATTCCACCGTCCTGTGGGCCTGCAACCTGTCTGGTGCCATCTAATTGCCTCCCTGCTCACAGCAGCTGTGCCCGCAGCGTGGTTTCAGGGCTTCTGCAGATATAAACCATCCTACGGTGTGGGTCACCGGTCCCTTACTGCAGCCGTCGCACCCTGAAAATACTTGATATCTGCACAAAAATCCAGCAGCAGACACGAGTACGATCCTCCTCCTTTGACTAATGATGAAACAAGGTACAGAGATGTCCAGAAAAAGAAAGAAATTGCCCAAGGTAAAAGAGCTGGCAAGGGGCCCAGCTTGAATGTCAACCCAGGCAGGCGAGCTCCTGAGGTAGCCCTCGCTGCCGCCACCACTGAACTCCAGTGCACGGAAAGCTTAAACCAACCGAGGCCGCCCGAGGACTCGCTGCTGTGAAATGTCAGGGAGACTGACTGTCCTGCCGCACTGCGCACTTTCAGGGACCTTGTGTATTAATCCACCTTGCAATTAATTAATCCGCCCTGCCCAGGGTGTTTCAGATATTACCGAGGGAAACACAAACTGATAGGCGCTATCCTACAGTGATAAAGGGGCGGGGGGGGGGGGGGGACCCATGTGATGGAAGATTGGGACCGAATTGCAGAGTCAGCCCCTCCATTGAATTTGGCAAAGGGTTCTGATCTTGTTGCTGGCCAGCCAAGTATTCTTGCTTCGATTTTTACTGGTTGCATTTGAAATTTATTTGGATTCCATTCAGTAAGTGGTCACGGGCATCTATTACGTGGAAAGTTCCATGTTCACTAGACTACAAAGGAGAAGGAAGCTAGCTTATTAGTCACCAGGGACACCAATCAGTGGACGTAGCAGAATGACCTTCGATGTGGGTGAGGTTGTTGGAGCGGTGGGAGGCCATCCTGTAGGTCTTGAATCTTCAGCCGACAGGTGCTGGGGTCCTTAAAGCAGTGGTGCTTGTGCTCATGACAGCAGTTAGCCTTCCTCTCTGCATCAACGTTCTTTTCATACAAGCAACCTCGTTGAGGTATAGGGTACGCACTCCTCAGTCTCCTCATTTCCAGTGTATGGCGCAGTGGGGTTTTTTCAGTATGTTCACTGAATTGTTCAACTCTCCTTCTGAGAAAATTTTCATCCCCGAAAAAAAAAAAAAAAGAAACCCCATACCAATTAGTAGCCACTTCTCACTTTCTCCCAAAGCCCCACATACCTAACTCCATCACTTCCATGAAGCTGATGCCAACTCGCAGTGGCCCTGGGGGACAGGGTAGAACTGCCCCTGTGAGTTCAGGAGACTGGACCTGTTCACAGGAGGGCCTGGTGTACCTGTTCAGAGGGGCTGGTGGTTTCGAAATTCAGACCTTGTGAACGAAACCCAGTGCCTAACCACTATGCCACCAAGATCCCCCACCTTCACCCCCATCTCTAGGCATCTGCTGATCCACTCTCTGTGGATTGGCCTATTCTGGGCATGTCATATGTCCGGAACATGTAGCGTGTCATCCTTTGTGTTTGGCTTCTTTCACATTACCTATGATTTTCAAGTTTCCTCTGTGTGGTAGCATGTACCCACCCCGCCTTCATTTTGATTAACATTCCGTGGTGTGGACATAGCCCCTGTTATTTAACCATGTGTCGCTGACGAACCTTTGGGGTGTTTCTGCTTTTTTTTTTTTTTGTGGCTGTGACGAATAATGCTGCTGTGAACACGCGTGTACACGTTTTTGTGTGGGCATATGTTTTCATTTTCGCATCTCTGGGTGTATATCTACGTGTCGGATCACTGGGTAACATGGTAACTCTATGTTTATCCCTTTTAGGAACCGCCAGGCTGCTTTCCCAAGTGACGGCTCCGTTTTAGATTCCCACCAGCAGTGTATGAGGCCCCCTTGCCGCCGGCTTCATCAGCCCATGCTGTTACCTTTCTTTTTCATTGTAGCCATCACGTCCTTGTGCGAGACCTGCCCTCCTTGTGGTTCTGATTTGCCTTTCCCTGCTGGGTTACGAGTTCAATGCTTTCTCAGCTGACCTAAAGCAAAAAAAACCAAACAAACCCCAAAACATGGAAGCACTGTGCTTTCATAGTACATACACAATGGGAACTCCAATGCCACCGGATTGAATTACTTAAGCCAGAAGGGGAAGAAAGAAAAAAAACCAGCCTGTGCGGGACAAATGGCACTTCTGGGCTGAGAATGAAGCCTGGAAGGGTATACAGCGAAATGCCGGGGTGGGAGTAGAGGGGGTTCAGATCAGGCATGCTCCTGGGAAGTAGGGCTGCATGCCGCATGTGTCTGGGCTTGTCCTGGAGCCGCTCCAGGACTCCCGCGGCCATGGCTGGTGATCGAGACCATTGGGTCCACAGTGTGAAGGCCCTGGCTCAGCACTTGGGAGTGGAGCCGGCCGCCTCTTCTGGGTCTTGCGATCGGTGGTTGGCCGTGGTTCTCGGCACAGTGACCTCTCTCTCCTCGAGGACCCATCAGTCTGGGTCTCACAGGTGGCCAACAATCTGTCTCCAGAACTCCTTAAAATAGGCTGGACTCTCTCGACTGCCCTGCTGCCTTAATGGCTGCGGCGGGACAAACCATCTCTGGGTCTTGGAGTTGTCCCTGTGTCTCTCTGTCTCCATTAAAAGCGCTGCTGCTCATTGCCCTCGTCTTTACTGGGTTGTCCTGTTTCCTCTCAAGAGTGCCGAGCCCCACGCAGCTTTCTTTGTGGGTGTCCGGGGCTGAGGAGACGTCACAGCTGTGACATCTGGCGTCACCAGCAAGCAGCTCTAGGAAAACAGCGTTCACAGAGGTAACTTCACGAAAAAGGAGGGGGAAGCAGGCGGGGCTGAGCAGAATCCAGGGGACCCTCTGCCCCCCCAAAGGTCCTTAGACCTCTGAGAAAGTGCCCCTGGCTCGCCCATCATGGGCGAGACTTGACTTCTCCCCAGTGGGCTGTGTGCCCATGTCACCAGTTAGCATGGCTCAGGCATGAGCCCAGGAAGGACAAAGGAGGGAAGAGGGGAAAACAAAGCAAAACACGTGCCTCCCTTGTATCATCATTACTTCTGCCTTGTTGCTTCGGGTTTTCTGTTTGTTTGTTTGTCCTTTTTAAAATTTTCTTTCACTTTTGGCCCAGGCTCAGGGGGCTTGAGTGAGGAGGAATCGTTGTTGTTAGCTCTCCCGTGTGCAACAGATGGAAACACTGCCGGGCTCGGCCCCACCCTCTCGGCTGTTGATTGCGGCCAGCGCATCACTGCGCGTCTGTATCAGTCCGCCTGGCCGAGGCACCTCCCCTTCTCCACCGAGCAGGATGGCAGTGGTTCTCCGGGGACTCGTCTCCCACGGTGGTATGTCCCAAGAGCGTGAGACAAGTCTCTCCATCCTCGCTTCTCAGGAGCACTCTGGCTGCACTTCTTTCAAGACAGATCCGTTTGTTCTTTGGGCAGGCCACGGTGTTTTCAATCTTCTTCCCCAGCTGGGAGAAGGTATGGTCTTGGCCAGTTTTATGGGCAAAGCATGAATTTTGTCATCACACACCCAAATAAGGAGAAACAATAACTCAAACCTTTGCTCCTGTGTTGTGGTAGCGGTTTTAAAGCTTCGGTGGGCTCCATCTTGGGTGTTCTATTAACACAGACATTATTTTGGCTGAAACTTCACCTGGTGTTTCAGGTTGCCACCACCGAAGCCCCTGAACTGCGGCAGAATCTTGAGGGACTTTTAGTAGGACAATCAGAGAAGGGCTGAATTAGATGTATTGACATGTGAGTAGGAGTTAAGCTCAGATGCTGCTTGCTGCAAATGTACAAACGACCCTTGAGTGTTGGTTGACCCTTTCCTGCCTGTTGGAGACCTTTGTGTAGCTTTAGCTAAGTCAGAGATGGGCAAACTTTTCAGACAGAGACGTCCATCTTGTCCTCACAACAATTTAACAATGACCTGAGAGCCGTATTTGACAGACTGTTGGATTCGCCACTTTCTGACTATCAGCCTCTAAATGTGTTCCCTCGTATTTCAGAGCCGCACGTTGCCTGCCTCTGAGCTCGGCGCTCTCATCACGTTCCCTCTGTAGCCCTCTGTCACCTGCCCTGCCATTCGCTTCACCTTTCAAACAGAGGTCTGATGACATTTGCCGCTTGCTTTCTCCAGAGCCTGCTCTCTTAGAAATTCTATATCCCACTCTCCCCCCCCCTCCCCAACTCCCCGCCAGCAGTTCAAAACCACCAGCCACTCCTTGGGAGAAAGATGAGGCTTCCTGCCCCCCCCCCCCAAGAGTTCCCGTCGAGGAAGCCCACCGGAGCAGTTCAGCACTGTCCCAGAGGGTTGCCATTGAGTCAGCCTCGCTGGACGCCAGTGCGAGTGGATTTGTTTGGGTTCATATCTCCCTTCCCTCCTCAGTGAGGGGACGTAGACATCCCTGGGAGGAAAGATGGAGGAAGGCGAGGAAGCTCTGGAAGAGAGAGCATGAATGCAGATGAATGAAAGGACAAGAGAAAGAAGACATACCGCAAATGAGACACAGACTGAGGGTGGCTGTTTATGAACGCTTCCGTACGATCCTGCCCCCCTGCTCTTATCCGACCCAGGAGCAAAGTCTGACTGGAGGCGGCCAGTAGGAAACGGACAAAGCGTGTCTCTTTCAGGGAATGAAAATGGACGGGAGGCTCTTGACTCTTCCCAGATAAAAACTGAGAGGAGAAGGACCATCACTCATTCCAGTAGCCAAGCAACTCGGACTACTTATTTAGATGGCAAAATTATCACAAATTTAGACACCCCCAACATACTTACTTTCTCTCTTGTTAGAAGCATAAAATTATTTATAGTCACTTATCCACTTCAGTTGTAATCCCTCTGGCCCATTTCATGATGGCAGATCCCAAGATGAACAAGTGAATTCAAATTTCTCTCTAAACACTCCAAGTTTCAACAGCCCCTGCTTTGTACCTGTACTATTTTTGCGTCAAGCCAAGTGTCTGAGTAGCCTTCAACTAGCATGACCTTCCTGCAGCCACACCTGGCCATGAGGTCTCTCCCAGCCAGCTTCTTCCTTACTGTCCCACTCACACGTCCGGGAGGCGAGGGGAAGGGGTTCCTCACTCTGGGACCCCAACCC
The DNA here is from genome assembly GCA_004026705.1 of Nesogale talazaci. Lineage (NCBI taxonomy): Eukaryota > Metazoa > Chordata > Mammalia > Afrosoricida > Tenrecidae > Nesogale > Nesogale talazaci. The sequence continues at coordinate 26,797 of PVJH01001342.1, read as the reverse complement.
CTGCAGAGGCCGTCTCTAATCGGCTTCACAGGGTCTCCACTGCATGGAACCCTATTGAGGAGCCTGGTGCTGCCACGGTTAAGTGTTCAATTACGAACCAAAAGTAGTGCCACTCTGTGCATATTGTAGGCCAACTGTATACGTTTATTAGTTTATTCACCAAAAGTGGTGTTGTTGTGTACTGTGTCTTATTCTAGGAGCAAGTGTCCATACTGAGAAGCAGGCATGAGTCTGCGGCCATACCACCCTGAACGCGCCCCAGCTCGCCTGATCTCGGAAGCTAAGCAGGGTCGGGCCTGGTTAGTACTGGGATGGGAGAAGCAGGCATGAGAGAACCCCAATGGAGCTCAGCAAAGATTATTCCCACTACTGGAAACCGCCTGAAAACAGATTGGGCTGCCAGCCTTCAGAAGTCCCTCAGACAGAGCAGAACGGCCCCAAGACAACAGCCCTGGAGACAAACACCACCACCACCCCACCACCCCCCGGGGAGGGATGTAGTTTGACTGTGTCCTGGAGAGTTGCCCAGAGTCAGGACTGACTTGCTGGCAATGAATTAGTGCCAAGACCAGACCCTGATGGCAAAGCAGGGAGGCACTTGTCTGTGGGCAGAGGGGTCACCGTTTGAACTTGCCAGGGAGAAAGCTGTGGGGATCTGCTGCCCGCGCTGTAGAAGCCCCGCCAGCAGCCCCGCCCCGCCCTGGAGGAGCTCTGTGAGTCGGAATCCACAGACGGCGGTGGACTTGGCTTGGGTTAAGTAGCGGTGGTCTTTGAGGGGCCTCCCAGTTCTGCCCACTTAATCTATTTGAGGTCTTTCCAAGTAATGGGATTAATCTTTGTTGAGACTAATTTGGGATTATTGAAGGCCTGCCTCCTAATATGAGCTCTTCCTCCTGGAATGGTTTATTTAAAAAACAAATTTGGAAGACTAGATTAATTAGTAGACATTTCTTAGTAGCCCCCAATATGCAAAGGAATTGCCACACGTTTCAGAAGAGTCATAAAGTGCTGTAAGGATATTAACCCTTGACATAAAAAAGCACAGGCTTTGAATCAGATGCCCTGTGCCTCGTGGGTTACCAGTTGGGCTGCTAACTACAAGGCCAGCAGTTCCAAACCACCAGTGTCTCCTCAAGAGAAATCTGAACGTTTACAGTCTCTGTGAGTTCTTCCCTGCCTCCAGGGTCGCTGTGTGTTGGCATCAGTTCAGTGGCAGTAAGTGAGGTGAGTCAGGTGGGGGCAGAAATGGAGCTGGCTGCCTGCCAGCCACTGTTGTAAGCACTCGCCATCACTTCCCACACGAGCCTTGACCCCAGCTCACGGAGGCCCGTCTGTGCTGATAACAGCTCCGTTTTACAGATGGGGAAATGGAGTCATGCAGCTCAGAAACTGGATCACAGACCCCCGGCAAGGACCCACCAGAGGCAGCATCTGAAGTCAGGCAATCAGGCCACGGAGACCCCATTTTCAGTGCCTCAGTGACAGTCCCTGTTGCTGCAGGGACCAAGGGGTGGGCATGGGGATCCTGTTTAACCACCTCAGCATCAGTAAAACATAACAAGACGCATGGTTCTTATCAACGACGGCAGGTCTGTAAGGGTTTGTGGGGGGGGGGGGGGTGTTTTTTTAACATGTTTCAGCCCCACCCAGATTTCTGATTCCTTTAAACCAGCTGAGGTATGTGGTTTGTTGTCAGTAATCTGAGGTTTATGTCAACATCCTTCAGAGCAAGCGGGGTGGTGTTTCTTTTTGTTTTTTAATTAATCTCGATAACTCCCAAATTCAGGGCAGTATTAGTCAGCACTGATAGGACTAGGTTTGTGGGGAGAGTAAAGAGCTGACCAACTTCAAAAGTCCCTGCTTTCTGTACCTCCAGTGCATTTCCGGGGCTGCGTCTTGCTGAACTGTTTGCCCACATGCGTGCTCAGAGCAAAGCTGTGCAGGAAGAGCTGAGGTCAGTGAGAAGGACTGGATCGTGATTTCCCTCCCAGCCTCTATTTGATAGCTTCTCGGCACCCAGTGAACTGTTCAGAGCATAAGCCCTTAACAGTGTTCAAGGCACCACCTACACACACTTTGCAGTTTTAAACATGTATGAAGTCCAAGTTAGGAGGGTATAAAGAATGCTGCATGACCCAAGCTTCCTCAGCAAGTGGATTGGCAGAGGCAAGAGGAGACACTTTAGCCAGGTATCTTATTGCTCTTCAAAAAAAGAAAGGGACCCAGTAGGAAAAGAGTCCCCCTCCTATGGGTTTTCTTCAGGGAGAATTTGGGGTGGGTCATTTTGTGGAGGACAGGTAGGGGGCTTTGGAGGCCAAGGGTTGTAACTGCCCTGATCCCAGAGTCTGGGCTTCCTCGAACTGTGCTAGTTTCCACTTTTTTAAGCCCCTCCCCCCGCCCCCCAAAACTGGGTCACTGTGATTTCCGTCTCAGTCTAAGCCAGATCAAAGACCATGTGACAGGTTCTGAAATCACAGAGGTGGTGCCATCTCTGGGGCTCAGCTCTGGTTCTGCAGTGACTTGCCAAGGCATTGGGGATGGAAGTAGGTCAAGCCGCCCCCTCCCCAACTCTCGCCAGTGGGAGGGTGAGCCAGGGGTGTGGCGGAAGAAGATACAGAGTGTGTCCAGAGAAGACAGAAGGGCTGGCTGCTCTGAGGGGACTCCAGAGGAGTACTGCCGAGAGGCGTCCTGGAGGATGCTGAGCCGTGCACTGGGGAGAAAGGATGACGTGCTCCCAGCGGGACCCAAGAGCCCCATCAAGCCGCCCTTAGTCATCCAACCCAACCATCTCTCTTCCCAACTCCATCCACATGATAGCCATCCACCCGACCGACCTTACATCCTGTCTTTTGTTTTTGACTTTTTTAGAAATTCTTTCTCCCACACCTTAACTCACTGGCTTTGTAAATATAAAGAAGACAAAACACACTCACAAAAAAAGACGACGTAGATTCTATCTTTTTCGTCCCTAAAACGAACCACCCGCAGGACTTGTTCCACCTACCTCTTCCATCTTAGTTCCGTCAGGTGAGACGAGGGAGCGTGGCAGGGTGCCCGCAGCACAGGCATGTGGGAAGGGGGGTGATCGCTGAGGAGAACTTTGCCTGCCCTCCAGAAAGGGACACAGCCCCAATGAGAGGCCAGCTGTAAGCCGCACCCAACGTCTCTGCAGACCTGAGTTGAGAGATGGAGAGCCCTCCTGGTCCAGGATGTCTGAAGCCCACCACTGAGGACCTAGAAATGAGGTCAGAGGCAGGCAGCACGTCCCGTGGAGGGCATACCGTGGAAGAGAGCACAGGTCAGCCATCCCTGACGGTGCCTGCCTAGACCTGTGACAGCCACAAATGACTGACAGGTCCACAGATCTCTCAGTGCTGTAACTTCGACAGAAGATCGACCACCACATTAGCCCACCCGCCTTCCCTCCAGTCTGCTGCTTGTGAGGCTGCAGTGGGGGAGATAGGGGTCCTGTTTCCCCAAAAGAGTTGCATCAAAATGTACCACCAGCCAGTCGGCCTGGTTGACTCTGAGTGGTGGTGACGCTGCTTCAGCTGCCAGCCAGTGGAAGACCGTGGGGTCAGCCCCGTGCGTGTATCAGGGCTGAGCTGAGCCCACAGGATCTTCTGTGGCCAACTTCTTGGACGTCGGTCTCTGGGCTCGCTCTCCAGTGGACACGCCGTGGGTTCTGTGTTGGGATGCTAGCACAAGCGCAGCAGTTCTAGTCCCCCGGCAGCTCCGGGGAAGAAAGATGGGAGTTTACTCCTGTCAAGAGGGACCGTCTTGGGAACTCAAGAGGGCAATCGAACCCGCTCCTGTAGGGTAGCCAAGAGCTGGGCTGACTCCACAGCAGCGATTTTTGAGCGCTGGTTATTGAACTTACACAATACGTGCGACAGGCAATGTGCTAAGAACTTGACGTGTGTCATCTGATTTCATGTTTCAAACAATCCTACAAAGTAACGGAGACTGTCGTGATGGAGGAAAGAGTGACAAAGGGTTGGGTAGCTTGCCTGAGTTTTGAGATTTGAGCCCAGGTCTGCATGGCTTTTTGTCGCTCTGCTGTAATCTAGGGCGGCAAGGATTGTGTCTGCCAGTAGGCTGGTTACATACGCCTAGCTGTAGTCTCCCCTTGACCGAGCTCTACTCAGGAGCTGCAGAGGACCTCAGGCTCTGTGCTGTCCGAGGACTGTGGGCGTGGGGGACCAAGGACCTGAATCCACAGCGTCTCTCCACACAGTCATTTGTCCAGGACACTACCTGGTAAAACCAGTGCCAAGCTGCTACCTCTTTTGCCACATGGAGACTTGCAAGTCCCTCCCTCCTTCCACATCTCGCCATCCCCGTGCAGCTGGGTATATGTACAAATGGGTCGTCTCCTGTTCCTGACCACTCCGGGCTAGAAATTGAGCTTACTCTCAGTGCAGCTGCTCTACCCAGGACCCCATCCTTCAGCGTGGACTTAGAGGAGCCTGGGTTAGAGTTTGTGGGAGCTATCAGAGCCCCATTCCACTTGGATGTTGTTGCGAACTGAGAACATCCTCAAAGCCAGGTTGAATGTTAAAGACCAAGCCACCGTGAGGGACACGTAGAGGTCTTGTCAAAAAATAAGATCACTTGCCAGGGTTGATCCTAAGTTCTTTTGATTTCATGCTCAACTAATGTGAACTTGATGATCACCTGGGAGGGGTGCACTGTTCGATAAAGGGCAGAGGCATGAGTTTCTTCAACAAGTCTACTAAGTGCCTGTTAGGTCAAGAATAACAGAGACAAATGACCTCTTGCACGGAGTGGCATCATAGCTTAGTTGTTATTGGGCTGCTAATCACAAGGTGAGTGGTTCAGATCCACTATCTATTCCAGAGGAGAAAGATGGGGCGTTCTTCCCCCTGTAAGCATTCAGTCTCAGAAAGTCACAGGAGTGGTTCGATGCTATCCTACCGGGTTCTCGAGGGTCCCAGTCCTTTCTGTGGCAGTGAGCTGGCATTTGTGAGTTGAACCCCACCCTTCCCTTTAGGAGAGACAGGCAGGTTGCCGATACAGGCTAAGCGCTTTGCTGGTGCCGTGCTCCCACAGCCATCCCAGATTCAGCCGTGCACACTCAGCGGAACTGCAAAGTTAGGGTCACAATCCTAACCACACGGATAATTCTGCCCACCAATCCCAGCGTGAGCATAAGGCAGGAGATGTGAGTCAAGTTTCCCCTGGGTTGACCCTGCTCTACTTCTCACCGTCTCTGTCTGTCTGTATAAAATTGCATCTTAGGGAGTACAGTGATAGTATTTAAAGGTTTCATATAGCAAGGCCCCAGGTGCAAGTCAACTACTTCACCATGTACCCAGCCAATGAAAGAGACTTATTCCCAACACTGAACGTGGTGGTGGCAGTGCTGGACCTTCCTAAGAGACGGTTGCAGGCTTGGTTTGGACTGATGTGAGACCTCATCGTACGTTTTGATGTTTGACGTGTTTTGCCAAGTCAGATTTGCTTTCCCTCGAGTGCAAATGGACAGGCTGGTGTCAGCCACCCTGGCTGGTGTTTCCAGTGGGCACCTCATTTGGTTTCCAATCGTAGCTAATGACAGACCACATTTGGGAGGTGTATTTTGGTTTGTTCCATAATTTATGAAATACAGATAATTATGAAGGGGCTTCAAAATTCTTGGAAAGATTCTGTTATCTCTTTACATTTTCTTTTCATGACCCTTTTGAAGCCCCTCTCCTATTTTTCATTCCGTGACATTGCGGTGATGATAAAGTGAAGGGTATTATAGACAATTCCTAACAAAAGATTTCGTATAAGTGACAGTTCCAACCCTCTTCATATTGAACGTGAACTTTACCAGTGAGAGCCAGGGAAAGTCGTTAGGCAGAGAGGTGGCAGGATGGTGGTGAGTTTTAACAGGCTGACTCTGATGACCCTGTGAAGCCTGCTCTTGAAGTAGTGTGGCTAGAAACCAGGAAGGGAGCGAGCGAGCGAGTGAGCAAGGGGCTGCAGTGGTTGAGACCAGAGACGAGGGTCTAAGTGGAGGCCGTGGAGAGGTGGCAGCAGGTGGGGGAGATCTGAAGTCAGAAGAATGCGAGGCTTTCCAAGCAAAGGGCACCTTCGAGGTTTGCAGCTTGGAAGGTTGGATGGGTAGAATATTGAGCAAAGAAGGACCCCACGTTGAAGGGAAAGGCCCTGCAAGCCTGATGCAGCGCTTGAAACACGGTCAGAAACTGAAGGCTAGATCTGGCAGAGGCAGGCCCTCCAGGAGGTAGAGGGACCCCGTGGCTGCCACAATAGGCTCAGGCAGAGGAAAGGGGTGGGGGGGGGGCGGCACCCTGCAGTGTTTCCTTCTGCTGTGCACAGTTCCCGAAGAGCTGGCAGTGACTCGATGGCGCCTGACATCAACAACAGCAACAGCAGCCCTCCTCTGTTGTTGTTAGGGCGCCAGAGTTGGTTCCGCCCCATAGCAACCCCGTGCACAGCTGAACGAAACGCTGTCCTTTACTCCTCTCTCGCTCTCACGCCAATGAGTGTACTTGAGCCTGGATGCGTAAAGGGCCACAGGAGGCCTCCACGGCAACAAAGGATATATATTTCAAAATAAGTTATCCTGAGCCGCGCGTAATTGCTCCAAGCGATCGGCATGAAAAGGGACAGTGGCACATTTCCTGCTCCCTGCCGTATCAGAGCCGAGCACCCCTGAGCCTGCCCACAGTGCCCGGAGTACCCTGGTCTGAGAGGATGGCCCCGGCCTGGGCACCCAACCTGCGTGCTGACTGTCCGTTGTTTAGCATCATGCCAAGAGACAGGAACCCCAGAATCAGACTGTCTGAGCGCCTGTCGCTCCGTGTATGACTCCAGGCAGAAGCCTTCATCTGGCTAAACTTGTTTCCACCTCTGTGAAGGGGGCGTGGGGTGGGGTGGGAACAGTGCCTCCCTCCTGGAGGTCACATGGGGAAGGGTCACGAGTCCCTGCACATGTAGGACTTAGAGCTGCCCTGGGCACACGTGTAGTCAGCAAGCTGGAATGTTAGCTATTCATGTTACTGCTTCGCCATTCCAGTGGCAGCCAGGGCCTGTGAAGATGGTAGCCACTGCCAGGGAGGCCAGAGTGCCCCACCCCATTGGCAGTCACCTACGGGCCAGCCCCCCTTCTGCTGAGCATGGAGGGAGGACCCTGCTTTTTTTCCACTTCTTCTCCTTCAGCACTGTGGAGCGAGCATTCTGTTCCAAGGGCAACCTAGCAGGTAGTCAACTTCAAGCCCCTTAGCCAGAAGCAAGAAATATTCTCTTCTTAAAAACAAACAAATAACAACAACAACAAAAAAACAGGCTCCCCTTCTTCCAATGGGAAGAGTGAGAGGCTGTGTTTAGAACTCCTCTGGCAGCTGTATGAAAAGTTACCTGTGAGCCCAGTGCAGTGCACGCAGACCCTTGTGTGTGGTGTGGAAGAGAAGCGGCCTGCCGTGTCCCCCGCCCCCCACCCCCCCGCCAGCCCAAAGCTACTGAATTGTCTTTGTCTCACAGTGCATGGTTAGCTCTGGAGTGGGGTAGGTGGGGAATGAGTCCTTTCTTGCTAGTTGAGCTTTACCCCTCAGGGCTGTGGTGTTGCCAGTTAGAAGTCCCTAGTGGACAAGTCTCTGGGACTCGGCTGTCCCCTCCTGCAGCACAGGACAAGTCCTAGATCTTTGAGTGGAAGATATGAGTATCCCCACTTGTAGTGATATGTCTGAGGATGCCTGCTGAGATCCGCAAGAAGCTGCCAGACCGTGGAGAATAGACTCATGACTGTAGGGGCTTGCATCGAAACCAACACAACTGTAGGGCCAGAAGGAGTCTCCTCACCAAGCCACAGTGTCTCCGAACGCTGCAGCGGGTCTTAGAACTGGGTAATGCGACGGGGACCCCCGAGGGCAGACCAGCCCTCTCGGAGCGAATCCAGCCCCTATACGGTTGAGTTTGTCCCCCACAGTTGTATATACATCACTCAGCGGGTTGAGATTCTGAAATCTCCCAGGGCCTGCTGCCGTTCTCTGGGCACCACAGAATCCCAAATGAAAAGAACCATCTCCCCCCTCCCTCCTTGGCCTAACTGTAAGGCTGTGAGAGAGTCTGACTGTCAGGCCTTTGCTCTCTGAGTGACCAGGATAAACCCCAGGGTCAGCTCTCCGTATGCAGCGTCTTTGTCAGTCACACAACGGAGAGCTGGCCTCACTTCGTGGGTTTGTTGAGCTGGGGGAAAGCCTCTGGCCTTTGACACACACACACACACACACACACACACACACACACACACACACACTGCTTTCATGGTGTAGTTTATGTTGTTCAGATGACTTCCTGCTGTACAGGCCGAGGGAACAACCACCCAAAGTCAACCCCCCCAGGCCTTGTCCTTAGTCACCTCAGAGACGGGAGGTTAGAGGCTGTGTCTGGGAAAGGGAGCGTGGTGAGCTGCGGTGGGGGGATAAGATACCTGTTTCACTTCCACATGACTGAAAACTGAGTCATGGGACCGGCAGATAAAAAGGTCATTGAGCCATTTGTTCCGCCCTTCCCTTTGGAGCCCTGGTGGTGAGCTGGAGTGGGGGTAGGGGGCCTAAGCCCCGGGCGGTTCTGCAAGGGCAGGAGTTAGAAGCCCCCAGCCCACTCCCCAGGAGACAGGTGAGGCGATCTGGCCCTCCAAGGGGCCATGAGTCAGCATGGGCTCCTTGGCATTGGCTTGGGCTTTCTGTGGGAGTGGGGGGCCAGACTACACCCGCACCCCGGCCCCGCCCCAGACCCATGTGTGTGACTCCCCAGCAGTGAAAGCCAACCCCACTCCAGTTCTCCCCTGGCACCAGCCCTTCCCCTTCCTGACAACAGAAGGCAGCGTGCCTTTCCGTGCCACCCGCCCATCCCCTGAAGGCAGTCTGAGCACGGTCAGGAGAGGCAAGTCCAAGGGGGTCCTGCCGAGGGGGGTGAGGTCTCCCCGCAGGCTGCACTGGCCGATCCCCTCGTGAACCTTGTCCGTCCCGTCGTCACCTCTGCCTCCCGGGACCACAGAAGCAGGCTGCTCGTCTGCTCCGTCTCACACGAGGTCGGGAGCTTCTCACGCGGAGCTGTGAGTGGCTTCAGCAAGCCTGAAAGTTCAGCGTCTTAAGCAAGGCCCATGCTGAGCGAGAGAGCATGATCTAATAAGGTTGGATTGTCCAAACAAGAAGCCCCAGTCCGGGGCTGAAAGGTGTTTTGTTTTGTTTTTAAGAAGGAAATGTTAAAAGCTCTCCTGTGAGAACCTTAAAAAGGTAATAAAGCACATAGGTTAGATGTCTGCATCCTTTACATTTCCACTGCGATAGGTGGTGTTGAAACAGACGTCGAAGCATCATGAGAGATGATGGGACAGAAGCAATCGATGGGAAGCTCTAGTCATTTGTGTAATAAGGAGGATGAAGCATCGGCAAACACGTGGGACCTTTTGCTCAGGTCCAAAGAGCAGTTGGAGATACCAGCTCCCAATGCCCAAGGAGAGAGGACTCGTGCTCAACCCAGAGCCCCAACTCTGGTGGGACAGAAGGGACTTCCGTGCCCAGCTCCCGCCTGAAAGATTGGGAACAGGCTATTAACCTCTTGGCTCCCCAGCTCTTCCATCTGAGTTGAAAAATGGAATGTTACTGAGACAAAACCTATTTAAAATAAGTACCTCGATAAGTGATGCGATTAGGTCAAAGGAACACGTATCATAGCTCTCTGTTCTGAACGTTCACTGTGGCTTTCCAAGTGAAGACCCATATTATAGATAGTTTTCCATAATCACGTGTAAAGCCCTGGTTGCTTTAAGTCCTTAATCTTCTCATTCATTCTCTAGTTTGGAGCTTGTTTTTGTTTTTTTCTTTCTTTCTACCCCGCCCGCATCACTGCCTTGGTGTGAGTAGGAAACCCAGCCTTGCTCCTGGAGAGCGGCTGCTGGATTTGAACCATCAACCCTGTGGGCTGCAGTCCTGGATACAACCACTGCACTACCAGGGCTCAACTCTGTTTTTCCTTACTCTCTCAGCCAATACCATCCTCACAAATCCAAGCATCAGACTAAATGTGAACCGAAGTGGAGCCTAACTTTGGCAGCCAAGTCGCTGTAACGTCATGAACATCTTCCTTTGTCCTTTCCTGTCCCTTCACTGAGGAGCTCATATTCGTACCACACCTACTGTTGGATAAATGACAGGTTGTTGGGATGTTTGCGAAATCCCTAGTGGTTTAGAACAAGCCTGTCTCAATCAGAAAACATGGGTAAAGAGCATAGTCTATTGATGCATTTCCATAGATTACCAAGGGGTGAGAGACACCCAGTGCTAAGGGTGAGCTCATTTTTAATAGGCTAGATAATGACTACAACTGGAACATAATTGGTTTTGTCAGATGAGTTGATAGCCAAAGCTGCTCCCTGGTAGTTAAGTGCTCCCCGGCTGTCTTCTGTGTGTATCCGAGAGGGGGTGACACAAGTCAGGGAGGGGGTGGTGTTCTGGGTGCCCTATGAAGGCATTTGTGTGGTCTACCAGCAGAGGGCTCGGCCCAGACACGCTCACAGCTAGAGACAGGCGCAGATCCTTGTCCTTCCTTTTCAAGTGATAGAGACCAGCAAAAAGGGGTCTCCCTCCATTCTCTTTAGCTGAGCTCTTTGCTGCCTTGCAGACACGGAATCGTGGTGGAAGAATGTGGGACGAAAGCTAGACCTATTGTTTCTTTGTCGTTGTTGGTAGTTTTAATTCTCCAATGGTGGACATCTGCCTCTGCCTTTCAGAGACTCGTGGTCTGGATCACCAGTCCAGTTGCTCTACCCAGTGTGGGATGTCTCTGGAAATTCTTAATCAGCGGTCAGCATGAGTCTGCCGTTCAATTGATAAGCCGTGCGGTAGTCATGCACATTATGCAATATGTCAGCATTTCCCCTTTTTTTCCTGTAAATGGTCACTTTCCTGGTGAGTGGCATTTGAAGTCTTTTCCTGGTTAAGAAGCTTTCAGCTGAAGTCATCAGGGATTTCCCCCTTAGCTATGTGGAAAGAGATCCAGAGAACTCAGTGTCTTGCTTGGAATTCGAAGACATTTGGAATAATTGTGTGCTCATACTTGAGGAAATAGAATTGAGAGACTCTCGGTTTTCTCAAAAACAGATCATGACTGGGTGAGAGGAGAAATCATCCAGAGACGTTCGTGTCTCTGGCCCTGTGTGTTTTGGAGGTTTGGGGTTTGTTGGGCTTTAGAGATGCACCAAAGTGGAAAGATTAAAGTAAAATATAAGATGCTTGTCGAGTGTTTGGGTTTTGTTTTTTCTAATTTCCTCAAAGCTGACAGAAACCTTTCTGGTGCAAAGCATTATTAGAAATCTGTCTAAAACATCTCCCCCCCCCTTGTTCCACCCATAAAGCCACCAAAACTTAGGGTGGCAGACCAAGGTCTTGGAAAGCATTTGGGACAGGACAGAGAGAAAGGGGTGCCCAGCTGCAGAATTCCGACTGGTGGCAACCCCTGTTGTGTGAGTGTGGAGCTGTACTCTGTACGGTACCCAGGGGCTGGTTTTCCTGACTTAGATCACCAGGCGTTCCTTCTGTGGCATCTCTGGGTAAACTTCGGGTTAGGAGACTTGAAGCTTCATTTCCACCACCAAGGGACTCCTGTAGATGTGAGGGGTGTAAGAGGGAGTGTTCTGCTCTATGGCAGGAATCGAGTGGGGTGGGCAGGGGCCGGCTAGTGGGTGTGAGAAAGAATGAGGACACTACTTGAGAAGCGTCAGAAAAGGCCTCTCTGAGAGGTGACCTTTGCCCTGCCCTAGAAGGGACTGGCATGGAGAGCAAGAGAAGCAGGCAAAGATGGGGGGCGCGGGAGGGGGGGCAGTTCAGGCAAAGGAAACGGGGGCTGGAAGGAACGTGGAAGGAACCCAGTGAGGAGGCAGCAGAAGCCATTAGGACCTAAGGGAGTCGCTGAAGAGAGAGACGGCAGCTCCAGGGAGAAAGTAACAGCGGAAGGGCTCATCTTTTCAAAGGTTCTTGCACAGCCGTTCCACAGCCCCCCAATTCTAAACACAGCATGTGAAAGACACGCCAAAGACACCGTAAAGGCTTGGGTGTCCAGTTTGAACCAGCTGCAAGTGCCAAATTTGTATCTGATGACAGATAGGCCTGACTTAGCGTGACTGCGCTAGGCCAGAACAGGGCCCCCAGACTTGCCAGCTACGCAGCTCCTGTTGTCAACATCCGTGTACACAAAGGAGACTGCACTAAGGACAGGGATCCTTAAACCCAAGCATCTTGTGATCTCACATGTTTTTTCCCGTCACTCTCAGCCCCAGCCTATGGGTTCCCCATGGCTTCGGGATTCTGAGTTCCAGATTTCACCATAGACCGAGGGTGACACCTTAAAGTCCCGTGTCAAGGAAGGACAGCGCCCCCCGCCCTGCTCTCTCTCTCTCTCTCTCTCTCTCTCTCTCTCTCTCACACACACACACACACACACACACACACACAACTTTTTATTATTTATCTCAGAAGGTAGGAGAAATTTGTTTAGCAGGACTAAGTGAAACAGAGAGAAACAAAAGCCCATTGCCATTAAGCCGATTCTAACTCAAAGCAACTCTTCATAGGCTGACCTTGCAGTTAGCAGCCCCATGCCAGCATTTGAGGGAGCCTGATAATGGCCCTGAGACCTGAGGCCTCCCAGCCCTGACAATCAGAGATGGCTCGGATGCCTCCTCCCTGGGCTCGGGCAGCCCCGTTGCAGCAGTGTAAGGCAAACAGAGCATCTGAAGGACTCGCATCTAGAATGGGGGAAGATGGGAAAGATGGGCATGTGGACAGCAAGCCTTCAGAAATTGGAGTTGAATGTAGGAAATACTTGTTCACAATAATTTTGCAACTGGAAGTCAAGTCTTCACGACCTGGGGCAAGCTATGGGGCAAGTCCCCATTGGCACTGCTCCCCACCCTCCTAAAGGCTCCTCCAAGACCCAGAACCCGGCAGTGAGCCTTGCGCAGCTTCCTCTCGAGTGGCCTGCATTTTGGAAGCATGTGACCACACCCCAGAGACAGCCGAGGGCAGGGGTCTGGTGCTTGCCAGTGCCCCTTCCCCAACCCTGAAAGCCAGCAGGCTGCACCTCTGGCACCGCTTGCTTCCTCGCAGTGAGTGTCCTGTCAAGACCCACTGGGTGCCTTCACTACCTGTAAGCCATGCTTGCCCGCCCCACTAGCTCTTCATGATACGGCACTTCAGAAACACAAGAGCCAGTGAGACCGGCAGGCCCGAGAAGTGCAGGAGCATCTTTGTATCCAGACAGAGCATTCAGTCACGTGTGGCTCTGGAGCGTTATTCCTTCGCGCCCGTCTTTGTGTTACATGTGTGGAGGTGCTGTTGGCATGTGTGCCTTACTGGAGAGAATTCGGTACCAGGAGAGGCAGGGCCTCTGAGAGCAACTTCTTATATCCCTGATGGTGGGACTGGAGCGGCGCTGAAGGATGGAGGGAAAATTAGACCCCAGGCTCCCGAGAGCCAAGGCAGACTTGGAAGAGCAGTCATGCCTAGCGTCTCCTACGCCACGGTCTTTTCATGAGACCAGACCCTTTTCTTCCTCTCCTTTGCTTTTCATGTGTGGGGGGGCGGGGAAAGGGGGTGGGTGGGTGGACCGAGAATTCAGAGATGTAGGCAATAAGGACACTTCAGGTAGCCTGTAACACAAAGGCAGCAGACACAGACCTACCTGCCTGCGCTCCAGGCCATGGCTCCTGTGTCCAGCTAGGCTGTGCAGGGGGTGGGGGGAGGGAGGGGTTTCCCTTCCAGAGTTGCCCTGAGGCTGGAACCAGGTGCCTCATGGAATAGTTACTGGGCTGAGCCTGTGCCAGAGCCTGGAAAGGTAGGCGGCCTGCTTTCCCCACTGGCTGCCCCTTGTGCTGGCTCGGTCACGCTGTGTGGACCTCAGGGAAGGGCCCTGATGATGGTGTGCTTTCAAGTTGGGCCGCTAACCTTGGATATAGCAGTTCGAAACCCCCAGCCCCTCCGCTGGAGAAAGATGAGGCTTTCAACTCCTATAAAGAGGCTTTCTACTCCTATACTCTCCGAACCCAGGGGCAGTTCAGCCCTGCCCTGTAGGCCTGCCATGAGTCAGAATCAACAGTGACTTTGGAGGTCACTTTCCTCATCTACCTAATGGGCATGATGGCATCTTCCTCAGGGGCTGATAAGGATACCATCGAGGAAGGGCTTGGACGGGCTTGTTCCCACCTCCACTCTTGAAACCCGGATGGCACCCTCTTCCAGCAGCATATAGAGTAGACCCGTGCTGGAGGGCAGTGCCTGGCCCCCTTAGGAAACATGGGCACTGGCAACCTCGCATCCTTGGTCACTGTACCGCTGAAACTGACCCCAGAGCAGGGAGGAAGCTTGTTAGCCGTCCTCTTTTCCATGGTGGTCCTACGGTGGGCACATCTTCATTTTCCGGTACTGACCAGTGCCATCTCCGGGCAGCTAAATAAAGAGCCTCCGTGCCCCCTGGATGCCGCTCTTCCAATGGGAGGTAATGTCTGCACAGTTTTCCTCCTTTCCACCCAACCCAGATTCACTCAACCCCGACTCATCCTGGCCCCCAAGAACATGGTAGAACTGGGCCTGTGCGTCACGAGACTGACTCTGTACGGAAAGAGAAAGCCCCATCTTTCTCCCAAGGTGTTGAGCAGATGGTTTTGAACTGCTGACCTGTGGATCACAGCCTAACTCGTACCCACACCACCACTGGCATTCCCTCCTTCTTTCCGCGAGCACACCCTTCATTAAGCTAAACACTTAGCTGCAGAGACATCTGGGCTAGCTGATGCTCACCAGGATGGCATGATTCTTGGGTGCCCCGCCGGTCCTCCACTCTGACCCACGACAGTAACCACTTCTCAGGCATCATGTAGTGGGGGAGATATGCATTTTCTTTCTCTGGCAGGTTTCCGGTTTGCACAGGTTCTGACTTTCACCGAAAGCATGTGGGTAGCACATAGCCCGAGGTCTTGCCCTAAAGTAGACAATTGCCCTGTTGGGAAAGGAGAGCTTGCAGAAAACAATTAGGCAACAGTATGAGGAAAGTATATGACAAAGAACAAAGTCCATTCCAAGTATGTGGATGACTCCAGCCACGCAGGGAAGGGAGAGGGAGCTAGAGGGCATTTGGAGGAGAAGGGGGAGAATCTAGACTAGACGCTTATTAGGACCCGCCAGCATGTCTTGGAATGACTCCTACCTTCCTCATGAGCCCTAAAGACAAGGGGAAATAAGATTATGATTTGAAGCAGCTGTCTGCAAGTACCTTCCCCAAAACACACACACACACACACACACACACACACACACACACGCATACATCACTTGTTTGTACCTGTACTCTACCCTCTGTGCTTTGAAGTCTTCTGGAATAAAGTGCTGTCAGAGGGTTTGGCCGAGCATCAAACGTCCTCCTCTAAGTCCTTGAGGGAGAGGGAGAGTCACCTTCAACACCAGCCTAAGGCTGGTCCCTGTTAGGGGGAGGTCAAACATGCCTTTACACTCCAACCTTGTCACCAACTCCAACACCAGGGAAGCCCTTAACTGCTCCTCGCAGTCTCATCGTCCATTGCACTGTCCCCACATACAACCCCAGCCTTTATTCACAGTTACGTTTTAAGAGGGAAGTTACAGAGAGATTCACTCAGCATTAAAGAAGGTGGAAAGTGTATCAGTATTCCCATTATCTCAATAGTATTTCTTTGCGGGGTGGGGGGGGGGGGCATCACTGTACTCCGATGGGAATAGGAGGCCCAGTCTTGCTCCTAGAGAGCTGGTGCTGGATTTGAACCGCCAACCCAGTGGGCCGCAGTTCCGCACACAACCACTACGCCACTGGGGCTCAGCCCCATCTCAATAGTATTTCAACTTCTATATGGTTGACTAGTCTAACGATACTACTAGTAGAATTACCAAAGGTCCTATAGCGGCTACATATATTATCTCTTAAAAAGCTGGTAAGGATATAACCTCCTCCCTGGGGGAGGGACAACAGAAAAGTGGGTCAAAGGAGACAGTGTAAGGCATGACAAAATAATACTTTAAAAATTATCAAGGGTTCATGAAGGAGGTGGTTGGGAAGGGAGGAAGGATATAGTGAGCTGATACCAAGGGCTCAAGTAGAAGGAAAATGTTTTGAGAATGATGATGGCAACAGATGTGCTTTGTATACAATGGATGGGTGGATGGTTTGTGATAAGAGTTGTACGAGCCCCCACAAAAATGCTTAAAAAACAAAAAAACCTGGTAAAACCACCACAAAAGTAGAACAGGGATCTATATAAACCCTAGATAGATGAAGGGATTTTGAGCTCACACTTTACTGAAAGCCCAAACCTAAGAACAGTTAGTTCTTATGATGCAGCCCTGCTCATCACTTGCCCTCATGAAAGGATCATTGAAGACGTTATGGGTGCCATGGCAGAGTGTGGTGATGGGCTATCAAAAAGAAGAGTGTCTGGAGTCTTAAATCCTTATCTTAAAACAAGCAGCACTCTTAAGTGAGTGCTCAATCTACACTGAAGCAGCACGTCTGCCCATGCCATCCAAGGATTGTAAATAATAAAACCCAAGATCATAGGAGGGAATTATATCCGATCTAAAATCCTGCTGTTTGCAGAAGGTTAAGGATGATGGTGAAAGCCCCAAATACATTTGCAGATATTCCTACAGCAATTAAACTTCCATTGAATTCCCTCAGACCATTGACCAAGGATGTGAATAGCCTTGCTCTCAGAATGCCTTGGAAAGTGCAGCCATTGTGAGGTTTAGATTTAACGTCTTTTCATTTATTTGATTTCCCCTCTGACCCGTTTTTAATTCATTCCAGTTTTTGTTGTTTTCTGCTTTATTTTGGATCGAAGTCTTTCAGTATTTTATTTTGTCATTGTTGTTGGGAATGGGGTATATGATTTTCTTTATAGGAAATACAGTATAGGTAAATCTATAGAGATATTAAGTAGATTCATAGTTCCTAAGGGTTGGTGATGGCGGGGGGTGGCTTGAGGGGAATGGGTGCGTGAATCATGAGGACAAAAATGAAAAAAGGATGTTCTAAAATCCAATGTGTTAGGCCTGTTTGACTAGAGAAACAAATCCAGAAACACTCATGTGTAAGAAATAACTTTGTATCAAGGAGTAATTATATATCGTACAACGTTCCAACCCAGTCCAACTCAAGTCCATAAGTCCGAAAGGCCCTCTTTAGTCTCACACAGTTACAAGTAATGATACCTCATGGAACAATCACACCAGCCAGTGAGTGCAGTGGACACATCTCCAGGGCTCTGGCAGGTCTCAGAGTGACTTGTCGACATGAAGGTGAAGGCAGAGAGAGAGGGGAATCAGCCTCCAGAGAAAACCCTTAACCTAGATCTCACCTCTAAAGGAGGTCATCCAGCTGCAACCTGATTGATAGACTAAACTCTACCCATAGCTTCTGACTGGTGCCCTGTTGGCGCACGCACGCACACACACACACACACACACACACACACACCCTGTCACAGGTGATAATGGCATGGCTGTTTTTAATATATTTAAACCATTGGATTTAATGGTAGGTGATTATATGTCAATGAAGCAGTTTTTAAAAATTAATGAATTAAGGCCATGCACTGGGAGAAATAAATAGAAGATGAGAGAACTACACAGAATCACTGTATCAAAAAGAATTGATCAGCCTTCATTGATTTTGGGAGGTTGCATATGATGATATTGAAGGGAGAAGCCCAAGCTACACTGAAGGCATTGATGAAATCAAGGGTCCAGGAATTGACAGGCACCAGTTGTCATGCATCCACAGACCAGTGCAGCTCAGGAAGCGCCTGAAATTTAGAGACAGCTACTCAAGAAGCAGCCACAGACTCACTGGAAGAGGCCAGTATTTGTGCCCACTCCAAAGAAAGGTGACCCAACAGAATGTGGAAATTAGTGGATAATGCCATTAATGTCTCAAGGACAAATTTGGCTAAAGATCATCCAAAGCTTGTTGCAGGAGCACATCAACAGCAAAGTGCCAGAAATCCAAGCTGGATTTGAAGAGGGTGCCAAACAAGGGATGTCACTGCTGATGTCAGGTGAATCGTGGCTGAGTGCAGAGAACACCAGGAAGACATTCACTTGGGTTTCATTGTCGATACAATGGCATTTGACTGTATGCGTCATAACAAACTACGGTGGTTGGCATTATAAAGAAGGGGGATTCCAGAACACTTCATTGCGCTCAAACGTGTACATAGACCAGGAGGTAGCCATTCAGGACAGAACCAGAAGATGTTGCATGGTTCAAAATCAAGAAAAGTGTGCATCCAGGGCTGTATCCGCTGATGCTGAGTAATAATGTGAGAAGCTGGACTGTACAAAGATGAACCCATGTGGCATCAGGGCTGGAAGCAGGCTGGTTGATAGCCTGTGAGATACTGGTGGCAACCTTGCTTCCTGAAGGCCCGGAGAACTTGAAGTACTTGCTGATAAAGAACCAACACTGCAGCCTTCCTTCTGGACTACAACTCATTTTTTTTTTTTATAAAGAAAACCAAAACCGTCACTGAAGCCTCATGACACATGGAGATAAGATTGAACTTGTTAAGAAACTCATCTGACTTGGATCCACTGTCAACGCTCGTGGAATCAGCAGTGAGGACATCCAAGGGCAGGCCGCATTGGGTAAATCTACAGCACAAGATTTATTTAAGGTGGTAAAGAGCTAGGAGATGTCGCTTTGAAGATGAAGGGGCCCCCAAAGTACGTTTTTAATTCCCTCGTGTTCATGTGGGAACTGGACAGTGAGTAAGGGAGACCAGAAAAGAACTGCTGCATTTGAATTATGAAGTTGGCCAAGAAGATCAATAATACCCTTGACTACCTGAAGAACAAACCCATCTATCTTTGAGGAAATACTGCCAGAATGCTCCTGAGAAGTGAGGGTGGCGAGACCTCCTCTCACGTACTTTGAACCTATGATTGGGAGAGACCTTCTCGTCCCTGGAAAAGGCCAGCTCGTTCGGTAAAAGTAGAAGGGCAACAAAGAAGAGGAAAACCCCCAAAGAGAGGGCCTGGCAGTGGCTGTGGCAACGATGATGGTGCAGGGCCAGGCAGTGCGTGTTTCTTTCGGCTGTACTGTGAGCTGGGACTGCCTTGAAGGTACCTAAGAGAAATAGCCAGAAGCTACAGGAACCACTCGGGACATGAAGCAGCTCCTCCGCCATGCCAACAAGCACACCTCTTCAGGAGCTCAACCTCAGCCTAGGCTTTGCCCTGCTCAAGCACCATCACAACACTCCTTCGTCCCTTTAATAAAGGCCCAGGGCCCTCCTACTCTGCCTTTGAGGGTGAGTCTGTAGGCACTTAGCTCTCTCTCTTTCTGCCTAATTCTAACACATTCTGGAGGTACCCTCCTCTATGTCCTGTTTCTGCTGCTGCCAATCCCCTGCCCTGCTTGCCACCACTCACTGCCTCGTGTCATACCCAGTGTTGCCGTTCTTGACCTCCTCAGTCTAGGAAGTTCTCAGCACAGGGGCCCTTGATCCAAAGGATGCATTTCACCTCTTCTTGGTACTAGTGAGGTGCCCTCCACCACTAGAGCACTCACTATAAGCCTAGCAAGATGGCAGAACTAACCGATTCCCTCATAGGGTTCCATGCACCTTATTTGCATGGTCCCACAAGCACACAGATGCTTTTACATTGTTAACCATCTGTAGAGTCCCCTGATGGGCCACAAGCACCCCATCGGCACAGCCCCGCCCAGTCATTTGGTGAGAATTATGACACCATGGGGAGAAAGGCCATGCAAAAGTGATCCCTTTCACCATACCTGCATTGACTACCAATAACTTCTGCCTTCTGAATTTCATTAATCAAAGACAGTTGCCCATCAGAGATCTTAATCAACGCAAGTTACAGCCACGGAGTGTAGCAATTCTGTCACTAATTGCAGTTTTTAAAACAAGAAACCAGATGGATTATCATTTAATAATTATAAATTTAGAACCTACTTGCCCCATGCGCATACATGTATCCAGAAGGGCACAAAATACAGAAGCCGTACCAAAAGATGACCGTTAAATTAGACTACTTAGAAATTTTAAAATGACTTCTGACAAAATATACTCTGAATTGCGTCCAAAGCCCAAACACCCACTGAGGGTGGGAGATGTACTTCATGTGATGAAATGACAATTTCCTGTACAAAGCTTTCTTACAGGCAATAGAAAAAGGTCAAACCAATTATTATTATTACTTTTAATTAAAAGACATAAGTGAGTAGTTCAGAAAAAAGAAAAGTCTGTTACTAATAAGACTATAAACAACTGTTTAACTTAACAGAAGACATGAAAGTATAATAAATGTTTGCCTACCCAATTAGCAAAACGATAGACATGGAGGTTTGAGAATACTCAGTATTGCTGAGTAGAGGCATTTTCAAAATTGTTAGTAGGACTACTGATTGGCACAACCTTGTTGGGAGGCAAGTTGGCAAGACCCAACGATCCCTGAACAGCAACACTCTAAGTCACTGATTTCACAAAGAGACCCACACACACAAAACCCACGGCAAATATGTGGTAATACTGAGCACAGCCTCTTGCATCACAGATATTATATCACACCAAAAGCTGGAAGCAGAACTTCAGCTTCTACGCAAGGTCTAACCTCCCACCTGAAACGCACCAGCAACAAGGACACCAGTATGGATCAGTAGGGACCTCAGACATTGTGCAGGAACTGCCGAAGGCCAGTGAGCACTGGCGGCAGGAACCAGAGAAAGACCGAGTCATCTGCATGTTTGATCCCGCTGACCACCTGGAGAGAGTCCCTGGCTGTCGCGCAGGGACGGGAGACAAGGCACATGCCTGCGACCTCCCAGAGTGGCTCAAAGGCAAAAGCTTCATCAAGAGAGGAATGTGACCATCTGAAGGGGTCTCCCTGCAGTGCTGAGGGCATCAAGAGCGAGCACATGCATGTAAGGAAGTCGCTGAGGCCAAAGGAAAGCCACCTTCTGCAGAATTCGAGGGAACCGTGCTCAGAACGCTCGCCGGGCAGGAATAGTGCCTGGCTCCACACAGCTCCATAAACCATAGCTACGAGGAGCTGGATACGTGAAGTTGGACACGTTGATGGAATAATACCTCTACCTTTTCATTCTCTTCCTCTACAAAGTTTTGAGGTTCCTTTCCGATATGTACGAAATACATGTAGACGGAGGAGGAAGCTTCACAAAGTTTGTGGGGGAAAGGGAATTAAACAATAATGAAATTAGTACAAGAACTTTTCGAAGCCCCTCAAAAGTCCCCACATGTATTTTTCCACCTCTTTAGGTGATCATCCATTTTTAAAAGGAAAAATAAGAACGTTATCTTTTTGAGACGTCTAAGATACGTGGAAGTGAAATGTACAGCAGCTGCCCACAGGCTCTCCCACTGCCATATGGTCCACGCTGACCACGAGAGACCCTGTGGAGGGAGGGAGAACTGCCCATGGGTCCCCGAGCCTCTCCCTTCTCTCTTGGAGCACCTGGGGACTTCCAACTGCCCACTCATAGACCACTGCGCTACCCGTGCTCCTTGGCAGAACGATTAGGATAGGAGAAAGAGAAGTGCTGTTAAAAAGCTCTTAAAATATGCACGATACCAGTCCCGTGATGCAATTGAACATAGACTGTAATAAGTCAAAGGCAAACAAGAGCATCCACTATTTTTAAAACAAAACAAAAACTCAAGTTGATTCCAATTCCTCTCAGCCCCCTGGGGCAGAGTAAAACCGTTCCATAGAATTCCCAAGGCTGTGAATGTCAAGTCTTTCCCAGGAGACAATTGATAGCTTCTAACGGCCAGCCTTGTGGTGAGCAGCCGCCAAGCATTTTGACCACCGTGCCTGATGGCTCCCACAGAACACTATGGCAAAGTGCTGATACATAGGGAGCCTCCAAAGAAGATACTCTGGAATCAGGAATTTCTCATTGGAAACAATACCAGTAGGAAAAGAGCAGCTAGGACAACTGGAAAACAAAGAGCAAGGTGGTTTTCAGCACATTTTTCATTTAGTTTTTGTGGTGAAATTAAGTGCCTCAGCTGATTTTCGGGTCAGCTTACACTTGAGTGTTTCTGGTAATCCTCTTAAATGTAAATGTTCTGTGCATAATAGCTAAGAAATAGAGATTAGAGATTAGATATAAAAAGAAAGACTTCAACTCTATGCTGCCTATAAGAAACGTACTTAAAGCTAAACACACAAATAGATTAAAAGTAAATGAATGGAGGAACACGCTAACACTAATCAATGTTGATCAGTGTACATTTCAAAGCAAAAGATCTTACTAAGGATTATGAGGGCCATTTTATAATCAGAAAGTAGTCAGTTCATTAAGAGGACATAGGTTGATAGGTCTGTTAACAACCGCCCTTTAAAGTCACCCTTCAAAAACTGATAGTGGGAAGAAAAATAGATAAATATCCACAATAGCCAATGATTTCAACAATACATAGAGCAAGCGCTCAGAGAATGAGTAAGAATAGAATGCTTGAATAATGCTGTCATCCCACTTGGCCTAATTAACATTTATAGAACGCTCCACCTAACAACACAATATGCATTCCGCACAAGTGCACTTGTAACATTTTGTGAAGGAGACCACATTCTGGATAATAATACATGTTTCAATCTAAAAGGACTCAAGTCATATCAAGTATATTCTCTGACCACAGTGAAATTAAATTAGAAACCAATAACAGAGATTAGAAATCATTAACAGAGTGATATCTAGAAAGTTTCCAAACATTTAGAGACTAATAGCTACTTTGAAGTAGCCTGTGGTCAAAGACCTGTCAAAAAAAAGAAATTTAAAAGTCATTTGTGCTAGACGTAGACAGCATGTCAAAATGCACGGAGTGCGCCTAAAGCGATATGTAAAGGGAAATTTATAACACTTATAAATTATCTTCTAAATTTATGATACCTGCCCATGTGAGAAAAGAAGGAAAATTTCAAATTAACACCCTTGCGTTGTACATTAAGAAACCAGGGATAGAAGAATGCATGAAGCCCAAAGTCAGCAAGTGAATGAGAAAAATCAGTGAAATAGAAATGAAAAAACCTCAATCACAGCTAGGGTCAGGTTGTTCAAAAAGACCAATGAAACCAAGGGTTCGAAGCAGCCTGCCATCCAAGTGAGAGTCCACTAAGTCTCTATGGAAGCAGCACATCCGCCTGTGCAATCCAAGAATTGTCTCTAAGAAAATCCAAATCTGGAGGAGGGAAATTTGTTAGCTTTTTCTTCGCAATTGAGGTTTTTCTCTGCTTTGTCATTGTTGTCCCGCCTTTGTTCTGTCTGTATTTTGTATGATTTTTCTGCCTAAGAAATCCAAGAGAGGTAGGTCTACATAGGCAGTGACTGGATTAGCAGTTACCTAGGGCCAGGACAGGAGAGTTTGGGAGGGGGGGGTAGGGGGAGGAGCTAACAGCTAAGAACACAAGAAGAGAGTGCTATGGAACTGGTTGTGGTGATGCTTACACAACTCTTCTTATTGTGAATTCTGTGCCGATAAAACTATTGTTAAAAAGAAAGATGGCACATTGGCTGAAATTAGAACACGGAATAGACTCGTTCTGCATATGCTAAGAGGATAATATATTTAACACTGTGAAAAACTTAAGCCAATAAAGTCAACACAGATGAGGTGAACAAATTCCTTGAAAGATGTCACCATTACCAAAGCTCGCTTATATGAATAGCCTGATTAGTGTCCTATCTTTTTTTCTTCATGAATTCGTATTTATAAACATTTCTCAGAAAGAAAGTCTCAGGTCATGTGGCTTATTATTACATTCTACCAAATATTTAAGGAAGAAATGATACCAATTTTACCCAAAGTTTCCCAACAAATTTAAGAGAAGGAAATATTCCCCAGTATATTCAGTGAGAGACCATTTGTGACCATGATGCCAAAGACATTATAATAACAGAAAACTGTACACAGTTATCCCTCCTAAAAATAGACACAAAAATTCTAACCAAAATTTAGGCAGACTGAATCCAAATATAATCATTTTAATTGACCAAGTAATGTGTATTCCTGAAGTGCAAAGTGCATGTAACATTTTTTAAACTGCGTAATCTGCCATGTTAACAGGCCAAAAGAAAGAAAAGAAATCAGATGACCACTTAAAGATGTGCACAAAAAGCATTAGACGAAATCCTGCTTGAAATGCACCATCTTTGAAAAACCTAAAGCTGGCATACTAGTTTATGGTAAAAACTAGAAGCTTGTCCCTGATGAAAAGAAAGGTTGCCTACCTACCCTCACCACCTCTAGTGAACATTGTTCTGTGCAATAGGGCCAGAAAAGGCATGCAGGTCTAAACCCTATATAGATTTTTTTGTTTTGTTTTTGTTGTTGTTTGGCGGGGGGCATCACTGCTTCTTGTGGTTGTGGGAGCTACCCAGTGCTGCTCCTGAGAGCCACCGCTGGATTTGAACCGCCAAGCCCGCGGGCTGCAGTCCCCCACTCAACCACGTACGCCACCGGGGCTCAGCCCAGGTCTGAAACAGCACAGTAAAGCCAGCTTTACTTGCAGAAAATCCAGTGGCACCTAGACAGAGGCTACTAGAACTCTCAAATGAGTTTTACACATTAGCAAAATACAAAATTGATAAACAAAAATCTTTTAGTATTTGCATAGAATACAAGCGAACAATCAGGCATTAAAATATGTAAAATGTATTTATAATGATGTCAAAATATGAAATATCAATGGGTATATCCAACAAGATGTCGCAGCAACGCTACCCTCTAAAGTATTGCTAAGAGAAATCAAAGAAAACCTAAATAAATATTAATACCATGTTAACGAATCAAAAGACTCAATATGCTTATAGTGTCAATTTTCACACAAATCCCATCCCGGGACGTTTTTGTTTGTATATATTGACAAACTTATTCTGAAATTCATGTGAAAAGCATAAGACCTAGATCAGCCAAAGTCACTTTTTTTGTTTTAATTTTTTATTTATTTCTAACCCTAACCCTAACCTCAAAATTACTTTTAAAAGGGAAAAATTAGAGGGCTTACTTTAAGCATTTAAAAGCTACAGCAATCTAGGTAGCATAGTAGAATAGACACACACTCAGTTAAATAAACCAGTAAAATAAAATAAAGTCCCAAAATAGACAATCAGTTGGTTTTCGACAAATACACAAAAGTCAATGCAGTAATTGCCCATACATGACCAAAGACGGCTTGATGGAGAAAGGCTAGTCTTTTCAACAAATAATCCTCTAACACTTTAGATAACTATATATTTAAAATATAAACTTTGGTCCACATCTCACACCACATCCAAAAAAAAAAAGGAAGGGACCGACAGTCCATAGATCTTTGATTGTAAAGCTAGATGAAAATAGAGGAGAGGACTGAGCCCTGGTGGCGTAGTGGTCGTGCACGGGACGGCGGCCCACTGGGATGGAGGTTCGATTCCAGCTCCACGGAGCAAAGGCTGGGCCTCCTACTCCCACCACCTGAGGGCAGTGATGCCCCCCCCCCCAAAAAAAAAAAAAAAGAAAGTAGAGGAGAAACTCATTAATTTAGGTGAACAGTTCTTAGATAGAAAACTCAAAGGACAATCCATAAAAAAAATAAAAATTAATTGGACTTCAAGTCTGAAAGGCATTCAGAAGAATGAAAAGCTGAGTGACAGGCAGGGGCATTTGTACATTCCAAATCTAACAAGATCCAGAATGTAAAAAGAACTCTTGAAATTCAAGAATAAGAAGGCAAGTCAATTAAAAAAAAAAGTGAGGGGGGGGGGTAGATTTCTAAAAGATAATTGAAGTGAGCAAAATATATTGAAATAAAGAGAGTAATAAAGAAGATACACAGGTAGAAATAAAGACATGTAAAGGTATTTCCACCCCATCAGTCACGAGGTAAACGAAGACTAATAAGTCACCACCTGCAGTGCAGTTTCCTGCTGCTAGCTGCCCTCAACTCATGACATCATATGTGTTGTGGGTGGTTGATCTGTGGTGTCCCATAGAGTTTTCATTGGCTGATTTTTGGAACTAGATTGCTAGACCTTTCTTCTTAGTCCATCTTAGTGGACAGTCCCCGGAAACCTATCTCCATAGCAACACAAAAGCCTTTGCTGGTAGGTGAATGGCAACTACCCTTGAGATGTCCTAACCCCGAATCCAACCAGTATCTCAGGCATGAAAAATGAAAATCTACCACTGAGTTGCACTCCGGTGAAAAGGAGGGCTAAAATGTTCCTAAGGAGAAGGTCAATTCAATAAGTTTTAAACATCTGTTAAACTGGGCAGCTGTCCTTTCTGTCATACCATAGGGTTGTTATGAAACATCTTGGCAGCACTTCACAACAACAGAAAACAATATTAAACCATTATTTTAGCAAAGGAACTTCATCTGTATGTACCAATATAGAATGATTCCCCCAAATCTATTGTAAAATAAAAAGCAATGTGCAAAATAGTGTGTATTAGTGAATAACCCTTTTCTGAATGAAAAATGGACACGTTTCCTATATCTGTATATAAATATTGTCTGACCCCCCCAATAAAATGATCAATTTTTTTAAAAAGTGGGGGGAGGGAAAGGGGAGGGTTTTTTTTAAAAGGGGCTTGTATCAAGGGCTCAGGTGGAAAATATTGGGAAATATATGTGGAAATATGTGTGCAAATGTGCTTGATACAAATGATGTACTGAATGTTGTAGTAGCTGTAAGAGCCCCCAATAAAAAATGGAAA
>PVJH01001341.1:126243-216254 GCA_004026705.1 Nesogale talazaci | reverse complement strand
ATACAAGTCTAACAACAAAGGCACCATTCATTTTGTTGGTCACAACTTTGGAAAGACATTATTTTCATAAACGTATACAGGTGACCATGCAGATATGAATTTTTATATTTGTATATGGTATATGTTTATATATGCTCAATGTATTATTGATATTAGACATTAGGCTCTTGTTCATTGCTGTGGACTAAGTTCCACTACTTGTTGAACCATATGCAACGGAAGAAATATTGTCCTGTCCTGCACCATGTTCCAAAGCACTATCATGCTCAAGTCTTATTGCCACATACAGGGTCATGCATTTTTCATTACCTTCCAACATACGCAGTTCATCTTCCAGCAGTGAGTCAGACACAATTGTGTTCTGAGACATAGAATTTCCACTGAGTAATATTTGGAAGTCGATCAACAGACTTTTCCTCCAGTCTTTGTCCGTACCTCTTCTGAATTCTGTCCTCCCTGGGTTACCAGACTTATAGTTGAAATACTATTAGCAGATTAGCTTAGTGGTTTCCCCATAATGGACCTCAAAGTTGTGAGGCTTTCTTGTTTAATGATTCCTGTGATTCCAGAGGAAATGTGCCCTCTTAGCCTTTGATAGAACATTAGCATACACCCTTAAGTTACCAGGCATGAAAGAATTATTTGCATGATCCAGAAATCACGGACAATGACTGGCAGTCACTACAACAGCAAGCTTATATTGGTAAGAGCATATGATGCTTTTTATGTCTCCATTAATTTTCTCAGTTGATATGTAGTTTGGACATTTGGAGGAGGAAAGCTAATTTCAAAATTGTCTCACTATGTTTAATGACAAGTATCACACCGTTTTCTAGCACATCATTCTGAGTGGAGTGGCAGGAATCTTGTGTACCACATACTGGTATGGTCAGAAAATTCTTTTTTAACAATTATATTTTCGGCAAATAAGTACTACTATCCTATACTACTTTGGTCTTACTGCAATATCTAAGTATCAAAAAGCGTGCCCTAGGTGCTTTGCCAAATTAATAAGATGGGGTTTTCTTATCACCATTGTATATGACAAACCCATGATACAGAAATAGCTTCTATGTTTTATCTCTCTTCACAAGCCCCAAATTTGTGGATGTACTTCTGCTTTCCTTGCATACTTCTGGTTCATAACTAAAGCTTAAACAGATGGTCTTTCTTTACTCTTCATAAATATGTTCCATTTTTAGGGTAAACATTTTGATAAATCCCCATCACTCATTAAACAAAAATGAAACTAAAATTAATTGAACACAACTTGTGATTTGCCTGAGTACTGATGATGAGGCCCATTGCTTAACACACTAAGGTACATTTCAGAATAATTCTACTGTTCTTTACATGAAGTTTGGGTCTGGGGATGGAGGGGATCCAATCACACAAAGACCGATGCTACTGTCATCATTCTTCTGTAGAATGTCTGATATTGAAGATATAAATCAAGTTCTCGAAAACTTACCTGTGGGAAACAGAAGTGGGAAGAGAGTGTACGTGGGCAAACTCTCAACATTCAGGAGTCTGGGAGGCCAAGACTCCATTGGTAGAAACCTTCACATTAGTGGGTTGGAGATACATTCCCCTCAGATTTTCCTAAGTCAGTGTTATCCCCCATGGTGTCCCTCATCAGAATGCCACTAGCAGGGTGCTACTTGCAAGCCCATGGCTGTTATTCTGTAGTCCTGGAGGTCAGCTGCTTTAAGGACCTGAAGGTTGTCAGCCATCAAAGGCAATCAGACCTGATGAGCTATCCTACCCTAAATGGGTCTCATTTCCTCCTGATGAGAATAATGGATGGTTCCCTTGAAGAAGAGCTCAAACACAACGAAGTCAAGGCAGCTCAGAGTGGATTAAGGTTAGGCTGCCATTGTGATTCTAAAGCCCACCCATGCTGTTATGCCTGTGCCTTCTTCTCACATGTAGGTCTCCAGAACTTCTTCCTATTGTGTATACAGGGTGAGTTCATACCCTCCTATTACACATATGCCTCTTGTACAAACCCTTCCTGTTAGGTATGTACTTACCATGGCCTGTGTGGCAGTCATGTGCTTATGTTAATTTCATGATTGAAATGTAGGGGTGGAGTCTAGCCTATTAATCTGGAGATAGCCATTGAGTAGCTAATGAGGCCTCTGTGTGGGCATGGCTTTCTCCTGATACATTTGGGAAATCTCGTGATATTTTCCTAGTGGAGATGAGAAGCTATCTCCCCAGTTGTTGGGAGTTAGCCTCAGAGACAAGGAATTACAGACAAGACAAGATGGCAGTGTCCGAGCTGCTGCAGGAGCCAGTGGAGAAGCCACATGGCCTTACCTTGATGGAACCAGACCGCTGAAGCTGGAGAGGCCTTGAGGGGACCCCTGCCAGCAATGAATTGCTTCTGCCACCATGGAATGCTGTTGATGGACCCTGAGCCCTGGAATCGAGGAGCCATGGGGAGACCCCTGCAGGCGCCGGGACTCTGTACCCACTGGCTTGTGACTTCGTGAGTCAGAAGGAGACATTATAGATTGATATCAGATGGGTTAATATCAGACTTTGAACTGGACTGAGCTGGAATGCTTTCTCAATGTCCTGTTCCTCTTGTATATAAACCTTTTCCTTATATCCATATGTGAGTCTATAAATTTGTTCCTCTAGTCTACCCGGACTAACATAGCCTTTATGCCCATGATTATATATGTCTATGAGTTAATCAAGAAGTGTCTCATTTTGGTTCTGATCATCAAGGAAGAAGTTGAGTCCTTCCATACTTTATTTTGACTGATGCCTCTTTAATTTACTCCTAAATTCCACAACTGCCCCTTGGATCCATTCAGTTATGGTGATGCTGGTTCCTCACATTCACATTCTGAGAGGGATAAAGTAACATGAAAAGACCCATGTGCATTGTGGTGAGTCAGCTGTGTATCCACCTGCAATAAATCCTTTTAAACTGTTTACATTCCATTGGACAAAACTGTATTTAGTAGACATATGTAAAATATACTTATCTGTTCTTAAAAAGCTTCATGGAGTAGGGTTATGTATTGAGTCATAAAGAAGAGTACAGTGTCACCCTACTAAAACTTATCTATATAGTAAACTTATCTATAAGCCTTAACATGCTTCCTCTCCTCCTTCTTTCTCTATTCCTTATAATGCTCCATGATATTCGCTTTGCTCTTGCAACCCTTCAAATATAATCCATTACATTCATCTAATGGAAAAGATGGTATCCCCGAATGAGTCTTCTGATGCCAAATGCAGAGGTGCTCTAAAGAAGGGTCTACTGAGCTACATAAAATGTAATTGCTAAACCCTGACACGGAAAATTGCAGTGATTGGGAAGAAACAAAATCTGTACGAATTCTTGAACATAAAATGGCTGGCTTGTCCTGTAGACTTCCACCAAATCCCCATGAAATATTTCAGGAAACAAACACAAAAGCCAAAGGTTCAGCAGGATATAGAAAGGAATCCTTATTTTATCACAAGCCTAAACGAAACGTGTGATTGTCTCATAGACTCTGACTCATCCCAAACCTTTATGACCAAGCAGAATTGGCCCTGTTGGTTTCCTAGGTGTAGTCTTTACCATGCTGACTAGTAGCTCTTTCATTGTTTCCATATAGAGCAACTGGGATTTCAAATGACCTGCCTTGCCATTAGCAGCTGACTTGTAAGCCCTGCATCAGCAGAGACCTTCCTTACTGTTTTTGCATGTGTAAACTGTCAGAAGAAAAGCACAAAGACTCTTCATTTGAAAATCCCATTATCCAACACACATATGAGGAATGTATAATGTAATTATGTGATATTTATTACAAAGCTATAGATAACTTATAGATATGAAATAAGTAACCTAATTAGTGGTATATTATCTTGAAATTATGAGTAATGTATATATTAATTCACAGAAATGATCAGACATGATCTTGGCTAAGTGGGACATGAAGGACTAATTTAAAGGTAAATGTCTTCCTGAATACCATTGAATGTCACTCGTTTTAGTGTACTAACAGTCACCACTGCTATTTATGTACTGAAATTTCTTGAGCACTCCTGGATATTTTTCCATAGTGGTTTGTTTGTGGAAGAGGAACTTAAATAGTTAGAGTTGGTTTTCTATTTTGTGTACCATATAGATAAGTTTCAGTAGGGTGACACTGTACTCTTCTTTATGACTCAATTCATAACCCTACACCATGAAGCTTTTTAAGAACAGATAAGTATATTTTACATGTGTCTACTAAATACAGTTTTGTCCAATGGAATGTAAACAGTTTAAAAGGATTTATTGCAGGTGGATACACAGCTGACTCACCACAATGCACATGTGTCTTTTCATGTTACTTTATCTCTCTCAGAAGCCTTAACATGCTTCCTCTCCTCCTTCTTTCTCTATTCCTTATAATGCTCCATGATATTCACTTTGCTCTTGCAACCCTTCAAGTCATGCAATCTTTGCTAGAATGCTCATGCCCAGAACACTCAAAGGTATCCTCATTGCTCATTTCTTCATTTATTTCAACTTTGACCAAAATCTCACCCTGACAGAGAAGACTTGCTATTTCTTCCCTCACTGAGATAACCAAGACCACTTTAATATTCTCCATAAATTTTTATTAATATGGCCCATTTCATTACCCACCACACTTACTGAAATGTAAGCTTTCTTTTATGAATAGCGCTTGTGCATTCACTGTATGCATATTATACTATAGGTGTTGGTTATTGATCTGGTTTTGGAAGCTAATTCACCTATATATATTTTAAAAGAATCCAAAATATCAGGACCACACACACTGGGTACATTTAAGGGGAGCTTCCACATGCAGACAGACTAAGGGGAAGATCTAATTCTGAAATTTGGCCAATGGGAACGTTATGGTTTACAATAGAACACTGTCAATGCTCCTGCTAGAAGATAAACCTCCTCAGTTGAAAGGAAATCAAAATTCCCAGTGGTTGGAACAAGGTGCTCCTGCACACCAAGGGAGTGCAGGACTGGGTACCACTTTATTCTGTGTTTGGAGGTGGGGGGGTATCAGAGGTCAAAGTTGACAAGCTGGCAATGAAAAACGGTAAGAGCATTTGTGTTTTGCTTTTATTTTTTACCCCATAATCCATCAAAGCTTGGAAGTTATAAATTGTGTTTTTCCATGACTCTTTCTCTGGTATTTCTTTATAAATACTCTACCCTTCAAATATTTATTGAATGAATCATTGACAGGAATTTGGTATCACAAGGCACATACATTATACTATGTGTTGCACATTCAAAGCATTGTGAGACACAAGCTCAGAAACTAGGAACCTAGATAAACAGTGATATTGCCCTTTGCAAGTGTCCTTCTCATGGTCGAAAACATCATTGAGACTTGAAGAGCAAATCCAGCCCATCTATGCACTTTTACTGACTTTTTTTGTTTTCAAAGATGTCATAGTGTATCCAATCAATCATATATCTGAAACAGCATTGCATACTACTCTAGAGGCATTTGTTATTACATCCATGCAGATGATTTTAAACTTGTATTGATCTGTGATGTACGTCAAAATCATGTATTAGGTCCTTCTACTTCTCTTCATGACTGTACTGGTTTTGCCTGAGGATTTGTGAATTTCCCTGTCAAATCTTTTATTTCCCCCAGTGCCTTGTCCTCCCACCCCCCCCCAAAAGAGGAATTATTTCCATAAAACATTTTATAGAGGTTGATATGAAATATTTTTCAGTATACTAGTGCTAGGTAAGAGACAAATGGCACTATCTCTGCCATAAAGATTTGCTGTCTAGAAAATCCCATGTAAGGTTGCAATGACTCAGGATTGATTTGATGACAATGAGTTTTGGTATTTATTTTTCATCTATTTTCCCTGCTCAGTCTTGATACACATTCTTTCAACAACTTGCTTTTAGCAGTATGCTAACATTACTCAGTGGCCAACCTATAATAATGTCAAACAGGATTGCAATACACATGCAGAGCTGTCTCCATTGCTTTCTTGACTCCCTAGCCCTTCCTTAACAAAAGAACATCCCAAGGTCCTGCTGCCTGCATTTGCAAACCAACTCCCATAAAACCTTTTAAAATAAAAAATTTAGCTGTATACAATGGAACAATGGTTCTTAATAATAAAGGAGCACTACTTTGTGATTCACATCAAAACACTTTTAGTAGTATTGTATTACCATGTTAAAAATGTTTTAGTACGTTTCTCAGTCTTATTTTTAATGCTTTTAACTTTCTATTTCAATGGGGGGGGTTTGCAGAACAGATCCTTATTTTGACATTCAATAATTCATACATATGAGTTTTATCTCATTCATTGTAATCTCTTCGATGCATGGCCACTCCTCTCACCCCCTTCCTGTGTCTCCTGCCTTCCATCTTTCTGCTCATCTAATGCTTGTGAAACTGGTGCTTGTGAAAATGCTACCCACTTGACTTTCCAGACTTTTTTGCCTAAAAAGGTAAACTCTATGCAATGAACCACATTTAGCTTTCAAGCTTACATACCAGTTACAACTTACATATAAATTCAACTTAAAGATAGATTTAGGAATGGAAATCATGTGATACAGGGACTTCCCACCACACAGAATGAATTACTTTGAAAAACTAAAGTATTTTTTCCTGCAGTTCTTAAAGGTGAAAGGCCCAATTTAGGATGTGATTAATGCCATAATCTTTCTGAAGAGGCTACTGGGAGAGATCCAGTTTTGTCACTCCCAATTTGGGTTAATCCTATTTCTTCATGTCCTTTGCTTTTAGATGCAACAACACACAGCTTTCTTCTGGACCTTAATTTTTTTTTTATGTTTCTTCTCCTCTGTTACCACCTGATGAAATTAAGACCTGTTCTATTGCCATGTGACTTCAAATTAATTTTACTGGTAACAACTTCAAAGGCTCTATTTCCAGATGCTTAGTAGAAGTGCTGTTTATAGGAGAAGATAGCGAGATTTTTTATTCCATTCTTTGGACATATTGGCAGGAGAGACCAGTCCCTGGGGGAAAAAAGCACCATGCTTGTGAAGTAGTGAAAGAGAGGAAGACCTTTGTGGTGGTTATATAATCTGGTGCTAATTTGAGAGGATTATGAGTAAAAGGGTAGAGTATGGCCCACCAATCAAGATATAACCAATGGCTTTCTCCTGAGCATTCTGAGAATCCCTGTATTTCTTCCTTGAAGGTGAGGTGCACTTCTCTCTCTCTCTGATCATTCCCTGAGAGACACTATCCTGACAAGATGCAAGACATCACACTGCTAGACCCCAAGCCCTGGGAACTGGAGGAGCCATGTGGAGACCTCTGCCAATGCTGAGAGTCTTACAATGCCCCTAGATCCACAAGACTTTGGACTCACTAGCCTGTGATCATCCTGCATTTAGCATCATTACATGTATTCATGAGTCAGAAGAGTACTTTGTAGATTGGTATCAGACATATGGGCTAATATCAGACTTATGGTCTTGGGTGGGATTCAACTGTGCTTGTATATAAAGCTCTCTCCCATACACGTAAGTGTGTTTATGAATTTGTTTCTCTCATCTACCCAGACTAACACAGGCCTTAACAAGATGGGTTGACACAATGGCTGTACCAAAAGGCTCAGTCATAGGAACAATTGGGAGGATGGTGAAAGATACGCAGTGCTTCATTCTGTTGTGAATATGTCCCTTTGGGTCCCACCCAACTGAATGACCCCTGACAACAACGACATTTACAAATGAGTAGATTTTTAATTGCCTGATATTAGTAATTCATATAAAAAAACCTATCTTTTGAGACAGCCAGTTGAATGCACAATATTAAGCATGCTTTCAATGTACTATAGTGTTAGTGTTAGAGTGCAATGGGTCTATTTCAATTCATAGGGATGCTATGAATTGGAAACACTCTCCCTGGTCCTGTAACATCCCCAACAGTTGTTGCTGTCCTTAAGCCCATTGTTCCTGCCTCTGTGTCAGTGTGTCTCCTCCTTTAGCTTGCCATTCATTGCTCAATACTCTGCTTGGTCTCACACGTTGAAGCCAAGTAAGGGACGTCTAGGTTCTCCTGGAAGACTGCCAAATAAAATAATTTCAGAGGAGGGCAGGCTCATCCTGGAAATATTTTATATCTCAACACCATACTGATATTTTTTCTCTAAGAACCAAATAGTTTAGTTCTCATTGAAAAGATGAGGTCAAATGAATATTTTATTCCTAATATCACTCTTATGTCAGAGTCTACTATTCTCCCTGACCACTTAATCTACAATGATCTTTGGCTCTAGGGAATCGTATAAAACATTTTCTTGGTTCTAGGAGGTAAAGGGTTACAAAGTCTGGCTTGAAACCGTAGGATTCCTCAAAACATTTAAGAATGCATGCATGGGTTCCCCTTTCAGGCAAAAGCCCACACAAGATAAAGTGTTAACATTTTCAGAAAGGATAGACTCATATCTCCTGTTTTCAAAGGGGGGTCAGAAAAAATAATTCACTTTACATGTGATTGTTCAGCTAAATCTTTACTATAAATATAGTAATCAGCTAAGGTTAAAGAGAAGGTAATTTTAACTATAAACCACAGTGACCATCTTTACTCAGTTTTTCAATTGGAGACCTAAAATACATCCCTTTATCTCAATTATTTACTTCTTGAAGAGAAGTTTTTTTTTAAGCACCAGGAAGGCAGGGCCTGATGATAAAATTGTCCTTTTTACTTCAGTGTGAATTAAAGAGCTTATTAAAATTTTAATTTTGATAAGACTAATATGAATAATTTTAATAAGAGAAAAACTAAGTATGAGGACATATCACTTGTGAGAAAGATGTCCCCCAGTAATAAAGGAACTAAAAATAAAAGACTACTCCTGATGAAATCCAGTAAAGTTGCTTCAAACATATATAGCTCATTTTAGTAACATCTCAATGAGCATATTAAATGGTGAATAGTACAATTGTAATGCATACCCAAATAGACACTAAAATAGCCCACATTTGCATATTTCTATTGCATTTTTCAAGTGGCACATACAAAAAAATCACCTTGTATTGTCAAGATTGTAGTGCTTCAGTTAAAAATCGGCTAATGCCCATGAGTCCATTGAAGTACATTAGCGATGTGATGATTACTACCTTACCACGCACTCTACACTCTTTCGGATACATTATTCAGTTAAAATGAGTTTTAATCTTCATGCATTCTGACTAGGACCTGATAAAAATTTAATAGTA
Organism: Nesogale talazaci; assembly: GCA_004026705.1. Taxonomy (NCBI): domain Eukaryota; kingdom Metazoa; phylum Chordata; class Mammalia; order Afrosoricida; family Tenrecidae; genus Nesogale; species Nesogale talazaci. The sequence continues at coordinate 207,037 of PVJH01001341.1, read as the reverse complement.
TATTAGAGCAGATGCTTTAGATTCGTTTCTACAAATACCAAAGAAAGCTTTGGTTGAAAATGTCAGTTCATTTTTTTTGAAATTTACCCCTTATTTTATTATTTCTATGTCTCTATGGTTATAAGAGGAAACTCGTTTGTGACCTTTACTAATTTTCTTATTCAATTTTTATTTTAAGATATTTTCTTTTACATGTTCACATATTCACAGATGTTGACCATTTTCCCTTTGAGGGCTCTTCCTAAAGCTCCCTTTGCCTAACCACTCTTTAAGTAATTATGAAGGCAGCACGAATGCTTTATGCTTGAAACAAATTGTCATGAATCAGTCCAAAGTTGTCTCATCTCCTCTTGATCATTCTAATAGCCACCCTTGCCTAATACAAACATTTTAACAGTTTTTTTAAGATCTTTATTACCATCATGACCTGATTAACTTAAACATTGTAATTATTTCCTAATAATGCATGCCACTGAATAATGAGTCTAATTCACATCATATATTTATCACTTCCCTGTGCTAGAAACTAGAGACATAATGGAGGTTAACTGGTTTGCTTCTAAGTAAAAGTATAAAGCTTGTCAAGCAATGGCTTGTCTATTTGATTTTTCTTTGAACATATTTTTGATAGATGTAGCAAACGGTTTAACATGTGTAATAGATGTAGCATGATGGCAGTATACAGACAGAGCAGAAGGGAATCTATATTGTATGCAAGACATTTATTAACAGTACTATTTCTCCCCCTATTTAACATAGGCAATTTAGGATATAACGTTTTGTCAGGTAATACGAAAATCAATTAGGAAGAGGATGTTTTGAATTATAATATTTGAGTCCATTTGTCAAATATTTTAATACATGGGAAACTCAAAGTCAATCTGATGGTTAGTCCACATGATGCACCATTAAATATTGGTATGAGATAGTCTGACAGATATTTCATAATTGACCATTTCTCCTTGTGCTTGTGAACCTTCTTGGCGCTATTTTCCTATAACCTATCAAGTACAATATATTCATTTCTTAATGTCTGGATCTAAAATGCAGAAATAACAGAATTCATTATTACTTTATCAATATTAATTAGACATTTCTCTTATAATATCATCATTTACATGGATAGGTTTCATTCATATGCCAATACTGTTTCTTCAATGCAGGATCAGTGTTGTATTTATTTGGGACACTTGTAAAGATTATAACATGTACTCATTAAGTACTGAATTAGTATACTCTCCGAGTCCCAGTGGTGTTGAATGGCACCCATTGGGCTGCTAACCTCAAAGTCAGCAGTTCTAAACCACCAGGCCCTGTGTGAGAGAAAGTGACTCTATCATTTCATAAAGAGTGACAACCTCAGAAACCCACAGGGGCAGATCTGCCCTGCCTTGTATGTTTGCTTTGAGTCAAATCTCACTGGATGGAAGTGAAAGTTTGAGTAGACCCTTGTTCTATCTCAATGACTGCCTCCTGCTGTATGCAAAGACTTGACATGCACACATTTCAGTATTCAGGTTCCTCCCAATTGTATCCATAATTTTTTTTATGATTCACATGGTCAATAAAGGAAAACAGACATCTTTCTCATGTTTTCTTTTTTCAACCAATATCCACCTGTTATCTACTGATATCTATCATTTTATGTCATCTTCTGAACCATGTATACATTTTCCCAATTATTTTATTGGGGGCTCTTATAGCTCTTATAACATTCAATACATCATTTGTATCAAGCATATTTGTACACATATTACCATATTCATTTAAAAATATTTTCCACATGAGACTTTAGTATAAGCTCCTCCTTATCCCTCCCTCCTTTTTTTAAATGAACCATTTTATTGGGGGCTCATACAACTCCCATCACAATCCATACATACATCAATGGTATGCAGGCCACATTTACACACTTACTGCCATCATCACTCTCAAAACAACCTCCCTCCATCCAGGCCCACTGTATTAGCTCTATTTCCCTCCCTCCCCCCCTCCCCCATGAACCCTTAGTAATTTACAAATTATTTTCATACTGTACACTGTCCAATGTGTCCCAACACTCACTTCCCTGCTGTCTGTGTCCCAGAGAGGAGGCTACATGTAGATCCCTGAAATTGGTTCTCCCTATCTATTCCACCAACCCTCCACCCTCCTGGTATTACCACTCTTATTACTAGTCTTGAGGGATCATCTATCCTAAATTTCTCATGTTTCTCATTTCACTGTATATCTCCTGGTCTAGCTGGTTTCATGTGGTAGAATTAGGATCATAATGGGAACTAGAGGAAAGTTGCATATTTCATTGCTACTACCCTGTAACTTAACTGGCTCATCTCCTCCTTGCAACCCCTCTGCAAGAGGATGTCACTGTACCTATTGATGAGCTTTGGGTTCCCAATCTGTACTCCCCCTCATTAATAATGATATAATTTTAGCTCTTTGATGCCTGACACCGGATCCCTTCACTTCATGATCACACAGGCTGGTGTGCTTCTTCCGTGTGGACTTTGTTGCTTCTGAGCTTAATGGCTGCCATTTACTCAAGGCTTTAAGACCCCAGATGCTATACTTTTGATAGCCACTTTCTTCGCATTAGCTTATGCACACATTTTTCTTCAGTGATCATATCAAGAAAGTGAGCACACAATGTTATACTTTTTAGTTCTTGAAGCCTGATATCTAATCCCTTTGACACCTTGTGATCCCACAAGCTGGTATGCTTCTTCCATGTGAGCTTTGTTGCTTCTGAGTGAGATGGCTTTGTTTGTTTACTTTCAAACCTTTAAGATGCCAAACGCTACCTCTTTTGATAGCCGGGCACCATGAGGTTTCTTTACCACCTTTGCTTATGCACACAATTGTCTTCAGTGATTGTGTCGGAAAGGTGAGGATCTTGGAATGCAAATAGAACAAAGTGTTCTTGCACTGAAGAAGTACTTGAGTGGAGGTCCAATGCCCATTTGCTGTACTACTACTAACCCTATAAGTATGTCAAGCATACGTTTTTATTGATTCCCTGTCAATGTACTGCTACCCCTGTTTTTAATGATCTTCAGCAAATATTTGCATGTGATGTTAATGATATCATTCAATAATTTTCACATTCTCCTGGACCACCTCTCTTTGGAGTGGATGCCAAATGCGAATCTCCTTCAGTCAATTGAAAAAGTAACTATCTTCTAAATGTCTGGTTGTAGACCAGTAAGTGCTTCTAGTGGCATTGGTTTGGTCAACATGTTGATTGTTGCTCTGTGAATTCTCCAGGCCTTGCTTTTTACTAATGCTTTCAGATCAGCTTGAATTTCTTCCACCAGAGTCATCATTTCTTGATCCTGTGCTGCCTCTGGAAATGATGGGATATTTGCCAATTCTTTGGCATCTTAGTTATCTAGTGCTGCTATCGCAGAAATACAACCAGGTGTCTTCAAAGGAGAAACATTTATTTTTCTTACAGTTAAAAGGCCAGAAGTAAAGTGTCCACAGTGAACATCATACTTAATCACATAAGGCTATGGTATTTGTTTTTATAATTAAGATTCAGAAAGAATGCCTTCTCTCCACAATGTTAGTCAACAAGATCTCTGGTCATCCTGTCCACTCTGAATTTGGGAACATTTCAAGGACAAGTCTGATGCACTGAATACTTTGACAGAAGACCTGTGGAGCTGTGGGAAGATATGAAGACCATCATTTATGAAGAAAATAAAAAGCCATTACAAAGACAGGAAAGAAAGGAAATATCAAAATGGATGTCAGAAGAGTTGCACGATATTCCATTTTATGTATGTATCAGAGTTTTTATCCATTCTTCTACTGATGAGCTTGTAGCTGTTTCCAGCTTCTTGCCATTATGAACTATAACAAAATGAACCCTGGAGCACATTATACCTGTCCATGCTTTGTCTCTTATGTCATCTTGGTTCTCATCTATGAAAGGAAGCTAATACATTCTACTTCTATGATATGAATTGTTGCAGTCCTTTTAACTATGTTAAACATAAGGGAAGTTCAGGCATTTATAAGATGTGTCTATTATTTGAGGGTTTTTTCCCACCGAAGCCTAATTAAAAAAAAAAGAACACTAGAACACTGCTATTAAGTGGATTCTGACTCAGTATGAGCCCATATTGATCCTAGAAAGGGAATGAAAAAAAAAGGCTTTTGAGGACTGGTCTGTCACTTTGGACAAATTGCTTTTTAAAATCTCCATTTACCACTTAGCAAGGTCAGAATTCAATTATCTTCTTCACAAAAATGTTATTAGGAGAGAACAATATGATATGTGTGAAAATGTTAAGCATAAAACCTGTGCCATGATGGTAGATTCTGCAGAAATGTGACTTTCCTCGTACCCCCACCCCAAACTCATACAAATTCTTCAAAGCCACCTATTGTGTTATTGTAGTGACATGATTCGCCACTATTTAAGAGGGCTTTACTACTTCTCTCAGTGCCATGTGTTGCTGCAACACAATATCGCAAGTGAGTGGTTGTTAAAAAACAAAAAACAAAACAAGAATGCCTGTTTTCTACAATTCCAGGGAAGAGAAGCCTCAATTCAGGGGGTGACTCTACCAAGAGCTCCTACCTTATCTGTTGCCTCATGAGTTCCTTTTGATTGCCTCACATCCCCCTTTTCCATCTCTATGATTGTCCTTCTCTTTTTGTAACTCAGAAGGGTTCTATTCTCACAACTACCTTTGATATTCTATATGCATGCTTCTTGTAAGTACAAAATCAGTGTTCTGGAATTTCCATACTTCAAAAGGTTAGCCATAGTTTTTATGATCCAAAACAGCTACTGCCTTGATATAGTCACAAAAAAAGTGAACTTCTCTCTTGTATTTTGTGCTCTGAGCCAGAATACATCTGATATCAGCAATGGTACCCTTTGTTCCATATTCTCTTCTGCATCTGGCCTGAACCTCTGGCAGGTCCCTGTCAGTGTGCTACCACAATCATTGTTAGGCCGTCTTCAACCTAGTTTACTTACATTTTAGATCAATATTATTACTTTATAGTTAGAAAAACCTGTTTTCTCACCTTACTTTGCAATGGAAAAGTAACTGCCTTCCAAATTTCCTGGCAAAAAAGGAATAAGTACTTCCAGTACTTTACAAGCCTGTTGAAACATATGTATTTGTATCTGAGTCCATCAATTCCAGAGCCTTAGTTTTGGCTAAGGCGTTCCCGCAGCTTGATCCCTTCCTTCAGTACTATTCATTCTTGCTCAGGTACTACCTCCAGAAATGGGGGGTCATCAACTAGTGCTTTCTCGGTAGAGTGACTCCGTGTACTTTTACCATCTTCTCTTGAGGCTTCCTGCATAAATAAATATCTTGTCCATAGAATCTTTCAAGATTGCAACTGGATGCTTGAAGTTTTTCTTGAGTTCTCTCAATTTAAGATATGGTAGGAAAGTTCTTCCTTTTGGCTTTCTAATTTAGGTTTTTGAACATTTCATCACAATATTTCACTTTGTCTTCTAAAGCTACCCTTTGAACTTCTCTATTCAGATATTTTATTTCACCGCTTCTTCCATGTGCTTTAGCTCCCCTTTTTCTCCCAACACCAAGTCATAACCCTAAGGGAATGTCAATCAAATTACTGTCACTATAGATTTACCTGTCCTGAGTGTCATTTAAAGAAAATCATAATAAAACCTCCTACAATCACACAATAAAACAGAGGAAAACTTCTATCCAAAAGACTATAAAATATAATATAAAGTTGAATAAATAATAAATGAGCCAAAACAAAGAAAGGGTAAGATGCTCAGTTTTAACAGAACTGCATCTATTGTACTTACTTTTCAATGCACTCTGTTAAAGGACAAGACTGTTCACACACCTCATCAATAGTGCAAGGAAGTTCAATGGTGGCTTAATCCACATGGGAACTATGGACTTTTGTGCCTTCACTGTCGTTGAACAGATCTGCAAAGTGGGTGCTCAGAATTTAAACTCTACCACAGTTCCCTCCTCTGGTTTTGTAATTTTATTATTTAGAGTCCTTGGATCACAAGGACTGATGTGCGCCTTCAGAACTCAGCTTACATCTAACTTAAGTGGCTGCTTGTTTGAAGACAAGCCTTTAGGAGCTCAGATACTCTTCCTTCTGATAGCCAAGCACCATGTTATTTCTTCACCACACTTTTCTCTAGCATCCATAACTTCAGTGATCACTTTCTGAAAGCAAGTTTCATGAGATCTAATTATTCTTAGGTTATGCTTAGTGTTATGTGAGAGCTCAAAAGCCATTCATATATTTAGAATATGGGTATAGATGGATGATGGAAATATATATAGATATAGAGATATAGCTACACTTATGTAGCTGTAAGTGGTTCTCAACCTTCCTCATGTGATGGACTCCCCCAAGCATAAATTTATTTTTGTTGCTACTTCATAACTGTCATTTTGCTATTGTTAGTGAATCAGGTGAGCCCTGTGAAAGGGTCATTCAACTCACAAAGGGGGTCACGACCCACAGCTTGAGAAACACTGCTATAGAGAGACAGAGACCCATAGAAAAATATATCTCTGGTCCAATATAAAGGCAATATTATTTACTTCTTGGAAAATAAAATAGTTAACCTGCAGGAATCTTTTGATAATTCTAGTTACAAATATAGGAAAACTTCTTGGCCTAAAATAAATGGAATGTTCACTGGTACAGATGCATATAAAGTCTATATTTTAAATAGGCTCATTTCATGTGGTGTGTCTCTATTAAGGGAAAAAAGATGAGGTTTTCTACTCCTTGAGCCTTGGAAACTCAGAAGACCTGCTCTATCCTGTCCTATAAGGCCACTATAAGTCAGAATTGAACAATAGCACTGGTTTCTCTTCTTCTTTATTTTAATCTCTTAAATAAAATAAATTATAAGAAATAAAGAAGACTAATCCCCGATGGTGTAGTGGTTGAGTGTAGGACTGCAGCCCACTGGCTTGGCGGTTCAAATCCAGCAGCAGCTCTCCAGGAGCAAGGCTGGGCCTCCCACTCCCACCAGAGGGCAGTGATGCAAAAAGAAAGAAAAGAATTAAAAGAAATAAAAATATTCCCATGAAATGAAGAAATGGTCTATATTAGGGAAAAATTTTAAAATAATCAAAACTACAGCCATCAAGTCCATTCTGACTCTTTTTAGCACTATAGGACAACAAAAATAATTCCTCAAGGTTTTGGGGCCCTGATGGCATAGTGGTGATGGCTGCTAACCATGAAGTCAGCAGCTTGAAACCACAAAGCACTTTCTAGGATAAACACTAGGCTCTCCACCCCAGTCAGAAGTGACAGTCTTGGAAACCTTCACAGGCATTTCGACCCTGTCCAGTGGGGTTGGAATTAACTTGATGGGAGTGAGTGAAGGGTTCTGAGACTGTAAGCATTGACAGGAGTGGACAGTCTCCTCTTTCTACTTCAGGGCATCTGGTAGGTTTGAACTTCCCACGTTGGGATTCGCAGATCAATTGTTAACCCACAGTGCGACCAGCGCTTCTTCAAAGAAACAAAGAGGATGTTTCAAATAAAAAGAATGTTCTAGCTAGAAATGAACATGTCTAAATATAGAATTAATTTAAAGAAGAAATATGAGTACTCACATTTTCTATTTTAAGCAACCTCAAATTTGCAACAAAGCTAGTGAAGGCAGCTTCTAAATTACTAAGAACTGCACTTCCAACCTTCTCTTACTACGTGTCAAGCTGCACTGGCATTTGCTGATGATCCTCCACAGCTCACTTTCAGGGTGTGTGAATTTCCAAACCCCAAAGATGAAGTTCAGAATTATAAAGATGCTGACAAAATGTAATAATGATAAAATGAAACCTGGTTTTTTTTAAATGAGGTATTCAAGTTCACTCAAACTAACTTGAGTATTGCAAATGAAACCTTATAGTAACCCAGAGCTGGCCTAGGTTACAAAATCAGATTTTTTCAAGTGGTTGTTTTATAATGTCAATGTGTCCTTAATGTCCAATTATTTATAGACAAGTATTAAAATCTCACCAAAAGACTTTTACCCTTGATAATTCCTTATATACTTTTCATGTGATCTCATTTCATTCTTACAGCAATCTTTGCAATTATGTTCAGACGCCTTTGTTCCTATTTTATGTATGGAGAATCTGAAGAGAAGAGCAATTAAGGCTCTGACTCAATACTGAATCATACACCAATGCTGGAGGAAAATATTTCTAAATATTTTTAATGCATGTTACCAGGAGAATTCACATAAGCACAGGAGTAATGCACATGAAACATTTTTTTTTTGGAAAATGTCCCCTGTGAACTTAAAAATAAAAATCAAGTCACTATAGACTCTCATGGTACTGAGTGAAAGGTTCATCTCCAAATATTTGATGCCATCGTCCTTACAAGAGTTTGAAGCACCTTCAAATAGCTCAGCTCTGTTCTGTGAAAGAGAATATTTATATCACGAGAATGTTTATATCTCTCTTTAAGAAGGCATTTTAACTCTAAATACTTCACAGATTGAAATATGTTACCATGCAGGACACTAATCTCTATTTACAGAAAATAGCAAGGCAAATGGAGAAGCAATTATGACTAAAAATAGACCTAGTCCTCCAACACATTCTTTACAGAAATACTTAACAAATCAACAAAGACATTGAGAACCCTAAGTGAAACTCAGCCCAATGAAGTGAGACACTATCCTAAAATGACAAAGAGGATCCTGACAGGGAAATCTGCCCAAGCCTGGAGCCAGATCTAAGCTGCACTTCCAGTTGTCTCTATTATTGGGAGCACTTTCTGGGCCAGCTAGATTGGCTTGGCCGTGCCACTGGAATTTCTGACTGGAACTGAATGAACGCCGGGTTTGTTTGAATTCTGCTGATGCCTCGCCTGTAATTGGATCAACTGACATCACTGCCTGTGTGGAGCGGTGCGAAGCATCTCTGCAGTGAAACTCCACCCTGTGAGTCACAGTCTGGTAATCCCTCGGGACTAACTGGCATTCACATGTTTGCCTGACTCACGCAGCTGCTATCTGGGCACAGTGGCTGGGTGAAATGCCCCCTAAGAAGTCTTCCCTTCTCAGGGTTCCTTGGCCTCTTTCTCTCTCGAGGTATTTTGATTTGAACTGAAAATCAAAAGGGGAACAAAATGTGATACAGAATGTGCCCTTTCTGAGGAACATGAGGGTGGTAGGAGAGTCACGGGCAGTTTTCAAGGATTGGTCTCAGGATAGTTGTTTACCAGGAACATAGCCAGGAAACAACAACCACAAAACGGAATCACAGATGTGAAGGAAATATATAAAAGCTGCACGGCCACTGAGACAGTGGAAGGAGGATGTCAGTTGAAATGATGAGAGCAACATTATGTATATATATCTACAAAAATTAAATAGAAAGGTGTTTTAAATGAGGCATAAATATTTTTATGATTCTTTCTGGAAAATTTTTTGCTTCAGGATTTGACCGTGCAGCATTGCTAACTATTAAAACTCGTGTGTGACAATGAGTTAGAATGGGTTAATGGCCATGAGTTTGTGTGTGTGTGTGTGTGTGTGTGAGTGTGTGAGACAAATTAAGGACAGACTTTTATGAAAATAGAATTTGGAGACTTTCTACAATTTAGCACTTAATAATTGTTAGATGACATTTTGATCCTATATGTTTTTAAAATATATTGATAGTTATGGGTAAGTAATAGGAAATCATCTATCTATATTGGAAGAGAGATATATGTAGCTTTACATTAATTAAGGAGTACATTAATTAATATATCAAAAATACATTTAAGCTACTAGGCAATAAGTGGAAGGGAAGAAGATAAAGAACTAGATTATCAAAAAATAAAAAATAAAAAGACATACTGAATTCTGACACTGCCATGCTCTTCAAGCCAACTCTACTCTCAAAGCTAGAAATTTCAATTTATTTCATCTGTGGCATTCAAAGCACATTGGCAAGCAAAGTGGACAAGAGAGATAATGTCCATGTCAGCCACAGACAGATAAGAAAAATGGAACTGTCTACTTGAAAATGGGTCAGTCGGCATGTTTAAAGAGAATGAAGGAAAGCCTATTGCAGCCTTGAAAACAGCATTAAGGAAAGACAAAGATGGAGTTTTGATCATCTGCGGTTGTGAACCACAGGCTCAGAGTTTAGGCAAAAATATAGGGAGGAGATTGAGTAATTCTCTGGGCATGGCTGCAGACCCTGTTACTTGTTGCTTACAGGGCACCTGTAAGAACAGCCCCAGGGGGTCTTCTGCCAGAAGGAAGTCCTTCTGCGTGTGTTGATGTGGGAGAAGCAAGCAAGCGCCTCACAGCCCTGTCTGGGGAAGTGAATTCTGTCATGTATGCATGTGAGTGTCCACATTCCACAAATACAGCTCTTCCAAGGCATGTCAAATGTTCATTCTTCTGAGAAAATAGAGAGCATCAAAGGGAACAGATGCAGACTGGACAAACTCATACTTCTAACTTTTCAGTGACGACTGCAACTGCAGAATCCTCTGGTCAACACATGAGTTATAGGGCTGGTGATTCACATGCACTCTGTCTGATTGGTACACTGACTGCCAAACACAGTTTATAGTATAAATTTCTATACATGCAACTTCAGTCAAGTACTTGAGAAGAACATATGGCAGAGTGGTATTCTTGGAGGTTTTGTGCATAAACCCTTTGTTTCCTAAGAATAGGAAAAACATATTTTTGCTTTTTATCATACAAAATGGCTACTTAGCTGTGAAAGCTGGACATCATTAATTGAGTTCATGTATTTTCTTTTGCCATGTGATACCAAATTTGGGGTACACAGACTGCTATGATTCCATGCAACATCCCACCCAACAGAACATGTTTATTGTCAAAATGCCCTGGCTATGGTCAAGCTTGGGCTTCTAGTCACAAAGGTCAGCAGTTTTTGTTTTGTTTTGTTTTGTTTTTTTGTTTAAGGTCAGCAGTTTGAAATCATCAGTTGTTCCATGGAGGAAAGATGTTCTTTCTACATCCTGTAAAGATTTATAGTCTCAGAAACTCATTGGGCTCCACTCTGCACCAGAGGGTCAAATAGACTGATGACAGTGAGCTTAGACTCTGGATTTCTTCCAGTGCTTGAGTTGGATTGGCTGGGATTTGAACCGTGATTTTCCACATGAAAGGTGAAAAATCTACCAATAAACCACCACACCTGAGAGTACTACCCAGTGAATACCATGTTAGTAAGCACAGACTTAAACTCCACTTTCTGTGAGACTAACCTAAAACTATGACAGCCCTCTTGCTGCCTCCTCAGTCCTGCCCACATCTCCGAAAATAGCCTCTTTACTGGACTATTTTCAATAAAACCTTTGAAGAGTGACACTTCAATCCTGCTGCTTCAAATAATGGACTTGTTTGGCTTTTATTTGCATATTTCTTGAAAAGCAAAGGTGTCCAGCTTAGATGACAAAAACCAACCACCCACCAGAATTATTTTCCAAGGGAAAACAAAGTACTTTTTCACTTTGAGCCAATATATATAATTGGCTCATAAACAATGATAAACTAACCTGTGAGTAATATATTGAAAAGTGGCATTAAATACAGATGTTATCACAATTTTAGAGCAAATGTTTACTACTAAGTACATTCAATATCAGCAAAGTCAAGTACAACATGAATACCAATCTCTCAGGTAATACATATTCAGTAGCAATATTTTCATAAAATTTAATTGGCCAAGGGAAAAAAATAAGCTAAAATCCACATATTTTTCTTAAGCCTTCCAATTTAGTTGCAGAATTATATTACTAGCAGTACTCTGGGTCCTTCTAGGTGGTCATTAGAATTCACCAGAGACGAAAATAGGCTCCATGCCAAAAAAGGTCACGGCCACTGAAAATCCTGGGAGCAGCTTGACTGCAACACCTGGGGTTGTCAAGGGCAGTGGAAAAACTTGAACTTGTTGATTTGGTGCTGTACTCACTTTCTAGCTCTTGTATATAATTTACTTGTTCCTATCATCAGCTCATGCAGTCGTCAAACGCATTAATCTGTAATAGTATAATTTACCACACGTTGCAGAATTTTACACAGTGTCTCCATACATTTTGGGAGGAGTGGACAGTTTAAATACTAAGCCATTCATACCTGTTAAAAAATAAATGTGTTTGTTGGAAAATGACGAGTTCCAGCTTGTAAGTACCACGAGGCTAAGTACAACATATTACTAAGTCATATGCCTATGAATTCATTATTAAAGCAATTATACCAGGTTTCCAACAAAGATCTTGATAGAAAAAATGGTGAAATTTCAATCCCTAAAGGAACACATTCTAGGGAAAAAAGTCATCATTCAGACATGATCTTGCCTGATGATTATGCCTCAAGTGCTAGCAACTGCTGCCCCTGGGGAAAAAAGGTAAAGGCAGGGTTGTTTTGATAGGTTTCTCTGGTCACTTTTCTTTTCCATCTTGTTTGGTTTTTTAATTAAGTCTGTTAATAGGACTATTTTAATTTGGTTATGGGCAATGGCAGGTTGCACTTATCTCCTGTCCAACATTGTATTTCCTTCATATCAGTATACATAACTGAATTCCATGGGGACTGCTGAGAGTAGACGCTGTTTTATTATTTTTAATCCAGCTTCAAAGCCTTTCCCTGACTGTAAATAAGTTGCGTGTGAAACTGCAGATCTGAGGCCACCCCTATCTCAAAGCCAGCTTTGAGGCCATGTGGAAGTTAATACATACTAATAAAAAGGTAAATTTGGATGTATCCATTTCTAATACTAATTGGAGTACCAACTAACTCTAAATGAGGAAAATATTTTACCAGCTATAGAATTAAATGTAGAGGCTGGTCACTTGTCATTATTTTAAGAGAAATTCTGAAAAAATGAAACATGGCTTGTCACTACTTATGTAAGTTTACAAATCATTTTACATATAGTGCATAGGTTGACACTAGCGTCCTTACCAAGTTACCTAACCCTGTGCCCACAATAGCAGGTGTGTTTGAGACCACAGCTACTGCCACTGGGTCAAGTGACCTCTTCCACATGGAGGCAAGGAGAGATTATATAGGAGTAGGTGCAGTTCTATCTATGTATCTTTCACTTTATCATTTAATCCTAAAATAATTTCTACAGAGAGAAATCTAGGTTAATAACTATTTATTTCCTACGAGTGATGGCCACAGTTTTTCTGTTTTTATTACATTAGCTGTGGAGAAGGTATTACTTGACCATGTGTCTCAGAGCGTATTCTGAAGGTCTCAGACCTCAGACACTCTGAAGGACCAGCTCCAAAGTGAAATCCCGGACAGAAAAGGTTGGCCCTCTCCAAATAATAACTAAGTATGGACAGTAGGGGGCAGAAGTGCCTATATTTCATTTTATATTAGTAGCTGTGTTTTGTCACTGGTGTGTGGAAAAATATACCTTGACTCCAGGCTATTGCAGATTTAGAACATTCAATAAATATTTCTTTTCTGTTTTCTTATTTTCCTGTCATAAGACAAATACCTTTTATGATTTTAAAGGTAATATACAAAATTATTACACAAAATTTGGAAAATATCCCAATTTGAGACAACACACCAGAAAATAAAGCACACACAGCTCCTTCAAACTCCACTATCAAAAATAAATATCCTAATGATATTTTTGGCTTTTTTTTCTTATAAGATTATAAGATGGAGGAGAATTCCCCCCTATGGTTTCCAAGGCTGTACACTTGCATGGAAGCAGACCACCCCATCCTTCTCCCACGAAGCTGCTCTGGCTTTGAACCGCAAGCCTTTTGGTTGGCAGACAAATTTTTAGCTATCAGACCACAAGGTCTCTGAATGATTATATGCAATATATACAAAAGTATACTCTATCTGTAAGATATATTGTCAATAACTGAAAGTCATTTTGAAACACAGTGAATAAAGCTACTTTTTCACTTATAATTTTATGAATGTTGGTTATTCATATTAATAGTTGTCATTAAAAATTATCAGATTTCAGCATATTATCAAAGTGCTTAGGAATTGTAATGGTTGCAAGTCCTACACAAAAGAAGTAAGTGGGAGTCTTTTACGTTCTTCTTCAACACTTGGGTCACAGAGACCCTAGTGAGAGTTTAGTACAAATTGGCTGGCCAACTTAATTTTGTCTTGTTGCCAAGAACTATAATCAATCCAAGAATTAAGGCCTAGCATAGATCTATTCTCTTTATCCTCAACTTTTACTTACACTTTATTTTTAAATATTTTATGATATAACTTTTTCCACGTCAGAGCTCCTAGACTTTTTATAATTTTTTAATAGTCTCTCCTGAGAAGTTCTTCATTCAATTTACTTCTCTTTTGTATAATTTAGAACACTCTACCAGAGTAAGCTTTTGGGTTGCCAAGATTTAGCAGTGACAAATTAAAAAAGGTAAGTTCATTTGTTTCCCTCAGTTAATATTGGTTGAAGTCTTGTCGTAATCTTGTTTCTGTAAGAGTTTTGTCAACATATAATCACATATCATACAGATCAATAGTTTAAATATATTAACAGGTGTTGTGCAATCATCACCACTGGTTTAAAACATCTTTATTTCTTTAATAATCATTATTTGCTCCCCTTTTTATTCCAATCCTCCCCTGCACAATGCCCCAAAATGTTAATCCAGTTACCATCTCTATAGATTTCCCTATTCTGGATTCAGAGCAAGAAATATTTCTAAAAAAGGAAAAAAAAATCAATAGCAATTCAATTGAAAAGATAAGATAGAATCTTAAAAAATTGGGACATACTGAAAAGAGTTCAAAAGAGAGAATAAATTATAAATTGTTAAATTTTAACTTAACTCTTGGCATTAGTTCACTTTCTAATGCACTATGTTTAATGGCAAGGTTATTTACATCCTAGTCAATTGTCAGAGGGGACTGACTAATGACATAATTCATTTGGGGACCTCGCAAACAGATTTGGGTTTCACTGTAATCTACAGTTTTCTGAAAACTGGATACTCAGAATTTAATCGGCAATACCACTGCCTCCTCTAGTCTTGAAGTTAATTATTTCCACTTCTTAGATTAGACAGGTTAGTGCGCTTAGCCATCACCTTATTTAGTTGGCTGTTTTTTTAATACAAGCTTTAAAACTATCTCAGATGCCCTTCTTTCTGATAGCTGTTCACCATAAGGTTTCTTCACCATACTTTACTGTAACATCCATATCTTCAGTGATCTCTGCATTCAAACAAGTATTGAATAATATGGCCATGCCCCACAAACTAATTTTTTTTAGATTAGGGCTATGATTAAGTACAAGCTCAAACACACAAAATAAAAGACAAAAAACATGATTGGTACCTAATAAAAATAGAACACATCTAGACTTCAACAAAAAAGTGAAAAGAGAGCCTTTTCAGTGGGAAAACCTGTGTGATATCATTTCAATGTGTATTTGGAAAGACATTTCTGATTCATAATGACCATATGAATGACAAAACAGAATGCTTCTTGGTCCTGTATCTTCACCTCATTGTGTTCAAGCAATTGTCTCTTAATCTATAGAGGCTGCATGGAAGCAATGAAGTGTTTTGAATTTTTCATCCTTTACTATATTTATATGTATATATATATGTGTGTGTGTGTGTGTGTCACAATCTGATTATTTGAGTAGTCAAATAGGTAAACATTTCCTGAATTTTCCATTTTCAGGGAAAAGCCAAATCCTATCAGAGATTTTTATTTCTTTTTCCATGTCATTTTCTAAATCCAGATAAAATATCAGGACATATCCAGTTAAGGTATTGCTACAATTACTGATATGGTAGATTTATATAATAAAATTAAAAATTATGTGATGGATTCCTACAAGATTATACAAGAGAACTTGTCTTGAGATCAGAAGGAAAAAAAAAGCCTTGCAGCACAAGGTTAGGAGATAGATTCCATTGGGAAGATTTTATTTTATGTAGGAAGCCAATGGACTATATCAGGCAAAGAAACCTATACCTTTCTGCATGAACCATTTATTTTTGAAGTGTCAGTGCAAGACTTGGCTTCAGGAAGTAGAGACTAAATATGTTCCAAATATCTAATTTTTCAAACTGCTATACGACTTCATTAAGCAAATAATCAGAGCTTTTGGATATGAAACAAATAAGGCATCAGGATTGAAGGAAGACTTAGTAATATCATTTCGTATATTCGCTACTCCACCTCTCTCCCATGATAGTGTTCTCTAAAATGATATAACCTTTTACAGAGCTCATACATGGTCTAGAAAATGCCTCACTTGGTTGGTGAGTGTGGCAAGCCTCAAATCTGTGGGCTAGATGGTCATCGGAATGACTCTCTTCGCTCCTAGGACTGCAAGGTATGGTGAGTCCAAATAGACAACCAGAGGACTGCCAGCTCATGAGGTTGTGTAAGCTGACAAATCAACTCAGATGATAGGCTACTGCTTCACGGACTAAAGAACTTGTAACAGGCAAGTCTGGCAGCAGTCTGTTGGATCTCATAGTAGATGAAGCTGGAAACTAACATTGGATAATAGACTTCTGGTTGTATGGGCCCCAGGTTCCTTGTTCACAACCCTGCTGAAGTCATTGAATCAGATCAGGTGGAAGCTGCTGGCTCAAGTTCCAAGAACCAAAGACCAGATAAAGAAATGCCTGGTGCAAGATCTAGAGCAAGACATGGGAACTGTTCAAGAACCTAAGAGTAGTGATGATGGCTCATGCTCCTGAGCAATGTGGTAACTCAAGACATATCACAGTCTTATTCTGACTTATCAACAATAGGGACAGTACTCTCCAAATGCCACCATAACCACAGGCATAACAACAAGTATTTATAATAATTGTTTAAAAAGTTCATGGATTCCAACTCATGGCCACCCTAGTAAGACAGGGCAGAACTGCCACTGTGGGTTTCTGAATCTCTATGGCGGGACTAGAAAGAGTCTGCTTCCTCCTGCTGAGTGACTCGTGGTTTGTTCTGCTGGATTTGTGGTTAACAGCCCAATGTGTAAGCCTCTACACCCATGCTCAGTAGGATTCCCAAAAGATCACAAAATAAGAGGACTCTATCTACAGGGACCATGGCAATTAACTCACCATCTCACTTTATTGTTTTATTACCTCTCATACCACAATCTCTTCTAAATCTTTCTTGCATCTCTGAATATTCTCTGTTGATACACTGCTGCAACTGATTTGCCATGACCTGCAGCAAAATTTCAGTTGCATCTGATATCCAGGATATTAATGATAGCTAATTATCGGTAGTGTATTTTGCCATGTAAGCCATACAAAAGAAGTGGCAAAAATAGATAGACCAGATGCTGGCTTTCTAGCCACTTTTGGACCCTGGGGGCAAAGTGAGTTATGTGTCCGGCTGCAAACCCCAACTTGGCCAGTTGCAAACTACCAGCCACTCTGCCAGAAAGACACGAGATTTTCCACACGGATAGATAGTGACTGTTTGGGGCAGTTCTAACCTGCCTGGTCACTATAAGTCAGAATTTATTTGAGTTGATCTAAAATGTTACTCTTTAAAAAATGATAACAAAAAAGTAATACTTTTTGCTCCATTATCTGCATACATATTAATAAAAACATAATTTTGAATGTTACCAAATCAAGAATATGAACCCTAACATGCTTTGAGACTTGTATTAAGAATAGAATATAGTTAATTTCCAAAGTTACCACTTCAAGAAAACAAAAGGCTTGTGACATGAGGTTGCAGTATAATAATGAGCCCAATTTAATCTTACTTTATTCAATTAGATAACCATGAGAAAATAACAAAACTCAGCCACAATCTCAAAAAAATTTTATTTTAACATCATGTGGAACTGAATGTGAATAGCAACTCTTTCAATTGGTAGAAGACAATAAACCAGAATCTTTTTATATTCATCTGGAGAGAAGAAATACTTAAAAGAAACAATAAAGGAAAAACAAAGAGGTTAATTAATAATAAATAGAATAATAATTGCCCGATGTTCTAAGATAAAGACAATGTATGAATCACAGATTAGTGAATATGTAGGCAGTGCATGTAATCTATACAACTTAATGGCTGGAGAGTCAATTGTGAAGTATAAAGACCAAACAGGACAAAGTAGTCCTGTCACATCTTTCTCTTCAGCAATGGCTATTGGCTGCTGTTTGGAACCACTGACCTTTTTACATTGACAGCCATGCAGGTCAGCCACGGAACTACCAGAGTTCTTCTTTGATGTTTTTGTATGCTTGTTTGTTTGTTTGTTTGGGGTCATCACTGTCCTCTGGTGGGAGTGGGAGGCCCAGCCTTGCTCCTGGAGAGCTGCTGCTAGATTTGAACCACCACCCGAGTGGGCACAGTCCCTCACACAACCACTATGCCATCAGGGTTCAGTCCAGAGTTCTTTTATAAAGAATATAGAAAATATTTTATTGATAATATTAAAGTTTCAGGTAAGAGAAACACAGAAGTAAACACACAAACACATTTGAAAGGGAAAAATATCCAATTGACAGAAGCGTTTTTTTATTTTAATCATTTAATTGGGGGCTCATACAACTCTTTTCACAATCTATATACATCTATTGTAGGCAAAGTGTACTTGTATATTTATTGCCATCATCCTTCTCAAACCATTTTCTTTCTACTTAAGCCATTGGTATTAGCTCCTTTTTCTACTCCCTACCTGATTCCCCCACCCTCATGGGATCTCGATAATTTACAAATTATTATTTTGTCATATTGCACACTGTCCGATGTCTCCCTTTGTCCACTTCCCTGTTGTCTGTACCCCAGGAAGGAGGTTATATGTAGATCCTTTTAACCTGTTCCCCTTTTCTACTCCACCTTTTCTCCAGACAGAAGAGTTATTTTAATGATCAATAAATGTAGATGTCTAATAGTATTAAAATAATAAATGATTTTAAAAGAACTGAATGTTCATCAGCAGAATGAATAAATTTTTAAGTTAATTTAAAAATTAGAAGATATTCTCTGTACTCTATTTTATTGTATTTTTTGTATCCCATAATTGTAAATAAAACAGACTTGTCTTGTTCTAACAATGTAAATAGAATCACTTAAGGATCTAACACAAGCTTTTATTGGAGTGTTGAGAAATGTAAATCAATAAATCAATTTATGCTTAAAGGCTTTACTGGGTGGATAAAACTATTTACAAAAACAGCCATCCCTCTGAAGAGATGAACTTTTTACATTAGCATTTTGAATGGCTTATTTACAATAGAGACAGCCAGGGACAGGGGTACAGTGAATGACTTGATATGATTCTTTTAATCATAATTTCTATAACTTCCAGAAAATGATTGGATAAGAACATCCACACAAGGTATATAGAACCCTAATATTGAAATTGGTAAGTTTGCCATTCCACTGTGTATAAAATGAGCTGTGCCCAAAGCACAAATAGCGCATCTCTCTAATTTCAAGATAAGCCACAAGCTCCACATGTGTTTGGACCTCAATGCTCAATGTCCCAATTTATTGAAGCTCCTTGATCTAGAGGACTTTGTGTCATGATACCAGTGAAGCATGGGCAGCAGAACCGACAGCAGAAGATAGCAGTGGACTTTGCGACCCACACATTCAGCAATGTAACATTAGGCAGGAGGCTCACCTGTATAATGGAGTCCTCTAGGAACTTAATTGGGAGGACTACACTTTGGGAGTTCTACCCAAAGAGGTAGAACTGAGTTATAACCTTTGGGCTGTGTTTTCTTTGGGTATTTATTGACCATATTAAAAGAGTCTTCTAGAATTGGCAGAGGGCAAGGAACCACAAGGTTAAGACATCTTGGACAGAGAAACATGGCTAAGAAGAGACTCTCTGGATTTGAAGATCTACTTGCTTTCTCCTAGCCAGAATATTTTTTTTATCCTGAATTGTAACCTGTTGGCTTCCCTAATAAATTGCACTGTCATGAGTATAGCCGAGAATTCCGTATGATCATTTCAATTCATTGTCAAAACCAGCAGAGATATACAATATGCTAGAAGGGAAAATTGATGCCAGAATTAGCAAAGAAGGGTGAAGGTATGTCTAACATCCTCTCCATAGGAATGGCATGGGCTGATGCGTTTATCATTCCTTCATGTGAAGTCAGAGGTCATCAAACATGGCCCATGTGTCATTATTAAAGGAACTTCCCCAAAGGTAATTTTAAATGATTGCCTCTCCTGGAATTACTAGAAGTCTTGCATTGGTTTATTAAGTTGATACGTCTGCATTTTATAAATAGATATATTTATGCTTTTGCCAATATTTTCTTCATTGAGTTTTTTAATTAATGAAAAGGGTTAACTGCTAAATACAAATGGGAGAGAATGCGTTCTTTAATACAAGGAAGCTAACATTTACATGCCACATATCAAGTGGAGAATTGCAATGAAGTAGAACTCTGTTTAAATTTTCACAAAGGAATATGTTTTTTAAGAATTTAAGAATGGCTATAAATAGGTTAATATATATGAAAAAGTGACAAGTTGTTAAAGAGCTTGTTGCCTCGGAAATCTAAAATCACTCCGCTGAGACAAAATGAGCCAGAATTATTGGCCATCTTATATTAATAATGTAGTTGGAAGTTTAGACAGGCAGGCAGATTTAAGGGTAATTAAGACTTATAATGGAAAAAGAAATTAAGTAGAATAGTATATAGAAGAGGAAATCTTAGTTATATTTCATTGTGATATCTCCCCGAGTAATTTTGAGCTTCAGATTAGCAAATTAAGTAAGATTAGAGGGAAAAATTTCTATTATCCCAATTTTTTTGGCATAAGAGACAATACATAGGAATTGACCAATAGCTTCCTCCCTGAAAATTTTTCATTCTGCTCTAGGTATGAGTTAATTATAATGGAAAAAATGATATGATAACTTTGCTCTCAGATTTTGTTTCACTGTGAAATTGGTCCGAGTTAACTCAAAAGTTTTTAATACACAATATCTCACATAGATGAGCTTAATCCTAAACTGGCTGATGATTCAGTGTTTTGAAAAATCTAGAACATTAAGGTGGGGCCAGGAAGTCAAGGTATTTCCTAATCTTTTAATTATTGGTTTGAAAGAAATCATTTACTGTCAGTTACATGTGCTGTCTTTTATGATGGTATTGTACTTTTGCCATAGCCAGGTTCACAAAATCTCTGGAATGCTGGTGATTTTTTTTTGGTATGTGGTTGCTTTGTGAAAAAAAATCTATTAATTTGCTCATTTCATTTTTTTCTGCACTTATTTGAAGGAGATTGGCCAACTTGAAAAAAAAGGTATGACCTTTGTGATCTTTTAGAGATAGGTTATGTTTCCTTTTCAATCAGGGCTTCAAAACTGGTTTTGCCCAGTTTAGTCATGGCCCAAAGTGGCAACGATATAAACCCTAAGTTTTAAAAATGTGAGTGAACCAGAACACTAACCAGAATGGGGAATATTACTGGTGAAAACCCTGATGGAAATGTCATCTCCGGTTCAGAAACAAGGGCAGGGACACTTTGTTTATCGACCAAGTCTCTTTTACTGCCCCCCGGGGGGGGGAGGGGGGAACAACTGTGCTGATTCCAAGATGGCAGCCAGGCACTCTGCTTAATGGGTGTGCTGCTCATCATAAACTTGGCAAGAATCCAGTGGCCCACAACAGGATCTTGAAAGGATTCGCAATGCCTGTGTTTAGCTTCCCCTCCCAAGGCTTCAACACACATTATTTTCCATTTCACCCCCTAAAAGTCGTTTAAAAAACTGTAAACATTTCAATTTTACTCTGGGGCTTTGTTTGCTTCCTTAACTTCTGGGACCTCAGTCATTACACTTCTTGTTCATTAACAAAGACAGGGAAAATAACCATATTTTTGTTCATTTGTTTGTTTGTTTTTTAAAGCAGCAGCACAGCTAAAACTGGTTTTACTAGGTAAGGTTTGACAGAGCATCCTAGAGACACAAAGAGTACTCAAAGCTTGCAGAATAGCAAATTAGCAAACCAAGTTTTTCACACAAGACACCAGCACACTGAGCAGGACATTGCTGTACTCCATTACCCCCTGACCCTCTCACCCCCTCCTGAGCCCAACCTACCTAGGTAAGTGTCATGGATAGACCTTAAGTCCTCACCGCTACTTGGCAACCTCTACCATCTGAAAATAGTAAACCCATCACCCTGTTCGGATTCACCAGAGGTGAATTATCTCACAAGATAATTAACTTATATCATAAGAATACAGCTGTCCTACCCATACCAGACATGAAAATATCCTCCTGGCCTGAATCTCACACTCACTCTGCCACCCTGTAAGATCATAATGTAGTAAAACCACATGCCACTAAACACTATTGCTACATAATATGCAGGGTCCCCAAGGGACTCTGGCAGAATCACTATACCCTTCCCTTACCCCAACCAGGGAAACCTCTGGAATCCATTCCATCCAGCTCAGCAACATCCAACATTTACCTTACCTAGTTAAATCACAACTTCCATAACACTCTTCTCCAACTTATTAAAATTATTATACCTAAGTATAGTAATATTATGATAATTAAATTAATCATATGATTAATACCACCACTTAAAACCTTCTCTAGGGCACCTAAACCTTAATCATCCTGCTCACCCAACTAACTATCCCTCTTCATCTACTCATATGTTTTACTGTGCATACCTGATTCTCCCCTAACCTCAAGAGCCAGACTCTTACCTACCTATCCCAAAAGAGGATGATACCATATCAGTTCACCCAAAATACGATACAGGCAGTAGCCAATACCTTGAGCTACCACAAAACATCTAGATAAACAAAAATGAAATACTAAAGATGATACAAAATTGACAGTTTTTAATGAAGCATCAGTCCTTGAATACCCAGTGAGAGAAAACTTGAGAAGATTGCTTAATGCTATTCAGGAAATTAGAAGATAGATCCTAAAAACACATGAATAAGTGGAGATACTAGAATCCTCACACACCAAAGGCAAGTCTGGAGGGATAAGGAATAACATAAAAATAGATAAAATGGTGAAGAATATAGGGAGTACACAGACAGAATGAGCAATTTGAGGATAACCAGACAATTAAGCAAATAAGAGAAATGGTACAACAAAAATTCTGAAGGAAGCCCAAGAAGGGCGTGGTATTCCAAGAAGTGAAACAATATTTGAAATATTGGAACCCTTGAGCAGGCTACAGTTAATATAGTAAGGGAAGTCTGGAAGAAAATTTCCCCAATATCACAAAGGAGTAGGGGATAATCATTCATGAAGCAAGAACACCAATTAGATTACCATCCCCCAAACAAACAAACAAAAAAACAAATATGAAGACATAGTAATCAAATTACCTAATTTCAAGGAAAAGTGAAGAATCATGAGAGCAGCTGGAGAGAAAAAAATCATCCACATATAAATGTAAGCAGATACCTCTCTGCAGAGATCATGCCAGAAAGAAGAAATTGGAGCAACATGTTCTCAAAGTTGTATGGCAGCATTGCAATATAAGAATCCATTATTGGGCAACATGGTCCATCAAATTTGAAGGAGAAATTATTCTCTGATAGGGAACATTCAGAAAATTCATTTAAAAAATCCCACATTACAAAGAAAAAATGCTTTCCAGTTTGTTATTGGCCAAAAACCAACAACTGCAACATAAAACATGGGACCATCACACATGTAATACTATCTAGAAAGCAACACACTGAAAACAGTACCCAAACAATACTAATTCAATGAAGACATGGAGACAAGAATAAACTTCTCACACACATATAAAGGAGAATAAAGCAAAAAACCAAGTGCAAACATATGAGATGACAGCAACTAAGCAACATTTACATATAATTATGCTGAATGTTAATGATTTAAACTCATATGTTAAAAGACAAAGTATGGAAGACTGGATTAGACAACAAAATCCAACAATCTGCTGTCTTCAAGAGACATATCACGAACTCACAGACAAACATAGACTGAGAGTCAAAGGATGGCAAAATCTTTACCTAGCAAAGAGAGACCAAAAAGAAGAAGGGGTGTCAATACTATTCTCTGACAAAATTGATCTCGATGTACATGACATAATGAAAAATAACCATGGGCATTACATATGCTTAAGAGATCAGTAGACCAAGAACCCATAATTATAATAAACATATGCAACCAACTGACCCTTGAAATCTGTCAACTAATTTCTCAAAAATACAAAAAGTGGATTACCAGATCAAAAATTATAGTTGGTGTATTCAATACACCACTGTCAAAAAAGATAGGTCAACAGATAACAACCTTAATAAAGACACAACACCTGACCAACACAAATGACTTTACTTTATAGACATTTTCAGAGTTCTTCAAATAACAGCAAAGAAAAAAACCAAGAACACATTTTTTTCTCCAGTGCACACAGCTCATACATAAAAATAGATGAATGGGAAGAAGGCAAGCATGAGAAAATTCAAACACATAGAGGTCATTCAGACCACCTTCTCTGATCAGAGCTCCCTAAAATTGGCAATTTGAAACAGAGCAAAATAAAAAAGACAAAGACCTGGAGACTTAGTAGCAGGCTTTCCCCAAACCAATGAGTATTAGCCCAAATTAGAGAAAATTAACAAGTTCTTAGAAACCAATGAGAATGGAAATTCAACATATGAAATCTATGAAACACAGCAAAGTCAGTTATCAGAGATTGCTTTATTGCAATAAATATATGCCTTAAAAGGGGAGATAAATATGGTCAGTACCTTAACTTAACAACTAGGGCAAAGGTAAGACAGAGCCAAGAGCAGAACCCTTCTAACAGCAAGATAAAAGAAATCATTAAAAATTGGAGAGGAGATAGATGAATTGTAAACCAGAAGAACAATGTAAAGAATCAGCAGAACAATGAGTTGGTTCTCTGAAAGAATAAAAACAAAATGACAAACAGCTAGCAAACTTAAAAAAGGTAAAAAGGACCTGATGTCAATATCTAAAATTACGGTTGAAACAGCAGCAGTCACAACAGGCCCCAATGCTACAAAAAAAAAAAAAAGATTAATTATGCAGTACTACAAAAGGCTGTATTCCAACATTTTGAACAATTTGGAGGACATGGACAAATACCTGGAAGTTCACTTTCTCCCCAAATCAATGCCTATGAACATTAAGAATTTGAACAGTAGCATAGCAAAAGAAGAGATATATAAGGCCATAAGAATCTTCCAATTTAAAAAATTCCAAGTCCAGTTGCCATCACAAGAGACTTATAAAAAGGATTCAGAGAAATTACCTCATCAATCCTACACAAATTCTTCTAGGACACAGAAAGGGATAACAAACTCCCAAACTCATTGTATGAAACCAGCACAGCCTTAATACCAAAACTGGATAAAAATCCTACAAGGACAAAGAGCTACAGACCAATATCACTCATGGAGAAAGATGCAAAAATTCTCAACAAATTCATGGCCAACAGAATCCAAAAACATATCAATAAAATCATACATTCATACCATGTCTGCAAGAATGGTTCACCATTCAAAAAACAATTAATGTTACCCACCACATAAACAAGAAAAAATAAAAAAAAATATATGATCATATCAATTGATGCATAAAAAGTATTTGATAACATCCAACACTCATTCCTAATAAAGACTCTCAAGAAGATAGGATAGAAAAGAATACCCTCAATACAATAAGTCATATAAAAATACCTAATATTACGATCAATGGGGAAAAGCTGAAAGCATTTCCATTAAAGAAGTGAACCTGATAAGGATGCCCATTATCCCCCCTTCTATTCAACATTTTGACCCTCGGACTACAGTTTGAGGACATGTGGTTTAGAGATTACATTGTCATGGGAGAAGTGAGCCTCACCTTTCTCCCAAACAGCAGGTCAGTTTGAATCACCAATATTGCAGATAACAGCTCAATGATTAGCCTATAGGGATACTAGGGACGGGACAGTTTATTTCTGCATTTTTAAATCATTTTTGTGTGTACTTTTTATTAGTGAAAAATCCTTAACCTTCAAATTTATATACCTTATCTACAGGTCAGAACTGGAAAATGGTAAATAAAAGTTGATCAGATCAATGCTCTAATCCCTTCCCCCTATCCACAGAAACCTCAATCAGCTGGGAAATGGCTAACTTTTGTTACTATTACAAAAGCCAATCTAAAAATCCCTACATTTCTCACTTATGGGAATGCACCAGCCTCTCAGTCCTATGTGATCAATCCTTTCCTAATTTACTTCATCATAAAAAGCAGGAAAATTTAAGAACAGGAACAGTATAAATCCTGTAAGTACAGACTACTAAAAATTGGTAGTCTGTTGGAGAAAAAGTACAGGTAGACAAACTCAGCAGCAGAGTAAGGTGCATTCGGCTTTCTAGAAGAAGGGGCAAATCAGATAATTTTGAGCCTTACCTTCTTCTTAATCATCTTGTATTTTCAAAGACGGCTTCTGAAAATCAAACTCTCAAAGGTTTAAGGAGGGATCGACAGTAGTGGTAACAATGGATCAAAAAAAAATTATGAAATCCAGAAAGATTCAAAGGTGGATCGACATGGTGACTGTCAATATGACTCAAAAACAACTGATCAAAGGATGGTGCAGGATGGGGCAAAGCTCTTTTCTCTTGTGAAACCATATCACAGTGAGTAGGGATAACCCCTAACAATACCAAAAACAAGAATGCGCCTTCTGTTGGAAGTCTTCCTGGTTCTTTACAGTATGAATCAATAGTTGTGATGAGTGATGGTTCTTCTCTTGTAATGCTGGTGGCTAAATAAACAATTCAAGTCTACATTTAGAGGCTCCTCACAAGGAAAGTCTATTGACCTCTTTTAACATAAATGCATAAATAAAACAGCACTGAAAATATTAATAGTTCAGTTATACCCAAACACCCAAGGAGTCACCATGAGTGACAGTAAATGATACAGCAATAGGCAGCTTATTATCCATTTCTACACATTTTACTAACAAATAATCTGTGAATGCTTGGGTATGGACAAAATACTTGACTCTGAAATGATCTCAACAAACGTGGACTAAATAAAAATTAACTTAAACCTTGAGTACTTATAAGGGCCCGAGGGAGTGTTCCTGGTGGTTGTGGGCAACAAAAAGCACTGATGAGGTACCAATATTATGGAATATGAGCGACATCACAAATATTTTTTTTCAATTTCCCCCTGTAAAGCACAAAGTATTGCATTACACTGCCCATTATAAATGGGTATCCATAAAGGGTTTAAAAGGGTACTAACATCACTTAAGATGTTAGAGTAAACTTTCCCGGTAACTCCAGTTTCAAGAAAGGAAAGACAGAGGTCCTATGAAATCAGCATGTGAGAGAAAATAATAATAAAATGAAATTCAAAATCAAAATTGAGCTCTTTGATTGTGCAATATGTTGAGAGTATTTGAAAGCAGATAAAATGGTAATCCAGAGAGCTTTTCACCCATGAAATGAATGTTTTGTGAGAAGGTTAATCTCTTTCAATCTATTGAGTCAGAATCTGGATTAGTGACATACTTCAGGTGACAGACTAGTCCAAACAGCCTCACGAATCAGCCAAAGAGTTCATAGCCTTGCAAAGGAACCCTGAATATTAAAACAAACATCTTTTCAGAATGCACTTATTTCATTTTCACTAACTTTCCACATCATATTTTCACCTAAAGCATTATACTTTGGATGGAAATAGATGTTGAATTATATAGCTCTATTACTTTTATGTCAGCAGACAGATTCTAGTGATGGAGAGGTTTAAACTATGTCACGCTTTCCTGTATAAAAACAACATTTTTCCTCAAGTCACTTAATATTTCATTCCTAGAGTACTCAATGATGTACAAAATAAGAATCTTTTTACTTTGTATTATGTAGGTAAGAAAGGGAAAGACAAATAAGCAAACACATCAATTTATGGAGAAACTCCACAGATGTCATTTAATATTAAGTAGTAGATAATATAACCTGGCAGTCATCATGATGCTCAGTTCTTTTGTGATTCACAAAACACGACAATCATCTTAAACAAATAGTATTTTTTATTAAGTGTCACTCAAATCCAAGGCTGATTATTCATCTGTATTCGACTCATAGACTCAAGCACTATAGTTACAATCACAAGAGCTTGAGTTAGCACTTACCAATCCTGCCAGTACAGATCTTAGGAAGTAAAAAATCAAAACAAATTGACAACAGAAAATTCCCCAGATGAATTGTCCTAATATATAAAAAGATGGAAATGACAGTGCTGGCCACCCATGCATTTACTTAAAGTGAGCCGGTTTAGGCAGGCTGCATTGTTCTGCTTTTACAGAAGCCAAGCGTTTTTTACATAAAGAACAATAACCCCCTGCCACTGAGTAAACTCCAACTCATTGGGACCAT
This sequence comes from Nesogale talazaci, assembly GCA_004026705.1. Classification (NCBI taxonomy): domain Eukaryota; kingdom Metazoa; phylum Chordata; class Mammalia; order Afrosoricida; family Tenrecidae; genus Nesogale; species Nesogale talazaci. Next base: position 178,683 of record PVJH01001341.1, on the reverse strand, counting down.
GTCGGGCCTGCTCTGTTGTATTTCTCAGAGTGTACACCTTTATGGAACCAGAGCGCACATGTTTCAGGAAGAACTGACTATCATTTTGTAGCAATTTTTCAAGTGAACACAAATAGCAAGGCAACTGAAATATCACTGTAAGGGAGTATAAAATAAATCAATTCCTTACAAAAAGCTAATTGTGACTGGGGTCTGCTGCTGAACAAAATGTGGGAGATTTATGTGTACTCAGAATTACCATGATAGAACGGTCTGACATTCTAATTCTGATAATTCAGCCACTGAATTCACAGAGTGAATTCTGATCACTCACTCAATCCTTTGGAGAAGCATTCCACTTCCACAACTCCTGGAATCAACTCCTGCCTTTTTAATTTTTTAATTTTCTTTTAACATAGGGCCAACAATATTTAGAGGAAGCAGTATGATCACTGATGGTATATCCCTACCAGCAGATGTGTTCACCAAAGAAAACGTTCGCTGTTCACTGAGGACACACTGCAGCTCTCCACTCTTAGTTCTTTCCATGTGCTCTCCTCACTGACATTCTGGCAATTTCTTGAGTGGCTTATGCATTCTACATCTGACCCTTCATACATTTTTGAGCTTAGGCATTAAATTATCGTAAAGCCATTCTTGGTTCACCAAAGAGTGCATCTTGAATCACAACAATCACACAATTTTATAATTGGTGATTTTCTTGTTTCGCTAAGTAGATTGCAAGGGCTTTGAAGAATGATCTGGCATGTCACATCTAATGACACTTAGCAATGATGCTCCTTGAACAAGCACAGAGGTGCATATACTCTCAACTCATACCTCACTGCCATTGAGTCAATACTGCTCATGGTCACTCCATAGGGCAGGGTAGAACTGCCTCTGTGAGATTTGAAAGTCAATACCACAGGAATGTCTGGCAGTTTATCATGGCAAAATATTTCACCATACTATTTAAAATAATGTGTTCAAAAATATTTATGGCTAGCTATATTTTCTACCAGAAATTTCATTTATATTTAGATGGTCTAAACTGCTAAATAGTTTCAAGCCTTGTGATTAGCACTCCAACACACAAACCATTATTCTACCAGGGCTCCATATACATACCTGGTGACGTAAAACAAATAAATTTATATAGCGACCCCCTGTTGGTTTCTCCAGACAATAACTGTACACAGCACTAGAAAGTCCAATCTTCAGATTTAATTCAATTTTAATGCGAAAGATGTAGATAATGCCAAGTGAAAATTACATTATTTTTACCCTTTCAACTTTAACAGCAACTAAATGCTATATTCCTTCAAAGATATCCCATTATGTTCCAGCTCATACTTGGACCATGAAGAATAGGTGAAATGAAAGTCCCTATGATTTCAAATAATGAAAATATAAATGCATGCCTATTTTAGGTATCATACTTGCATTTGCAAAATTAACTTATGTGCTATATTTTTCATTATGAATATGATTAAAAGGGTTATGCTGTATCAGTGTCTGAGACAATATTAAAATGATACTTTATTTTATATTTTTCTGGAAATTTTTTTTCTAACTCTTTATAAAATGCTTGTTTCAATAGGGACACTGAGCTATTTGATGCCTTTATTTAATTTTGAATCAGAAAACTATAATGGTGATCTTTTTCAATATTCCAAAATGCTATTTAATATAATTTATCCAAAATAATATGGGTGGCTAGCAATAGTCATTAGAGGAGGTTTTATTCATATTTATGGTCTAAATTGAAGGGTGTGCAGTCAGAAAGAATTTAATTGAGACAATATCAGAGTGCACTTTGTTTGAATCAAAGGTACTAGAGGAAAGACAAAGAAAGACAGGTTTGACAATAGTGTTTGACAATAAATAAGCAACTAATATATTTTCTTTCTACTAGGTGCTCATTTCTTGCTGAATATTCTGAAGCTTGCATAACACTTCATACTAGCACCAAGATCCATAGTTTTGAATGTTCACACATTTAGTATAGAAAGAACAAAAAGCACTCATGACATTTGTTGCATTTGTCCAAATTTAGAAAATTCTTTCTAAATTAAAAGTGATAAATCTCTAGTCACTCTTCTCTCTGGGTCTGATTTCAGGCTGCCGAAGGGAATACTGAATGCTATCTTTCTGAATGATCAGAGAGATAACTGCAATGAAGGCTATAATGTCAACTGGATAGGCCTCTCTTCCAGGACAGCTGCTTGCGGCAGGTATTTCAAGCATGACATATCAGAATTGTAGTATCTGAACATGGATGGTAATGAATCAAGCTATCAATTCTGGCAGTCTTGATCCTACCATGTGCAAAGTCCTAGGAATCAACTGCTTGTTTGGTGACACAATATATTGTGAGTAGCATAGATGATATTTGTGGGGTTGGTTTCTATTTCATTATAATGTTTTCCCCTTCTTCAATAAACATGGGAAATCTGTTGTGGCAACTTTAAAATATACGCATATATTTTTGACAAAATTTCCATCATGTGGTGGACCCTAAGAATCTTCCTATTGACTATAGAATGCTCTCGGTAATGGACAGGCTAAGGTAGAATTGATTCTCCAGATCTCTAAAATGAGTGCAGGAAATGCATTGATTTTTTTTTTTTGTGAGTGAATCTCTCTGCATATTTTTCTTTTTCTCTACAGACGCTTGCTCAAATCCAGCCATCCCATTGTGAGGTCCCTTTAACCATGAGGAGAGTGGAGGTCTAAGACTTCTGGTGAAGAGCTTCAGCTAAAGTTTCATTTGACTGACAATTATCCAGATTAGCGATCTAGGGAGATGACTCTAGCCTGGGACTCTCTGACTTAACAAATACATGAGACACATTTCAGAGATCTGGACCAATGACCATGAAGAGGAGCCGCAGAAACTTGAAACATAATAATTAATAATAATAATATTAATAATAGTATTCTTTGTATTTGTATACTTAAATTGGTTTGTTACATAGCTATAGATAAAAAGAATACCAACTAGTGTTTCTTGTGCCTAGGCAATGCGCTATTGAAATAGGCTACTAATAATTAAATTGATTGATTGAGCCAGCGGATATCTGTGTGTCGATATGAGCAGTTTCTTGACTTTCTTTTTTTTTCAGTTCTAAAAATGTTTTCAATTGATCAACTCTATGTCTTTGTGATTCACCGCACACCTCCTCTGTCTTCTTTGCCTTCTACATTGATGCTTGTGTTCATTCACATTTCTCTTTCCTAAGACTTTTGACTTGGGGGAAAGACAAGGCTTTCTGCTTCCTTACAGAGTTACAATGTCGAAAACTCCCATGGGCATTTTGACCCGGTTTGTGGGGTTGCTAAGATTCAGAATAGACTGGCTGGCAGTAAGTGTGCATTTAAATGCTTTCTACAACCTTGAGCATTTGTTCCAGAAGGATCCACCCAAATTCAGATGCATCATAGGATTCATTTCTTTCCAGCAAATAGTCATGCCTCGTTCTTTCATCTAGCTTAAGGATAGTACCAGGTGACCAACAACACACAAAAAACAAACCAGTATCTAAAATCCCTGAAAGCAGAAAATCACATTTGCTCTTACATTGAGCATACCTACCATGCAAAATACACTATGACGTCGCTCACTCCAGTGTTGCTGATGGGTAGCTCTCAAACTGAAAACTTATGTCACTGCATTTTTACTTAGCCTGTTGCATTCAGGGTGATATCTAAATATATAAAATTGTTCTTAGTAATAATAATCAGTAACTTTATATTCTTTGGTATGAAAACATATTAGCTCTTACAGATGTTCTGTGATATAATTGGAGTGGTCATAATATTAAATAATAGTCAATTATTTAGTAGTCCACAATATTTTTCCACATTCCAAATACCTAGTATTGCGCATAGTATGTGTAATATATATTTGACTAATAAATAAGGGAAAATGAATGAATCAATATGCCAGAATGAAACTAGAATCTGTTGTTCTAAAATAGCATTAACAACTGAGGTGTTTATGTTATAAACTTAGTGATCCAAGGATGAACAGCTAGGGAGTTGATTAGTAAATTAATGATTACTGTGTGGCACTATGTTAAGAATCACTTTCAGTGTATTATCAGCACAAGAGAAAATAGCAAGATTGTGCTCATTTTGTCACTCATAGATTTTAGCTATATTCTATGTTTCTGTTTACCAGATGGTTAGAAATTATTTATATATATTGTCACTCCCTATATTTCTCAGAAACATTATCTATCATACCCATAATTACCCACCTAATTCACAGTAACTTCCCTTCCCGTTCTATCCATTATGGAATTATGTGACAACCCTTTAGTCATTCGCTGAAAGCACATTGCTGTCATTACTCTGTGAGACGCACCTTGCAAGTCATCAAATATGTATCAATACAACTGTCCACTTTCTTTACCACTAGATCTATGTCACTTAATGGCTGGGATGGAAGAGACAATAATACTCAACAAGCACTCCAGTAGTTCCTTGACATTCCTTTGCATTAGTAAAGCCCATGAAATATCAATGATGTTTCCTTTTTGCATAAAACCATGAAACAGATAAATATTTTCTTGCTGCTTTTTTTTTGACATGACAACTACATGGGAGTGGGCCACACATTTCAAAGGATGTTGCAATAAAATGGTGGCATATCCATTAGTTTAGATTCCTGAGAGAATCAGAACTTTAAAATGTGTTTCTTTACTTCCAGTTGGTAGTATCCGTCTCCATCATCCCTATTCACTTTGAGACAACAATCATATGCATTTCTGTAAAGATCTCAAGGACTTAAAAATCATTGAGGCAATTGATTTTTTTTTACCCCATGTAAACTTTTTCTTTCGTATTTTATTTTTTTAAAGTCTAAATAAAAGATCGATGACATGTTAGAGAGGTTTTTCCATCTTTTGATATATCTAAGTCAACAGTTTAAAAAAATGAAGAATCTGAATGTCTTTTTATTGCCAGGAATGGAATGCATTAACATTTAAAATTCACTAATTCTATTGATCTGCTGCTGGGGGAAATTGTTTAAATCATTTCTACTTTAACTGTGACACACGGCAATAGAAAGGCAACCAAACCAGTAACGGAAAATGTGATACTCATTATGCTTCGGATGGAAGAAAGAGCAGGCAGTGTTCCTTTTTCCTTTTATCTTTTATTTTCTCCCCCAAATCCTGAATAGTCTACATTCCTCCTCACTCTCTCTTGTGCAGAACACATGATCAGCAGTAAAGCACTAAACATTTGTTCTCAGCTACATACCTGCTAAGAGAATCCAGGAAAAGTTTTAGCAGTGCTTTTAATTTCTATGAAACGGAGTGTTTAGCTCCATTAAGACTGATAGCAAAGGAACTATTTTTGATGCCAGTAAGAAAGAAACACACTAGAGCCTGTTATTTTCAGTCATCCTGCTGTTGGAGAAGAAAGGTGCCAACAAAGTCATTTTTATCAAATAACACTAAATTCTCTTACGCCTCTAGAGCTATTCTTTAGTCTATCTGCTTGGGTAAAAGTGCAACACATGAAACGTGAACAATGCCTGTTTGTTGTCTCTTTGGGAGAAAAGGAAGAAGAGTGCAAAGCTCCTTTCGCTACGCCTTTGTTGAATAAAATAGGAATAATGCAAGAGAGAGAGAGAGAGAGAGACAGAGAGAGACAGAGAGAGAGAGAGAGAATATTGTGCTAAAGCATTTTCAACAGTGTTATTTTACTATCTCTTCATGCGAGGTAATTTGAGAACTTCATCCTGCCTATTCTTTTCTGTCTCTATTCTTTTAAGGATTCAAACTTATTTTCATATTGAAATCAAAGTTTTACTAACTTGAAGCAAACTGGGAACAAGGAATCCTGAAGCTTTCTCATAGAACGCACTTACGAATCTATAACTCAAACAATGTTCATTTAAGACTGCCTATACCAGCCCTTGAGGAAGATGGTGAAATAAAGACTCTACAAGCACAATAGCGCAGTCTGAACTATAACATGATGTTGAAGGGGTCCAATCAAGGAAAACAGGTTAACAGCTGTTAAATCCCAAGACAATTTTCCCTGATGAATGTGAGAGGTACAATGAGATATAATTAAGACAAGTTGGAGTATAATGAATGTTGATTCTGAGAACAGAAGTTCAAATAACTGCAAGGTTTCAAATTTCGGTGACTGACAGAATGCAGTGTTCTTAAGGAGAAAAAAAGATTAGCAAGCTATACGTTGAAAGAACTATAATTCAAGAAAATTGGGATAAGGTAGGTTAGGAAAGAGAAAATTGAGAGACAGGGAATAATTACAACATTTAGCCTACTTTTGTAGTGTTACAGAAGAGGATAAAATTTGGTAGATTTACTCCATGTTTTTACATAATAAAATGTTAAAAGGGGAAAAGCTATGAATGTCAATCAAAATAATTCTAAGAACGCATCCATTCTACTTAAACAGTGAATTAGGAAACCTTGGTAGCTCATATGCAAGAAAAGCTAAATATTCTCTTAAAAATATGAGGAGGAATCTTCCTTAGAGTAAGAAGCAGTTATTCTTAACTCCTTCCTGTGCTTCACATCTGTCATCCAGCTACTACATTCAACTTATCACTAATCAACCAGTTAACACTCATTTGCTAATGACCCATGTCAATCCCATATATAAGCATATACTGTGAATTCTATATATGTATATGTTGGACTAATATTTATTAACTGCTGCTCATTAAGGTAGGTCCCTGGGTTATACTGGTGAAAAAATAAGAAAAAAGTCTTATCAAACTTACACTACTGTGGGAAAGTATATAGAGAACACGCCTATAATATTATTCCACGTAATGACAAATGTTGTGAAAACAAAAAGTAAAATAAATAAAAGCAATCTAAACCAATGTTTGATGAATGAGGGTAACTATGTCAGATTGAACATTTTCAGAGGCAATGTGTTAGTCCAGGTAGACTAGAAAAACAAATTCATACACACTCTCATATGTGTAGCCAAGAACCCTATATACAAGAGCAACTGTACATTAAGAAAACACCCTAGCCCATTCTAAATAAGTTCCTAAGTCTGATATTAGCTTATATGCCTGATACTAATCTATAACATCCTCTTCAGATCATGAGACATATGCCATGATGCTGAGTGCAGGAAGATCACAGGCCAGTGGGTGCGAAGTCTTGTGGATCCAGTGGTGGTGGAAGTATCTCAGCATTGACTGGGGTCTTCACACAGCACCTCCAGTTCCAAGGGACTGTGAAACTGTATAGTGCCATGTGCCCTGTCAGTAGAGCGTCTCTCCAGGAGTGAGCAGAGAGAGTGTGTGTGTGTCTTCCATCTCTAAGGTGGAAATCCAAGAGTTCCCTGAATCCTCAGGAGCCGACTATGCCCACATAGAGGCCTCATTTGCTGTGACCCTGATTGACATGCTAGACTCTGCCCCTACACTCTTAATCTCAAATTGACACCTGATTATGTAATTATCACAGGTGGTATTTCTGAGGAGGTGGTATTTGAGCAGAAGCCTAGACCTGAAAGAAGAAGTTGCAGTAATAAAATCAACTCATCTCACTTTGATTCATAGCAACTGTATATGCAGGGTAGAACTGCTTCTATACGTTTCTGAGACTGTAATTCCTTTTTTGGGGGGGGGGGCATCACTGCCTTTGGTGGTTGTGGGTGCTACTCAGTGCTGCTCCTGAGAGCCGCCCCTGGATTTGAACCATGAAGCCTGCGGTCCCCAGGCCTGCACTCAACCACTTAGACCACCGGGGCTCAGCCCCGACTGTAATTCTTAAAGGGAGTAAAAAGACCCACCATTCTCCCAATGAGCAACTATGGCTTTCAAACTGCTTACTGACCTTGCACCCAGGAGGACTTTTTGGGAGAAGATGCACCCCATACATTTTGTGAGAAGTAAATTTGGCATCTGCGAACAACAAAGAGAATGTCATTGTGAGCAGATTATGTAGTGGGTATAGACATAGAGATGAGATCAGAGAGACATAAAACAATTCAATCATGAAGAGTCAAGTGGATAATCAAAGGAAGAAGGTCATTCTCCTAAGCCTGTTTAGAAGTCACAACGTGCTTTAAAGGTGAGTGCCTTCGGGTAGTAGGTGGCCTTGCAGAATGGCTGCCCTTTGGACATTTATTAACACTAAAGGATTTCTGTAACACTAGCAGGAAGTGAGAAGAAACCAAGAGACAATGTGGCTAAGTGTCTAAAGACCAAAAAGTGACAAGACTATGGCATGGCTGAGTAGGGATTTCAGAGTGAACAAAAGAATAGATAGTATGCCTAATGTTTTCTGAACTTGACTGTGATAATCTCTTATTAACTTTCTTAATCATCCTCCATAATTGTTAATATTGTGTAGGAGGTCCATTTGATGAAAGGCAACAATCTCTCTATCACTTATAAGTGCCATTTCAAAAGCAGCAGTACAGAGGGAAATCCCAGTTTCAAGAGAAGAGCCACTAGTGGAACATGTGAAAAAATCTCCATCTGAAGTGACTGAGCATGAGACCAAGGACACCAAGAACATGCAATAGAGCAAAGGATCCAGGTTGAGACCAAAGACCTTGACGGGGCGCGCAGAGATGATGGGCTTCTCAGGCTCAGCAGTGGCAGTCTTCCTGGCCCAAGGTGACAGAAACTAAAGGGGTGACCAAGGTTATATTTTACTACTTGATAATCCTAACTTGTGGTAACTGGTTATTTTCACTAATGGGACTCTTAAGTGTGAGTTGTACCTGTGAAATCTGTCTAGTCAGTGAAGTGAATTATTGAATCCAGCAGATCACTAGAGCATTGTGGGACAGTGAAGAAATGAGTTGTCATTGTTCTAAGATACAGATCAGAGATCCCAACGGAGACACAGTAGTTTTGTCTGAATGGAATGCTCCTGGAAGCAGCAGTGAAGAGATCAAAAGATGTGTTACATTAGGTTAATCTGCTGCATAGAGCATCTTTAGACAACTGAATGTCAGTGTGTTTTTTAGGAACTAGGGTGTTCCTGCCCCAAGCTGGGATATTCTCCCTTGCATTACTTGCCTGTGAAAGTTGGACAAGGAAAGTCATAAAAGAAGAGATGGATTTTAATGGTGGGTCTGGGGAATAGCAGACATACCATATTCAATACGGTAGAAAAGGACAAACAGATCTGTATCGGAAGAAGGAAGGTCAGAGTTCTCCTTAGCCAATAGGAGAGCAAGCCTCTGTCTTACATCCTGTGGACAGATTGTCAGTTAGAGACCAGTCCCTGGAGAAGGACATCATGGTGGGTAAAGTGGAAGGGCAGTGAGTGGTTGCCTCAAGGGGCTCAGACGTAGGCACAACTGTGTGGATGGCACAGAGCCTTGCAGCACTTCCTTCACTTGGGCACAATGTTGTTATGGGTCAGAGCCCACTTGATGCCCTCTCACATCAACGTGTCTGTATTTTCATATCAATATTATCTGCTATTTTTTTCTATCTGCTATTTGTCTACATAAGAATAGGTTTTACATTTCCTTTACTCAACATTTAGAAAATTAAGGTTCAAAATAGCTAATTCATATCTGTATTATTCACAGTTCTATAGAGAGACAGGCCTAACAACACACACATTAATAGATGAATAAATGATTGATCCATATTTATTAGAAAAATAGATATATACAAAAAAGAAAAAAACAAAAAAAGATATCTACAAATCCTTCCTTGCTCCTCCTCCCCTACCAACCCTCAATAGTTTATAAATTATTATTATTTTGTCATATCTCACACTGCCCGACATCTCCCCTCACCCACTACTCTGATGTCTGCCCTCCAGATAGGTGGTTATGTGTAGATCCTTGTAATCGGCTCCCCCTCTCTACCCCACCTTCCCTCCACCCATCCAGTAACTCCACTCTCACCACTGATCCTGGGGGGATCATCTGTCCTGGGTTCCCTTAATTTCCAGTTCCCAACTGTACCAGTGTACCTCTTCCAGTCTAGTTGGATTTGTAAGGATTTGTTAGGATTGGCATAGTTGGCAGGGAGGAAGTCTTTAAGACCTAGAGGAACATTGTATGTTTCATCACTATTTCACTGCTCCCTGACTTGCCCATCTCTTCCCCACAGTAAACAAAATCACTATTTCACTTGATAACTCAGTAAATTTTTCTTGAACTTTACGTGGATGATAGGTAACATTTTATTTTAATTGACTATCTGCTCTGACCTCGAGTCTGTTTCTTAGAATCAAAATCTGAAGGGAAGTATTTCTGAAATTGCCAACAAGCCCTTCAGATGAATTATAATTTTTATAATTAAATCTTTCAGAAGGTAATTTTCAACTATTAAATCACCCGTAGAGGTAAACATTTCTAAAGAACCATTTTCCACCCTGTTCTTTAGCATAACTTTTTTACTAAAACTTTCAACTTTATCTTTTAAAATAAACGGGAAAAAAATCCTTAAAGTGACATTTTAAATTATTGCATGATTTTTTAGAAAATTCAATATATAACACAGTCTTTAAGGCCACAAATTATTATGAACAGTACCAAAATTGGATTTGTGCTCAGTCAATACTATAACAAATTCATCTTTCAATTTCAATCATTTGTTTCAATGTGGCCCACTTGAGAATCATCTTTCCTCTGCATGCAATAATATGCCTTTAAACGAAGTCCACATCTTTGCAAAGGCTTGAAAACAAACACCTTCTAAGTGCATGAATTTTAATGTAATTAATGATTTGACTATTTCCCAAAGCACATTTAACTGTGATAATAGAGTTATTATATCTCTCAATGGGTCACACAATGAATTAAAGCCCTATGATCATTGCCACCAGCTTTCACTTCTACTATGAATCCAACCTTCCTACCCACTATTTCTCTAGCACTGTCTGGAAAGACCCAGTGCAAAATCTCAACTATAAACTTTTAGTAACTGTAAAAATCCATTGCTTCTAAGATCTGTATCTTCTCCTCTTATTATTCTTCCAAATTCAGCCTGCCCTTTAGCTTGGTGAAACGTTATTGGAGTTAGTTATTGCTAAGATCATACATAGTTACAGAAATTTATAAAACTATTCAATAAAATTGCTTCATGAATTTCTTCTCCACACTCTTTGCCATGAACTATGTCTAACATTTTAATAGCAGCAGGTTATGTGAGTTCTCCTATTGTGTGTGGTTTTTTAGGTTTAGAAATTGAATAAGAAATTTTTAATATACAAGTAAACACTTTCACTGACAATTTTTTGAAAGCATTGTTTATCTGTATTTTCTAAGTCACTGAAAATATTTTTATTGTTTATTTCAAAATATTCCTTGCAAACTTAGTATTAAGATGTCATTTTAATTTGGCTGTTTTCATCCTTTCTAGAGCCAAATTTCACTACAAAGTAAGCAAAAAGGTTTTATAACCCCACCATTATTAGAAGTAAATTTATATAGCAAAAATTATCCAATCCATTTTCTTTTACTTTCCAATTTAGATGCACTACTAACCTATATTGAAGATATAATAGGCATTATTGTCATCAGTATTTTTACCATTTTGTCTAACTCTAGCCACATCCAAAATCAAAAAACATTTATAAAATAAAAATCAATAGTGCTAATAATTTCTAAAATAAATACTAGCTTTAGTTAATGATTTTCTATTTATTTTTGCCTAATTTAAAAATCAATATTCAAGCTTACACAAACAGTGGACATGGTGGAAAAATATTACTAATGGTCTTAACTTTTGCTTGATACAATTAAATATCCATGTATTTGTAAAAGAAGGGTGCAACAGTATTTTTAATACCCAGACATTCTAACACAAAACAATTCAAAGATATAATAATTTGATGAATGCTGAAGAATGAGAGTAAGATTTTAGTCTTTATTTTCTGTAACTAAAATTTTGTATTTCTGTAAGTGTAGAATACTTTTCTGTACAGTGAAACTCATGCAGTCGTTTCATATCTGTGTTCAATGTCACTGGCAGAATTGTTGGTGTTGTGTATGTGGCATGATGGTATGTGCAGTGCAATTTACACATGCTCTATATTCAAAACGAAGGCTTTCATGAAATTGTGAGATGCCTCCATGCCAAGAGATTCTAGAAACACTGCTAATTAATTACACATTTTAATATGAATCAACTTGTGGTTCAGAAACCCTTTACTGTTCTCAAATTTTTCACAATCCCCGCAGTCAGTTACATGACCCCACATGGGGCTATAAATCAGTTTAAGAAACTTGGGTATAAACCATCAAGAAGGTTTAAGTTGATCAAGTAGTTTCTAAATAAAGATCCTTGGTGTTAAACATACTAGCTGTTGTCCAAGGAATGTTATATATCAACTTATGTTATACAACACATAGATGTTATATATAGATATATAATAGATATCTAGCTAGATGGTAGATAGATGATAAAATAGCCTGCTCCAAAGAGTACACATTGTAAGGCCTTTTATGATTATCATTTTAAGTTCATAAACCACAAAAATATGTCAAATTTTTATAGCATTAGGTGTCTTTCCCCATTTTTAAGCCTCCCATCTGTGACCTCTCGAGTCATGGTAGCATAATGGGCTATGTGTTGAGCTACCAAAAATAAGGCCAGCACTTTGAAAGCACCAACTGCTCTGAAAAAAAAAAAAAAAAGCATGGTGCTCTTTCCTCATGTAAAGCTTGAGTCTTAAAAATCCACAGAAGCCATACTACTCTGTCCCAAAAAGTGCTAAAAATTGGAATTGACTTGAGGACAGTGATTTTTTGTTTTGCAACCTTCATCAAAACTACCCAAGCAAATGGATTTATTACCATCATTTCGGTATTTTCCATACATCCACACATACAAACCGATGCACTTCCATCCAAGTGTTTTTTTTTTCTCCTACAACCAACCCAAATTCAATACCATCGAGTCAATTCCGACTCTTAGAGACCCCATATAGAATTTCCAAGGTTTTCGTATTTATAGAAGTTTCATCTACTGGAGCCTTTGGCAAACTTAGTCCTCTAAGAAATGTATACAGATGGAACATGGCTGACTCTAAAATTGAAGGGAATTATTGCAAGCAGCTGCAGGAATCTGAGGTTGAATCCCCATCAGTTAGCCCGAAAACATGGGGACTTAGTCCTAGAACTACAATAAACTGAAGGTTGCAATGAACTCTGGTCCCTAGAAATGTATTTTCCCAAAGAATCTCCATATCAGAGCCAAACCCAGGTCACACCTTAATTGCAGTCAGGTGAGAAGAAGAAACAAATGAAGCTCACTTGGGTTTCTGTTCTCCAAAACCACGAGCTCTCAACTTGTCATGCTTTGTTATGTGAGAGAAGAATAGTAATAAAAGGACAAATGGATTGTAGATTTGATGGGAGTAGAAGAATTACTGGAAATAAACTTTGGAGGTCTTCAGAAAGCCAAATACTTGAAAGTAGAACTTGGGACACAGAGCAAAGTTTAACATGGTGTAGAAACTTTTTTTTTTTTTTTTTTAGGAAAATGAAAGCAAGACTAGTCTCAAAAAGGTGTAAGATAAATGCAAATAAATTGTCCTACCTCTTCATAATGTGGTGGCCCTCCATCGTCACCATTTCCCTCGCTTAGTATAATCCTCAAGTCTCAGGGTTTTGCAATTCACTGGAATGGCCATTCGGAATTCCCACAGTTAAGGAAGATGGCTGATGTCGTGTGGTGGCTGATAAGTCCCAAATTCAAAACTCAGATATCTGTCTGGAAGATCCTCCTCCTTCCCACAATGACAGAAGGTGGAGAAATCAAGTTGGGTGACGGACCACAACTCAAATTCCAAGAACCAGAAGTTCCACAGGGAAAGGCAAAGCAGATTCAAGACTCCAAAGATGCTTCCCACTCTGGCTCATCGCTCAGCGGACTGGTAGAGAGGAGTCACCCTCTGTCTCTGAGGTGGTTCCGCTTATACACAGCAGAATGTCAATCACCTTGATTTCTGTTAACAAGCACTCACAGCTGAATCCTATCAGTATCTTCCCCACCTTCTCTTAGGGGCACCTATCAGGAAAAGGTCATTAATGGCAACTACAGAGACTTTCACGAAAAGAGTCACAAATAATTCGCTGTACTGGATGTGAGATCTTAACATAATGGTACTGAAATACATCGCAGGAAAAACAAGACAAAAAGAAAAAAAAACACTATTAGTGGCTCAGTCCCAACTCAGAGATGCTGCCTATGGGTTTCTAAGAGTGTGCATTGTTATGGGCACAAACATCATCCTCTCCCCCCATGCCCCAAAATGGACTGCAGGGTTTGAATGACCACACTTGCAGTAAAGTGGCCAAACACATACCCCATGATCTCAACCTGACTCCTTACATTAAAAAAAAAAGAAGGGGAAATTCCTATTTAGAAAACAGGAGACAAAATAGAACTTGTTTTCCTTCAGTGTATTTGAGTCAATTCCATTTACTGTGGCCCTATCTGCCAGAGGAGAAATGACCTATACATTTTCTTTACCTGTAATTTAACAGGAGCAGATAAACAGCACTTTTCTGGTTAGTAGCTCAGTATTGTGCTGTCAAAGTTCCTTTAAATAATGTGTGTGTGTGTGTGTGTGTGTGAGAGAGAGAGAGAGAGAGAGAGAGAGAGAGAATGGTATGAGGGGTTATTTTTCCTTCTCTAATAAACACCCGTGTCACCTCCTTACCCATCTGATTTTTATGGTGTTTATTATCTTTGATAACCTATAAAACTATCTACTTTATAAAGGCTTCAGTATCTTCCCCCTTGGGTTGCACATTCAAAAACCTGTTGCTTGATTAACTATAAACATTACCTTGACTGTATTTACCTTATCAAGAACCATGGTAAGCCAGGCTTAACTAGTTTCTTATTTCCCTCTATGTACCTTGCATTTCTAACTCTAAGGCACCTTATTAAGATTGTAGCACAGTGACAGTCTAAGTAGTTAATAATTAGTTTTTATATGGTTTACTATTTAAACTTAACTTATTTGTATTGGCTAAATCATTTCCTTACTTCATCAGTGTCTCATTGCATCAATTGTTTCAAAGCTAATTGCAGCTCTTTTACAAATGACACCCTACTATTGGTTGATACCACTCTTGCTGCTGTCAGATGCTATAGGTTTGCTCAGCCTTAGGGACTCCATGTGAGACAGAAGAGCGAATCACCAGACCCTGTGGCATCCTTGCCATTACTTTGTTTCAGTCATTGTGTCAATTCTTTTTTGGGGCCTTCCTCTTTTTCACTGACTCATTTCCAAGCATGGTAGTCTGGTGGGGAGCGGGTGTGCAGCGGCAGCAGTGAGTCCTGAAAATATGTCCAAAGTGCATGCGATGGATTCTCTCCATTCTCACTTCCAATGAGTATTCTGCTTTTATTTATTCTGAGACAGACTGCTTTGTTTTGCTTTGGTACTTTCAATATTCTTTGCTAATACCATAATTCAAATTCATCAATTGTTTTTCAGTCTGCTTTATCCAATATTCAACTTTCGCCATTGAATACCACATGCCTTGTGTCACACAGACGTTGGTCTTCAACATGACCTCTTTGCTCCTAATATTTTCAGAAAGCAGTTGTTACAGATTTGACTAATGCACTATGCAATTTGGCATTTTGACTGCTGTTCCCATGAGTATTGATTACAGATGTAAGTAAAGTTAAATTCTTGACAACTTCAATCCTTTCTCCTTTTATTATGATAATGTTCATTGGGGCAGCTAAGAGGATTTTCAGTTTTGTACACTGGGCTGTAATCTATGCTGAATGTTGTAATCTTTGGTCTTCATTTGTAATTCTTGCAAATTTTCTTGGTTTTCAGCAAGGAAGGCTGTGTTAGCTGTCTATCATACTTTGTTCATGAGCCTTCAGCCAATTCTGATGTTTCAATCCTGAGTTCTTCATCTCATTCAGCTTCTCCGATTATTTGCTCAGCTTATAGATTGAGCACATGTGAACAAATGCAACCCTGACACAACATTTCCTTATTTTAAACCAATCAGTGTCCTCCTGTCATCTTGGCATGTCTGCCTCTTGGTCTAAATAATGGATCAGCATGAACAAAATATAGGCTGGAATCCCTGTTCTTCGCATTAGTGTTCAACGCCTGCACTCCTTACAATCACTAAAACTCACGCAAATCTATTTCTTGTGCTGTCAGTTTTCATCCAAGATTAATCTGTTAGCAAGCATGATTTACTTTGTTCTAGGTCCTCTTTTGAATCATGCTTGAATTTGGATAGCTCACAATCACAGCAAGTCTGAAACTTTTGGTTTTATCTTTTCAAAAATTTACTTGAATACAGTATTAATATTTTTCAATAATACCTGCATTCTGTCATGTCATTGTTCTTTGGAGTGGGCAAAAATATAGCTTTCATCCAATTTGTAGGCCAGGTAACTATCTTCTAGAATGTTTGCATAGTTTAATAAGTGCGTTCTCCACAACAACTGTTTGTTAAAATGAGTCTATTGGTATTACATCAATTCTGGGGGCCTGTTGTTGGTTAATGTCTTTAGCAGAGCTTGGATGTCTTCCTTCAATACCATTTGCTCTTAGTTGGATACTACTACTGAAATAGTTACACATCAACCAATTATTTTGGTGCAGTGACAGTATGCATTGCTTCCATATTCTTTTGACACTTCCGGCAGTTTTGAACATTTTTTTCCATAGAATATTTCAATAACATAGAGTTTCAGTTTTCCTTCCACTCTTTCACTGAGAAATGATGAACAAGTTCTTCACTTCAGGTTTGCTAATTTCAGGTTTTTTTCACATGTATTTTAATACTTTATTTTCTGTTGATTCATTTTCTTTCCATATGCTTTAGCTATGATGTGTCCAAAGGCAATTTTATCTCTTCTGGCATCTAATTTGGTTTTTCATTTCTACTTTATTTTTTGAATGACTTTTAATTTTTGTTTTCTTCATATATATTATACAACTAGCATATCATGTTACAGTGTTAAGATAGCAATACAATGTGACAATAGTACTATATCACTAGCATATCCTTAGTACCATATGCATGCTTTGATAAACCATGAGTTAACCTAGCCGAGATTGAATAGCTCATTCAGCATTCTAGTAGAGTTAAATTGATAACATGTGGTATGGAAAAAGAAAAAAACTGGTCTTCAATATGAATTTATTCAAAGTACATATAGAATACAATATGTACCATATTAAAATATTAAGACAAATATCATAAAAATGAAAGCTAACTCTAGTTCTTTAAGATTTCCTCTCCTTCTTAATATGGTCCCAGTTTCACCTCACTAATCCTGCTAGACCTGCATATGTCCATGAGTCTATTTAAGATCATTCTCTGCATGACATCCAAGAGAGATAAACCCATCAGGAGTTGTGACTGGAACAACGATTCTGTGAGGGTGCAGAAAGAGTGGGGAGAAGGGGAACTGATAACAATGATGGGTTCCATTCAAGGGGTACCTATAACAGAATGGCAGATAAGCAGATACATTGACTTGTGGAAGATACAGGGAGAAAAAGGAATAACAATAGTAATAATACTTATTGTAAAAGCAAATGTTCTTGGGGGGTAGGATGGGAGAGGGCAAGGATAACGGGCAGTTACCAAAGAGTGAAAGAAGAAAGAACGTGTTTTTGAAAATGATGTTGAAAATACTTGTAGAATCATGCTTGATCTAATTGGAGTATGAACTGTTATAATATCTGTACAGCTCCCAATAAAATGGAAAACAGAAACTATTATTCAAAAAACTAAATAAACTACAGCTAAGTTAGAGTTCCACTCCACTGTCATTAGATTTCATCACAAATTGATCCAAAATTGGTGATAATATAGAGAAATAAGTTACCCCCCAAATTCAAGTAAATCCACTTATGTCATATAATAAATTTATAATCCATACTATATCCTGATAATTTCTGACATCCTCACAATATCTGATCTCAAAAGGATTATTGCCTATGGATTTATAATAGAGATTTTTAAAAATAGTTTTATTTAAAATAGAACTTTCTATGAGCCAGAACCATTCTATTGAATAACCCTGAAACATGACATCTACCTTGAAATTGATTGCAAGTGTATATACCACTTGAATTTGGTCTTTCTGTCTGTGAGTTTGCTTTCCACAGGGTCATATATCTGAAGGTTTGGGGTGTTAGGTAGCAGAATAGAGCTTTAAATATATTAGGAATATGAAAGAGTGACACACTTTTAACAGAGATTTCATAAATAGAACTTGTTTACACACACATTCTTATCCGTGTGGATGTGTGTTTAAATCTTGATCATATAGTTTCAATTCTTCACATATATACAATCTGATTTCATAAAAGGAAGCTTTGCTTGGCCTTTCCATTTGTTTGCCTCTGCTGTTTGCAATTATATGCATTATTTATTTATTGAACCAAATAACACATTTTTAACAAAAAATGAAATGACATTCACTTGATCATGCCTGCCATAGATGCATGCAAACAACTTTTTCAATCTTTATTTTCTATTATTAATAGAATGTAGTCATTTTTTCAGGTCATCAATTATAACCTATATTATTATATTGTTTTACAGATATCAAATTATTTTAATAGTTGCATGATACTTTCTTTTTACTTTTTGTTAAACAAAAATAACTGTAGTTCATAAACTTTTCCATAAATTTATTTTTTGAACTTAGTACCAGAATACTTAATCATATATACTTTCATATCACAGAAATCTAAAGTAATTTGCAAATTGATGTGATTATGCTTTTCTACATTACAGACGAAGGTGTTTCATAATTATTCACTCTTTGCTAATATCTATTTTTTACATTTCTTTAGTCAAGAAATGTTCCTTCCCACTAGAGAGATTTTTGTGTTAGTATATTTCTGTCAACCACTGTAAAAGAAATAAAAGTAACTTTCTAATCGACAATATTAGTACCTATATTTAGGTTTTTTTTTTTGAACCGTCCAGTCTGTGGGCCTCAGTCAATCACTATGCCACCGGGGCTTGGGCCTATATTCAGTTTATGGTTAAAAAATGCCCTCTTTTAATGATTTGTTCTTTGTTGTAGAAACATTTTTTGTTTATTTAATAGCACCTGGACTTTCCATTTCAGACTTATTTCTTCTAATCTCATACAACTCTGATCACAATCCATACATATATCCATTTTATGCCAAACACATTTGTACACTTGTGGCCATCATCATTCTCAAACTGTTAATTTCTTGACTGCAAACCAGATGTCTTCTCCTGTTTAAACAAATCAGAAGTACAAGACTTGACATTTGAGGCGATAAAACAATTTACTATTGAAAATTAAGACAAGCTACAACACAGCAGAAGGAAAACAGAACAAATTTGATACTGAGCTGATTTCAAATCATAAACCTCCTTGAAGACAAAGGAGAAATGACTTATGTGATTCCCAAACCCGTTCCCGTTCTGAAATCAGAATGTGGCCAGTTTCTCCCACATGCAGGCGACGGGGGTCACCTGAGCAGCTACACACTCTCAACGCAACACCAATCCCCTCACTGCCACAGAGTCAGCAGCAACTCACCAGGAAGGCATCGGAGATGGTCCAATTGCCATGCTAAGGGTCCCAGATTTGAAATCTGCATGACAGCAGACAGTGGGGCAGCTTTTTCTCCTGTGGAGCGGCTGGTACCTCCAAGTCTCTGACCTGTTGGTTAAGGGCTCCTGCGGAGACTGACAAGCCACCACCAACACCATAGCACAGGGACTGTTTTTAACACCCATCACCTGGAAATTTTCAGAGCTGCCCTTAATCCTTCTCTTCTGCCACTTTCGTTGTTGCTGCTACTGTTGCATTCTACTTTTTTGGAGACCCTCTGCATGCATAGCTCAGGCAAGCTATTTTCATTTGTCTCATATGCAGGTGAGAGTTGGACCTTGCATAAAGAAGACTGAAGACGAATCGATGCATTCAAACTGGGGGGCTGGAGGAGGGTGTGGAAGGGGCCACGCACTTCCAGAAGAACAAAGAAATCTGTCTTGGAAAAAGCAGGGCCAGAGCGCACTGTGGAGACATAAATGGTGAGACTGAGTCTTATGTAATTTGGACATGTCAGAAAAAGCAATCCCTAGAAAAGCACGTGGTATTTGGGAGATGGATGGACACCAAGTCTGCAATAATGGACTGGGACACCAAGGCCGAGAAGCAACAGTGAGGATGGAACCGGGTTTATCAGCGCTTTGTTCTGTCGTGCACAGGGTCGCTTTGGATTGGAGGTAAATTTACCTACCGCACCTAACAGCAGCACAAATAGACTTTCTCCTGATATGCTGTATATCTGCAGTTCACTCCGATGTACTTATCACCTGAGTGTATTCTTTTTCTTGCCACAGCATTGCTCTAAAGGATAGGCTGTTCTGTTTGGTCACAGCGTGTGAGCAAAAACATTGAAAAAGGTGTGCAGAATAACCCTCATCTTAATTGCATAATTTCATGGTCAGAAAAAAGTTCACTTGGACAGTTATGAAGCCGTTTAGAAGACTGAAAATAAGAATTACCATTCTTTTATTTCCTTCAGCATATTATACTGAACCTATTATTTATAGTATTATTAGAACCTATATAATTATCCTAATTGTATACGGATATAGATTTATGGCTTTCAACTGGCCCAAGTGGTTCCACACACCAACTCAGACTATTAATTAATGAAAAATCCATTGACCCAGCTTTCACTTGTGTTTTATTTTTAAAGTATTTTGAAATGGATAAAAATGAACTCATAGGCACACTCATGTGTCATTTGCTTTCTGGGAGGTTGCCTTCTGCTCTGTTCCTTAGAGAAGCAAGAAAGTGCATGTGTGTGTTTGATCAGGGTCTCAAACATTTTCTAGAATAATAGAATTAAAATATAAGGTGATTTTTACAGACATGTCTTGATGATATTGTGGATGAGGACAGTACAGACTTACCAGGTGCTCTATGTGACAAAGGTGGGGTTGTCTGCTCCTATAAATATTTACAGACTTAGAAATTCAATATAGAGAGATTTATCTGGGAAAATGGATTATGTAGTTAAATAGGTTAGAATGTCCACAGGTCATGGATTATGTACAGTTCCATAGGTAGTTTTTCACTCTCTAGTAAGGCCTGTTAGCAAGGAAAAATCTATTTCTCAAAGGGAGAAAGTTCCCTTCATAAGCGGGCAAGCCTCTTCAAAATCCTAAGACATCTCTGTGATTCATTGATGGGTTCTGTCAAAATCTCTAAACATCATCTCTATCTGCCACTGCCTTTTCAAACACCCTTGGATCAGACATATCTGCTATGGTCCAAGTAGCAAAGTTTCTTTAATGGCAGTCTGAACATCCTTGGTGAGACTTAGCTTGGTCTGGGACTAACCCTAAACCAGTAGTTTTTAAATCACTCTATCAATCGCCTGGTATAACACAACTGAATGAAGCATCTACTGCTTCCCAAACCCAAAGTATCACTGGTACTGATTTTTACTTTTAGTTTTAGGTAGGGCCATAAATGAAAACTTATTCTACTGTTGTTAGTAGAGGTATCTCAGAATGCCTTGCAACTCGGTTCACTTAGAAATTTCACCCAGGGAGGGCGTTGCCTGCATTTTGTATCAGATCTATATATCACCCTCTGCCACAGACTACCTTACCGATAATTCTAAAGTCATTGTTACTTCTTGCTTACTATGTTCACTCCACAGAATGTCACCAGTGCAAAGACTCACTGTGATGTTGTGAGAGAGAAAAAGTGATCAAGTGTTTGAGAACTAAATTAATGATAAGATGCTAGGGAGTCATATGCCGTAAAGTAAGATAGTGAAGGTGTATTTCTGGCCTTGCCTGCTGAAGGCAAACTACTAATGGAGATTTTTCAAAACAGATCTAAAAAAGAAGCATTGGCAAAATCAATAAATGCAAAGTGGGCACCTGGAGGTGTATCACTGTTTTGTTTTGTTTTGAAGAAAGAAACCAGATCTAGAACATAAACTGCAACAGGAATCTTCCACCTGATTAACTTTTTGATATTCTACTGCCCTGCTTCAGGTACACACATACACACACATACATATGTATACACACATCCATTTATATTTATATTTTTTATATTTGCACCGACCAATGGGTGAGCTAATTGGGGGTATGGGGGGAATCAACACTCATGCAACTTTCAGATCTTGATGGTCAAATTAACCTTTATAGTCCCTCAAAGTGAGTGTTAGGTATTGTATCATGTAGTATCTTTCTATCCTCCTGCAAAGAGGTAGAGTCAAACCTGCTTACAGTCTTATGATACCTCCTTGATGTCATAAGCCTTTTGTACAAGAACAAATTGAACAGATACAATCTCTGCCACTGTGCCTTCCTGCCTGCTGGTACTCTGCCCTGTTTCCCCAGGCTTTGGATTTATTTGGACTCTCTACCCACTGGCCTATGTCTTCCTGCCTCCCTGTGCATTATTCTGTGTCACTTACATATGGCTAAGTAAGTCTGAAATCTAGCACTTCAAAAAAACCTCTGACTTTTATTATTCAAAGCCAGGTGTTTCATTGTTTAAGTTGTTTGGCACTAAACATATTATGTTTGATTAGATATTTGTTATGATAACTCATAGACGTGAAAAAACTATTACAGAATCAATTGTTTCTTATCATAGAGGTAAATTTAGATGTAGTCCAAATCTTTCGTCCAAATCTTTCATCTTAAGTGTGTAAAATTGGGATTCAGAGAGTGTGAATAAATTACCAAGGCTGTGGAAATAATTAAAGATACTTAAAAGATGTAAAATATTTTCTAAATGAAACATTTAAAACAAAGAAAATCCAAGCAAAAATCCTGCAGAGATATAAAATATGACATGACATGCTCATACTTATTTCTTATAGCCACTTTGTTTCCTATATATTTCACAGAATAATTGAATATAGCATAGAATTTGAATAGAGTAAGATACAAGAATGTTGTCCTGAATCCTCTAACAAACTGGAAGAAGCCTTTCAGAATAATGTTCTTATCTGCTCTCTCTCTCTCTTACACTCTTTCATATATATATATATATATATTCTTCAAAATTTGTGGAAAATAGTGAATTTCTTTTCAAAAACTTTTTGAATCATATAAGTGGGTTTGTGTGTGTATGTATGAGGGTAAGTCGAATAATATTACTACAAAAGCATATATACCTTACTGAAAACAAATATCAAAATAGTAAGTCGTTATTTCTCAATCTGTTATCAATGTAGGTCTATGCATTTTTGAAGAATGTGCTTCCATCTCTCTATTCCATCCCTGGACTGTATTATATTTTTCCATTTGGGCATCCTTTAGGCACTCGAGTCTTTCTTTTTGAATGTAGGACACTAAAAGAAGCCTGAAGGAGAAAGTGCGGGGATTTAGGGTGGATGGAATTAAGTTTCCCAAGCCTTGATTCCCTTGGAGTATGCTTGGGTGCATTGTTGTCTGGTAGGAAAAAATGTACCAGACACAGCCCTCCTGCTGGACCTTTCCCTCCTCAGGGCACTCTTCCATTTTCTTTCAACTTCTTAGTCAATGGCTATGATCATCATGTATTTTTCAAGAAGATCTATCAAGATTCTTCATTGGAAGTGCCCCAAAGAATTAACCTAACCTTCTCAGCTAATTGCTCTATCTTGAATGCCATCAACTCATGCAACCATTCTCTCTTTGCTTTTTGAGTTGTTCCTTCCCCCTGCTTCATTAATGTAAACTCATGCTGCTCTAAAGTTTCTGAGTTCTGAGCTGTTAAAAATAATTTAGATCCTAATGATAGTACTTGAAGAGCACCATGTGCACGACATGTTTTTTTGTACTAATTAGCCTAAACTATCTAAAAATACTTTAGATCAGTGGTTCTCAATCTTCCTAATGCTGCAACCCTTTCATTCAGCTCCTCCTATTGTGCTTACCCCCCCTTCCCCCAAGTCATAAAATTGCTTGTGTTGCTACTTCCTAAGTGTCATTTTGCTACTGTTATGAATCGGGCAACATCTGTGAAAGGGTTGTTCAGTCACCCAAGGGGTTGAGAACCACTGCTTTAGTCTAACAGGTGAAAGCTAGTGTTTTAGAGAAATAGCAAGAAGTCGAAGGCTGAAGCAGTAACACTGATGGCGCGGCATCAGGAGGTGAGGTCAGAGAATTAGAACTGAGCTTGATTTAACTAAGGTTTTATGCTATTTTAAAGTTGTGACATTTACTCCAAAGAAATAGGAAGCCTTGGCAGGGTTGTGAATCACAGAGTTTTATGCCTTCACTGGCTTCTGGGTTGAGAACAGACCTCAAAGAGGAAAAACAGAATTTAAGGAAGTTGTTAACAAGATAACTGCAGAAATAATCAACAATTGTCCACGCTGTAAATGAGAGTGACAGTATATGTCTAGAGACATGATGAGACTTTGGGCATCTTTTGAACATGAAATGTCAGGACTTGCCATTGAAATTGATTGAATATTGAAGAAGAGAGAACTCAAGTTTTTGGCATGGAGCAAGCAGAAGGCTAGAACTTCTATTAACAATTATGGAAATGTGTACTTGAGAAACGGAGGGGATCAGGGCTGAGGCCTTGGACGTGGCCTATATAATATCAGCATTTCTTTTGCGGGGCACATACATCATAAATGTCTATTAGACCCACAGATGACATGCAAATTCCTTAAAGGAGTTTACGAAAGGAGTGGGTTTAAATAGGGAAGTAAAGAGGACCAGGTACCGAGTCCTAAATTACTTCAACATTAAAGCAGTGAGAGAGATGACAGGGATGACAAGCAATCATCAAAGGCTGAGAAAAAGCAGGCCCTCAGGGAGGAGAGAAATCATTATTGCCACCATTCTGGAAACAAAATGAAGAGCATTTGATCAGGATCAAATGAACATGGGCCAAAGGCTATTGAAAGTCCATGTAAAATGAAGATTTTCTAAGATGACCACAGAATTTAATCAGTTTGCTGTATTAGTTTCTTAAGGCTGTCAATATATATCATGCCACACAGCAGGTGATTCATAAGAACAGAAATTTGCTGTTTAATTTTTCTGAATTCTATGAATCTGAAAAGATCACATCAACAATGTTGATTTCTTTTGAGCACTCTGAGAAAATACCTGCTCTCTGTCTCTCTCTGAACTGGCGACTTATGCTCCATATCATTTCTTTGCTATTACATGTCTTGCTATCTCAGTCTGAGCTAATATTCCCACTGGGCCATCGTCTGCTTGTGTCTGTATCTCCTCTCTGCATTTGCACTGGTACCACTCAAGACTGGCCCTGTCCTAAGACTATGACGTCATGTCAACCTAACGGAAGATGTTTTCAGACTATTTGCAAACAAGTTCATATTCACAGGGATGAGGTAAAGGTGAGAACTTCACCACATCTTTGCAGATCTCATAAATCAACTCATAACACTTTTGTTCTGAGGAGTGTTGGGGAAATTATGAGGAAAAAGTTCACTGGAGGAATTTTGAGAAACAGAAACAGAGACAGAGACGTTGCTGGTAGCATGTGTACACTCATGTACTTCTTCTTGGGTGAAGATATTCTGAAAGAAGTGACACAGGAATGAAATAAGTACATGTGAAATGAAGTCAGGAATAGTTCATTATTTATGTGCTTGTTTATTGCTTTGGAGTGTGTGCTTAGAGAAGAATGGACTCCTTTAGTGAGAAGGAAGGAACAGATAGAAAGGATCAAAGAAAACCAATTCATCTAATCACTTTCTCATTAGTTTCCTACAAGTTTGTTTTAGTTTTAGAGGGTTGCAAAATTTATAGACTCTGATTAAAAGTTAAGTCAAAAGACCAAACAAAAAAATGTTCATAGAGACCAGATTATACTAGGCGGGGTATACTAAAAATTGTGTAGGCTCATATTAAGAGTTCATGAAACCATGGCTCTCCTATTTCAAAGCTGAGATTATCTTGGAATTGAATACACATTTCTTAGAGTTTGGTTTCTAAGAGCACACAGAGTACACTTAAAGTGCCAACCAGGCAAACAGTACAGGAGACCATGGCCATTGTTGCTGAATTGGATAGGGCTATGTATATCTTGTAGAAAGTTAAGGCACCAGGTATTAAATTATAAACAGGAAAAGTTGGAAGTTACCCACCATTAAAAAAAAGACATAAGACATGATTCTGATGTGTATAGTTTCTAAGAGTATACTAAATTCAAGAAAAATACTACTTATTTAGATTGGAAGGATTAACGAAAGGAAGATCCAGTGAGATATAAAACTAAAAGTCAGGGGAAAAAAACCCTAAAAGTCAAAGATGTTGCCATCAAGCTAACTATGAAGACCCCACGTGCTATTGAACAGGGGTGGTCCTTGGGGAGTTCTTGGGTATTCTCTTTCTGGAAGCAAATGGCTGGACCTATCTTCTGAGATGCTGTTGCTTTAGTTATCGTTGCCATCCTTGATATTAGTAGTTGGTGCCAACCGTTTGCAACACTTCAGGACCTGAGTAGAGTGTACCAGAGTTATATTGTGATATTTCAAAATAGAAAGTCATAAACAAGTATATAAAAAGGGAAAATATAGAAGTTTTAGGATGAGTCCTTCTCAGCACTTGGAATCCTTTTACTCCCTGGGGTCCTTCCTCTCAACTTTAGATAGACTGATGGGTGACAATGTGCATTCCTCAAAGATGGGATTGGGGGTCTTCTGTTTTAGTTAGTGGCTTATCTCATGAGATCATGTAGCAATATAAATAGCTTCCATGGATTAACTCTGATGACCATATGGAAATGTTGTGAATGGATAACTTTGAGTCATTTCTACCTTTTAACAACCCATGTATTACAAAGTCACACCACTCCTCAGGGTTTGCTAGAGGAACAAGCCAGTACAGTCCTGATGCACAGCTTCCAAACATTTTCAAATGCTGAAAGCCTGAACAAAGAAATTAAAATATTATCACAGACAGTGCTGGCAAATGGGCCCTTCAGGACCAAGGGCACTTGAAGTAAGACTGAAGAGGAGATGAATTCTTAGAGGGGAGTCTCCATTGCATCATTTGCATGTGAAAGTTGGAAAATGAATAAAGAAGACCACAGAATAATTGTCCATGCATTTGAATTGTGGTGCAGTAGAAGAAAGTAGCTTAAATTGTGAAACAGACAAGCCTATCTATATTTGTAAAAGTGAAACCAGAGTTCTCCTTAGAGAATAGGAAACAAGACATTGCCTTTTGTACTTTTGACACATTGTCAGGAGAGAGCAACCCCTAGAAAGAGATCATTTGGGGGACAGTAGAGGGCTGTGAAAAAGATTAAGGCCCTCGATGAAACGACTTTTCAAGGGGCTCAGGCATAGAAACAATTGTGAGGATCGTGCAGGGCATGCGATGTTCCTTCTGCTGGGGAGGGCATTTCAAAGGGTCAGAGATGACGCCATGGCACCTGTTAATGCATATAGAGATATAGACATATTTATCTACTTATAGATAGGTATAGAGATTTAGGATGTCTGGGGATGTTAGAGGAGAAGGAAGATCACTGGTTTAAAAAAACAGCAATAGTGATATATATAATATATACAGTAATATATAATATAATATATCTGCATAATGAAGAACAGTGCATCCTTTTAGATTTTGTAAAGCTGTCATAAGAACCCCAAATTACATTTTTAATTTCAAAGTAAAAAGCCTGTATTTAGCAGGCTTTGGATTGTGCAACATGTTTACCATTTGGGCTGCTAAATAATAGTTGGGAGGTTTTAAGTTGACCCAGAGGTGACTCCGAAGTAAGACCTGGATATTTTCTTTCCGTCCAAACACTGTGAAACAGTTATATCCTGACAGACAAGGAGTATTGTATTCATGCATCAGAATCAACTCAAAAACAACTTTTTCTCTTTATTCACAGGATGTCTAGAAGTACACTGTCAAGAAAATAATCTCAAATATTATTTGGTGTTTGAAAACTGCATCCTTTTCTTCAAATTCATTTTAATATACTTCCAGTACATTATAGATTGACTTACTGGAACAACCATAGGTATAAGTACACTATTTGTCTGTGTTTACATATACAAGATTCAATAGCTTTTATTAGGTTAGAAGAACATATTCCCTTTTCTGTTGATTCTTATTTACAATTCAAAATCAAGGTTAAACAGAGTAGCAAATTATAAGCAAAAAATGTCCTGCTGCAGTTACATTCAGGTCATGTATTGTTAGCATATTTGATCTTCCAAAAGCCATATTCTCTATGATTTAAGATTTTCTTTTTGGTTGTTTTAATCACGGGCTTGAAAGTATTTTAAAAGATAAATGGATAACCATTATAATCTTGGCTCATCAGATATACTAAGAATACATTTGGCAATCTAACAAAGTCCTTGAATTGCAGTGAATCTAACTATTTTGCTTATTATGTAAAATAATATTGAAATAACTAGGTACTCTGGCCTTCAGAATATATTAGCATTTGTACATTCAAGTGAATGAATTCCTATACTGAGCTCCAGCAAACAGTAGAGAAGAATTGATTTCTGGCTATTGTCCCTGTTGTGAGGTGTGGTCATCAGTGAAAAGCTGTGTACAACAGAACGATGCTCTGCCCAGGTACCTCCTTGCAATATGTCACCTTTCAAGTTGTTGCTACAGCAGTTGTGTCGAACGCTTTCCTTGAATGCCGTCCTCCTTTTCACTGTCCCTGTATTATATCAAACCAGGCATTCCTCTTGGGACTCCTTCTGCTAGAAACCAGTCTCACCAACTTCAGTTTCAAGGAGAACTTTGCCTGTTCAACAAAAGCAGAGTTGCTCATCTCTGGGTAGTCTGTGACACCTTAAATAGTCTTCATGATCCCTCAGGACTATTGGTGGGAGTGGTCACCAATAGTGGAGGTGGAGGGTGGAGGGATGGTGGAATAGAAAGGGGGAACCGATTTCAGGGATCTCGTCTCTCTGGGGTATGGACAATAGGGAAGTGAGTGAAGGGACACGTCGGAGAGTGTACAATACAAAAAAGTAGTAGCAATTTGTAAATTATTAAGGGTTCATGGGGGAGGGGGAAGGAAGAGGGAAGGGAAATATGGGGAGCTGGTACTGGGGGCCTAAGTGGAGGGAGGATATTGTGAGAGTGATGATGGCATCAAGTGTGCAAATATGGCATGTATACAATTGATGTATGTATGGATCATGATGGGAGTTGTATGAGCACTCAATAAAATAATTTATAAAAAATAAAAAAGGAGGGGAAAAGAGGAGCTTATACCAAGGACTCAAGTAGAAAATATTTGGAAATGTGGCAACATGTGTACAAATATGCCAAATACAAATGATGTATTGAATATCATAAGGGCTGTAAGAGCCCCCAATAAAATCATTAGAAAAAATATTCTTCAACTACATCATCATTAAAAAACACCAATTATTTGACCTTTTTAATGTATCACTCTGCTTTCTCATCTCTCAGAGACCATTGAAAATAGCAAGCTTGTTGGATTGAAAAAATGGTGTGGATGCCACATCTGACCACCCCAGCTACCCAGGGGGAAAGGGGAATTGACCTCCACAACCATAGACGGCTTGTTTCTATGAGCCAGCAGCCAGCCATGCCCCCACTCTGCTCCTTTCTGCTACTTCTGACACCAACGGTTCCTTGTTCTTTGCACTACTCTGCACAGACACACATTAATGTTTAAAGCGATTCTCTTGCTTTATCTAACATTTTAAAGAGTTTTTTTTTCAGCAGATCTATCAAAATGCAATAAATCACTTGCTTTCTTGACAGTGATTCCATGGGTGTTGATTGTGGATCCAAGCAAAATGAAGTCCTTACAAAGAACAATCTCCTATACTTTTATCAGGATGTGGCTGCTTAGAAAACAATGAAATCTGTTGTTTTCTTATGATGATGTTTAAGTGATACCGAAGGGTTTATTCTTTGATCTTCGAGAGGAAGTACTTTAAGTTCTCTTAATTTTAGATTCAAGGTTGTGTCATCTGCATATTGTAGATTGTTAGTAAACCCTCTTTCAATCCAGCCTCTCAGAATATTGACTCAGCATACAGACTGAATAAATAAGAATACAACCCTGCTTCACACCTCCTTGATTTGAACCAGGCAGTATGTTCTTGTTTTATTGACACAACTGCCTCTAGATCAATATACGAGCTCCTCCTGGGAACAATGAAATGTTCCTCAATTCTCAATCTTTACAATGTTCCCTATATTTTGTTATGATTTCTACAATCAAATGTCTTTGTAGGCTCACAAAATACACATCATCCTAATATTCTTTTCTTTCAGGCGAGATCCATCTGATAGTAGTTAGGTACCCAATTCTGTTTTTTGAATCAAGCTTGGGTTTCTGGTAGCTTTCTCTCGATTTAGTGTTAGGTTAGCAAAGTTGTACTTCATGTAGTTTTAACAATATTGCTTGGTAATTTCTGTTTACTGTTATATAATTTTTATTTGGAATTGATAAGGCTAGAGTTGTCATCTAGTTAGTGATCCAGGTATCTCTCCTCCAAATTTCATATCACAAGTGAGCATCTCAGTTTGTTAAAACATTGGATCGATAACTCCTGGAGCCTCTTTTTTGGGTACAGATGCCTTCACTGCTGCTGGGGTTTGTGCAATACTGTTTTGTATTCACTCTATATTACCTATAGAAATGGTTGGACATTGACCTTTTTTTTTTTTTTTTTTTTGGTACAGTGATTCTGTATTCCTTCAATCATCTGTTGATATTTCCTTCCCATTATGTCAAGTGTATATAATTGTATTTGTGTGTGTTTCTGTGGGCAAACATTTCTGTCTGAAAAGAAATCTTCCTGTCTTGTGTGACTAGGGACATCATGGCTACATACTCAGGTATGAACCTAAAGGTTGGTGGTTTTAAGGGAACAAGAACAGTGATTTTTTAAATATCAGTCTAGAAAGTCATAGGATGTTGTTATGCTCTGTCACACAGTCAAAAGAAACCTGATGACATCTAACAACAACAAAGAGACAAAGAACAATTAAAAATGTATATCATTGGGCTGAACCCCGGTGAAGTAGTGGTTGAGTGCGGGACTGTGGCCCACAGGGTTGGAGGTTCATATCCAGCAGCAGCTCTCCTAGAGCAAGGCTGAGCCAGAGGGCAGTGATGCCCACAAAAACAAAAAACAAAAAAGGCATATCATTCCTTTTTTTTATACTACCCATAAAATTGGTGCCATATTTTTTAAAAATATGAGGTCAAAAGGGTCAATGGTTCAAAGCAAAGATTGGGAGGCAGGAAAACTAGCACACAGCAAAGGGGAAAAGCTGAACAAAATAGTGTTGAAACATTGCCATAAATCCAACTAAAATGTAATGGAAAAAATGTGTAGAGTTTGTCAAATAGGAAACTAACTTGCCATATGAATTTTAATAGAGGTTCAATAAAAACATCTTAAAGATTAAAAACAATGTACATCTAAATGGAATTAAAGGATGTGATATTTCCATAAATTATGTAAAACTTGAAAGCTCCCTTGGTATATACAGCAGTACATAATGCTAAAGGAAAATGTGAAAAGAAAAATTATTATTTTCTAAAGTTATTTAGAGACTTCATTTTCTTCCTTAAATATAAACAATTCATATATACCAAGGTAATAACTCCTCCTGGTGGAGGAGAATTAAACTTTAAAAATATTAGGGTTCAATACTGTGCTAAATATATAGGATAAAAACTGGATGAGGAGACTTTTCATGGAAATAATTTAGTAAAAGAGAAAGGGGATAAAACTGCCTACTTATGCCTTGGAGTTAATAAAAATACTGTTATATGCCCTCAACCTAGAATTTGTATACCTTTGTCTCTCACTCTAAACTCACAGCTAACACCTGGATAGTCATCCATAAAGAGCCCTTAGGTCGGAGGTGAACTGTCCTCAGAGATTTCCACGGCTGTAGAGCTCCTTGGCAGCAGAAAACATCATCATTTGCCTTTGGAAGTGGCTTCTGCTTTTGAACTACTGCTCTTTTGCTTACAGCCCAACTTGTAGCCCCCTGTACAGTTTGGTAACAATAAATAAATTAAGTTTAAAAAATAAAAATGTTGTCAAAAATGGGAACTCTGAAGCGCGGTATGATGAAATACCTTTGTTCCATGTTAGAATTCTCACACTCTCTGCAGGGGAGCTGATGGATCCCCAGCCCAGGCACCTCCAGCATTGCCATGGCCTGTTTCTAAGCAGGGGCCTGTGTATCACTATGCTACTCAACAGATTTTAGAGGCACTTTTGTATGAAAACACACTAATAATAAAGACCTGGAATAAAGTACATTTGGAAAATTTAGCCCGTGAGAACTTATAGCTCAATCACCCATCAGTAGCCATGCATGTGGATAGAATTTAACTGGGCATAATTTCCTTTCATTATGTAAAAAGCCACTTGAATGTCATCTTAGGAACAGCTAACAAAAGCAAAAAAAAATAACAAAAACCAACACACACACACGGGGATGACGAAGTATTTCATGGAAAAATGCATTTTTTTTTGTTACATACTGTTTTTGGCAAATTTTTTAATGTAGATAGACACATGATATATATGCATATATACATATATAGTTGGCTAGATACTGTAAGACAGAAAACATTTGTATGCTACCAATGTTTTTTTAAAATATCTGAAATAAAATTGAATCATCTTTAGTTGGGTAGAAAATCAAATCAATCACACATTGAGTGATGGAACACCAGGTGCATTTATTCACTGAGTCATCCCAAGAGTTTCATA
Organism: Nesogale talazaci; assembly: GCA_004026705.1. Lineage (NCBI taxonomy): Eukaryota > Metazoa > Chordata > Mammalia > Afrosoricida > Tenrecidae > Nesogale > Nesogale talazaci. The sequence goes on along the minus strand of PVJH01001341.1, from coordinate 145,996 downwards.
TGTCCAGGGAAATTAAAGAGCAAAAAGGTTAGATTTGAAACAGCCCCGATTTTAAGCAGAAAATGAAGGTGTTGCCATTGAAATTCAAGTCCATGTGACCCAATGGTCTCTTCCACAGACCTTGCTGTTTTTCATCAAAATATATTATATTTTATTTAATCATTTTGACAATTTGCTCCATTGGATGAGGAATCTCTAAGGATTATTTAAAATCATTCTTCCTAGTTCTCCCCCCAACATCATGTTACTGCCAGATCCAGCACTGAATAGCCCTGCTCTAAATGAGTCTGGTTGAACTACGTGACACAGGGAACAGTGTGAGGTCATGACATCACTCACATTCTCACTATTTTCTTCCATCAGTCTTTTGGAAGCCCTGTATGGTGTAAAGCAAAATCATCTACAGCAGGAGCTTAGTTTTGATTATCGATGTGCTGACCCAAATCACAAAGCTCAGATGACAACTGCTTCAATTCAATAGAAAGCGGATTGAACTTCAAGGGAAGTGGAAGTTCAGTCATCTCTTTATCTAGAGCAAAGTGGAAAACCTGTCATCGGGCACAGTTAGATTACGAAAAGGGAATAAGTCATTGCCATTTCCAAAAAAGTGACCTGTGATCTGACCTTGTGTTACAGTTTCTAGAATATATTGTACTGCTCATCAGAGATTAAGTATGGCTTTTTTTTCCTCCCTGCACTTACTATAGAGTTGGGAAAGATTATGTTGAACCTAGCAGCTGACATTGTATGCTAAGCTGTAATTTAGAAGCTCAAGTCAATTATACAATAACAAAAGGAATATGCGCAATGCTCTTTGACAGGGTTTTTTGTAGTTAAGTCTCCCAGTCCAGAAGGAGGAGAAGAAAGAGCAACACATGCCACACCCTTCATTTTACGAAATAAAAAGGACCCATTTCTTGGTTACTTCCATGGCCTAGATAAAAAATTCACAAATCCAGTGAAACTAAGAGAGTGACTGAAATATGACTCTAAGAGTAAGTTTCTTTTCATTTTAATACCAAAGCTACCACCCACCATCATCATTAATCCATTAATTTACAAAATCAATCCTTTGCACTTTTGAATGGTGGACCACTAATTAAGGTCATAAGATTATACACACAGAAAAATCAATTTTCCCAATTTTCCTAGGGGCAAATATCACGGAAGTCAAATAAAAATGTTGGCTAAAGAGAAATTTTGGCAAACGAATGTTAATGCTACATTTAAGTTTTGAAAAAATACACATGATTTAGAGCTTCACCATTGGAAAACATTGTTAAATAATAGCTAACGAAACCATACAATTTTTTTTTTTTTTGGGGGGGGGGCATCACGAAACCATACAATTTTTAATGCAAGAATACACTTCACACTTTGGAGTAAATAAGATGCAACAATTACTTTGAAAGGCAAAGCAAGCAATGCTCAATCTTCTAAGAGATAACTGTAATATAATGTAAAATCGATAGGAGATTGAACTACTCTTTCTGAAATCTACAGGGAACTCCTCCATGCACAGGAACCAACCCTCTCTCCTTACTCCCTCCAACTGGAGGCACCACCCTACTTTTTAGTAGAACAGTGACTCAAAGACCTCACAAGGAATCTAGAAACTTCTTAATTTGTGTTTGTACACAATAAAGTATAATAATATTATTTAAACAGAATACCAGGGCAGTTATGTTTTTCTGTCTGTCACAAACCCCTCCCAAAACCAAATAAATTTTGAGCCAATTCTGACCCTGTGCAGGCTTTCTGAGATGGTAACACTTCACTCGTGTTACACACGTGTTCATCATTCTTCAGTGGAAGAGCGGGTGGGTTTGACATGACAACCTTGTTGGTTAGCAGTCCAACGCCTAACCCATAGCACCTACAACCCATAGGACCTACAACACAGCACCTTTAGACAGCAGTTTGACAACCACTTTTCTGATTCTTGAAATTCCATCTCAATGAAGAAACAGTGCAGACTACCATAATATTTCAATTGTACATTTGGGGAGAATTTGTACTAAATACCTCATACTGAAAATGAAACTTACATATTGTATTACCTCCCAAAGCCAAGTCATTTGAGTTATTTCGTGAAATCAGCATGTGCAAATTGGTTTTTAATACAGCTGCAATAGCCATCTGACTTCTTTAAAATTCAAGTTCCCTTAAGAGAAAGTACATAAACCAGACTGCTAGTGATTGGATTTTGCTCTGGGTCTAGGCACTGTCTGCTGCTAAAAAGCATCTGAGAAATTTGATTTAAGGGAAGGGCCATGCACAAATACAAAATCAAAAACACAAATAAATTGACAATGCTACAGTGTGTTAGTGAAAGGCACCGAGAGTCCCCATGTTCTATAAAGAGTCAATGTGCTCAGTGGATGATCCAAAGGTTGGGAGATTCCGTCTACCACGAAGCACCTCAGAAGAAACACCAGACAATGTACTTCTAATAAGTCAGCCATTGAGAATTCTGCAGCACCAGCGTCATGCTGACATACCTGAAGCTGTCATCAGTCATAATTGACTCCATTGTAACTGATTTGTTGTTTGTTTGTAGCTAAAAGCACTGAATTGAGAAGCATAGGAAAGAGAGAAGCACTAAAATGTGTGCATTCCCAGAAGGAATACAAATCACCAGCTTCAAAGTGTGCTCTAAGGAATGTGGGTGGGCAGAAATTGTTGAGTCACCTCTTTGTCCTCAGAAGTGCAGGAAACAGTCATGACCAAGCAAAAGGCAGGGGAAAAGGAAAAGAGACAGGCTGTTAGTCAGAAAGGTCTGAAATAGCACAGTTGCATTGTCCTGTCTCTTCACATTGCCCCATTGTAATGGCTAATTTTATGTTAGACGGTGTTCCCAGTGTTTTAATCAAACAGTATCTGAGACGTTGTTTGGTACACTTACAGGGGAATGAGCATTTCAGTCATCTGACTTCCAGTAAAGCAGAGTATGCTACCATTGAATGAGAGACCCTCACCCAGTTAGCTGAAGACATAAGAGGAAGAGCAGGTTTCCAGACAGAAGGATTCTGACTCAATGTAAAGAGATAATTTGTCCAAATGTTCACCTGATCTTTACATTTTGGACTTATCAACTTTTACAACTACTTGAGCCACTTTTTCAAAATATCTAGCATCTATCTGTCTATCATCTATCTATCTAGCACATATATAACTATCTACCTACTTATTTTTTTATCTATAAGCTCTTATAATTTCATATTCCTGGAGAACTCAGAGATATCAACTTTATAAAAGACAGTACTTTAATATCATATTCATTAGATAAAAAGTGATACGATGGAGGATATATTTCCCAACTTTCTAGCACAGCTGCTGCTGAACAGAAGGTTAACAAAGACACTTTGGAAGCAGCATTTTCATGAACAGTGTAGATGAGGGGTAAGTACAGAAAGAAAACAAAAATCATGTTTATAGAAGAGAAATTGAAAGGAGAGATGGGAGAAAATGTCAACAGTTGCAGCTAAATTTTAGACATAAGTGTGAAATATGCGGAGGTAGATTAAGACAGAGCTGAAGTATACTATGTCATGCTTTGGATATGTAAGTGATTATGTAGCTTTTGGACTCACCACTTCATGCTGGTCTAAAATGAACATCTCTAGTAGCTAGAGATTTCTACTCTGAACTCACCATTACTGTCCCTGATTTCAATCAGTCACTCTTCCCCAGTTTTTACTGTGTCTTGTGATTTTACTAAGTAGTAATACTAATCGTACAGCCCACCATCTGTGTATCATTGTGTGGTATTGTGGTAACTTGGATATTAATGTAACACTGGAAATATGACAACTATGTTGAAAAAAATCAGCCATCACTTCTGGTTGATAGGTTTCAGAAGACTAGGATAATCTTAGAAGACAGGCCTAACAATCTATGCCTGAAAACCAGCCAAGGAAAACGTCTATCACAACAGTACGTCACTGTGGCGGTCATGTGCTTATGTTAATTTTATGATTGAAATGTAGGGGTGGAGTCTAGCCTGTTAATCTGGAAATAGCCATTGAGTAGCCAATGAGGCCTCTGCGTGCGCATGGCTTTATCCTGAGACTTCTGGGAAATATCGCAATAGTGCCCTCGTGAAGATGAAAAGCTATCTCATCTGAGTTAGTCTCAGAGACAATTAATCAAGGACAAGACAAAATGGCAGCATCCGAGAAACTGAAGGAGCTGGAGCAGAAGCCACACGGCTTTGCCTTGATGGAGCCAGACCTCTGAAGCTGGGGTGGCCACATGGAGACCTCTGCCAGTGATGAGTTGCCACTATGGGATGCTGTTGATGGACCCCGAGCCCTGGAAGCGAGGAGCCATCTGGAGACCCCTGCCAGCACCATCATTCTGCACCCACTAACCTGTGACTTCATGAGTCGGAAGGAGACATTATAGACTGATTTCGGGGATATGGGTTAATATCGGACTTATGACTTTGAACTGGACTGGGCTGGAATGTTTTCTCAATGTCCTGTTCCTCTTGTATATAAACCTTATCCTTATGTCCACAGGCATGCCTATGAAATTTGTTCCTCTAGTCTACCCAGACTAACACAGTCACTCTCAATGTTGTGCCAAAACATGAGGCAGGAGGCAGTGAACCATGTCATCAACCATAGCCACAAGCATGCACTCGGCTGGGCAATGTTTTGTTTCCACTGAAGGTAATTGTATCAACTTTGTCCCCCTTAAAACCGTCCCCATTTTACAGATGCAGCAACAATGGCTCAGAGAAGTTAAAAAAAAAAAACACAAGAAACAAAACCTTAAGAAGGTGTAAGAATTAAAAAATTTGAATAAGTTAATCACAAGTTTCAAAGATACAAAAAACGAAAACAAAAACAAACCCACTGCCATTAAGTCTCCCCTGAGACTCCCTACAACCCAGTACCACAGAGCAAATCTGCTCTTGTGGGTTTCTGAGACTCCGCCCAGGAGGGGAAAGGCTCAGCTTTGCTTTGTGGGCGGTCCCGTGGTTCCAAGCTGTCATCCCTGAGGTGAACAGCCCAAAGCACAGCTCATTCCATCCTGGGTGATCCTTCAAGGGCCAGGAAACATGTATATAAACATTTTCAATATGAAATTTAAAATATGCAAAAAGGGAACGTAAGAAGAAAGGACCATAGAGATACTAGACATTTTTAAAAATGATAGAAATATCTAGAGGAGGGTATAATTTTTAATTTGAAAAGTCAGTGACTGAGAAATGTGACAGTAATTGCCTGAAATGTGTCCCATAAAATTTGTGGTATAAAACCTGACCTTTTTATTGGTGAATGCCATCCGAATGAGAAGAGTGTTATCTTTGGTATTTCAGTGTCACATAGGATGGATCTTTGACAATCACTTAAAAAATTAATAGATGCATGGACATCATTTACATATGTATATCAATAGCTTAAACAGAGTAAGGTGACTTATGCAATCTGTGGTCACTCGGCATCAGAAGCACCTCCTGGGCAGTGAGTGTGCTTTGGGTTTAGATCAATTGTCACTGCAATCCATTTCATAACATTTATAACCTGTTGTTCTTCGTGTTACTAATTTTTATGAGTTTCCCATTTCTCTCTGTTGTATCCCAAGAAGCTATCACTATCCCTAAAGATTTACCTATCCTGAATTTTATAGGGAGAACAACATACAAAAACAACAAAAAAGCAAAACCAAAACAGAGCAAAACACCCCAAAGCAGTCACAAGATAAAACACAGAAAAGTCTCAGTTGAAAAGATAACAGAAGATAATAAAAACTAGAGCAAAGTTGAAGTGGGTCAAAAGGTTGATCAGACTTCTGCCATCAGGTTGATGCCATCCCATAGTGATTCTACAGGACAAAACTTCCCCTCTGAGTTTCTGAGCTTGCACCGCCTTCAAGGAAGAGAAGGTCCCATCATTCTTCAGAGGGGCTGCTGATAGATTAAAACTGCCGGCACACATGGAACCACTACCTCACCGGAGCTCTTAAAAATGGATAAAAAAGAAGAGCAAATCAAAAAGCATTAAACTTCCATCTAACTACTTCTGCTTGTGCATATTCCTATGTACCCCGTCTGATAGCAAGACTATTCCTAGCCCTGGTCCATTATCCAAGAGATTCCAATGGAGGCTTAATCCACACAGGGATCCTGCAACTAGAATGTGGGCTTTGGTTGTGATTGATTGCCTTTCTGCTAACTGGGTACTCAGAATTTAAGATTCAATACTCTTCTTGAAAATCACGGTTTATGTAATCCAAGGGTTAAAATTTTTCAAAGTCTATCACTTTTGAAATAAAAAAAGAGAGACAGTTTAGACTTGGAGCACGGGAGCACAAATAGAGTAAGATTACTACTTTATGAAAGTAAGTGGTGAACCAAGGAAGGAAGAGGGAAAGAGACAGGGATTTCACCCTAGAAGAACAAAGGAAAGGAGGATTTCCTAGAGCTTCCACTCTGAAATCTAGTTTCCCAAATTGTCAAAAATACATTTCTGTTTGTAAAATCCCCTCATGTTTTAGCATCTCTGTCATTGCATCACTAGATAAAAGAGTTGCAAATTTTAATTTAAAATATAAAAACAATAAAAATGAGGTCAGTTTTTGTATCATTATCAAAGGAACCATTGGTTTTCTTTAAAAAAATAATAGTTTAGAGCCTTTTCAATATTTACCTTTCACTAAACACAGATGAAGATTTCAATAGCATTTGAAGGCAGAACAGTAATCCAGGCTGGTTGGTTTTTATTCTTTGAAATTGTCTCACTGGCAGCTGACATGCCACATATTTGAAAAGTCACTGCAGATAAGTTGTTATCTTCAGCCAAGGTATGGCTTTTAGCAAATTTCTTGTAGATGATTAATGATTGCTTTAAAATTACTAGTTGGAAATAATCACCAAGTACGTTCATTAGAGTTAGGATATTTTCCCCCTTTAACTACTTTTAGAAAAAAGGATAGTCATCCTATTAATTGTCCTTAATATTTCATTGGTTTCATGGTATTCATTCCACTAGTTACATCTAATTTCAATTGGTGTCAATGACACAAAACTAATTTCGTAACACCTGTTCTTCTATGTCCCTATGATCTGTACTCATAACGGAAAATGAGATGAAGTTCTTATGAATGACTACATGAATGACTACATTGAGGTGATTCATAGTGTAATGATGCTAAGAATTTACTTTCCTGGATGTGTGTGCATTTTGAAAGAAACAATCTGAGAATAGAAAATGACTATTTGGAAGAAAGCAAGCGAGTTGGCACTTACCACGTACACTTAGACCCATCCTCAACTTCTTCCCCGCTCAGTGTCATCCTGTTTATAGATTGAGTTGCTACCTGCCATGTCATCACTGCAGAGTGATCAAGGGCTCCACAAGGCTCCCCAAGGCTTTCTATTTTCATCACGATTGACAGTCTTAGAAACCCACAGGCATACTATGACTCAGTACGACTGGGTCCCTATGCATCAGAATGAATTCAATAGCAGCGCCATTTGAGTTTGAATCTGTGAAAGTTATTTTGTAAACTCTGTGACTCTTGTTCTTAGAGGCCACGGACTCTGGTTCCAACACAGAGGGACCCGATGCACCACAGAAAGAAAGGCTGCCCACTGCTGCACCCTCCTCGCAAATGGCCCTGCACTTGAGCACATTGGTGCAGCTACTGCGGCAATCAATCATGTCAAACATCATCCTCTTTTTCACTGTCCCTCTGCTTAACCAAACATGACATCCTGTGCCATGGCCAGGCATCCCCTAGCAACAGGTGCAAAGCACCTAAGAGGGAATTTTACCATCCTTGCTTTTCAGGAGCCCTCTGGCCACGTATCTTCCCAGACAGACGGCCTGTCCTCTGAGCAGTCCAGACTTTCAATATTCTTCTCCAGCACCACGACTCAAATGCATCCATTCTTCTTCTGTTTTGCTTATTCACTGTTCAAAGTTGACACACATATGAAGCAATTGAACATAGCATGGCTTGGGTCAGGAGCACCCACATCCTGAAAGTAACATCATTGCTTCTCAATGCTTGAAAGGGGTATTGTGCAGATTTCCTTAACATTTACTTAATCCAATAGCATTTTTAAAAACAGATTAATTATCCAAAATGAGGTATTTGAACATACAATACATGGATGCACTTTGCCTTGATATGTATAAACCAAAGCAATACTTTCTGCCATTGAGTGTGTTATAAGGCATACATATGTACCCACAGGGATTTCCTGAGGTTGTAATCTTTACAGGGACCGACAACCACATCTACTTCCTACAGAGCAGCTGATAGATTTGAAGCATCCATGTAAAGTTGCTATTCTATATATAAACCTTAAAACAATATGACTAACTATGGCATAAAAACACACTTTGGTGGGGCTGAGCCCCGGTGGCATAAGTGGTTGAGTGTGGGACTGCAGCCCATGGGCTTGGTGGTTCAAATCCAGCAGCAGCTCTCAGGAGCAAGGCTGGGTAGCTCCCACGACCACCAGAGGGCAGTGATGCCTCACCCCAAAATAGCATACTCATGCTTAAAATATTGCTGTGTTAAAATCAATTAAATATCCATTATTACTATGATTATAAGTAATAGTACTTAAAGAGAGGTTGCTATTTTAAAAAACACTTTTTGTTCCTAAATCAATTGATTTATATAATTTTCTCTTCTGTTATAGCTATATAATTTAAGGCAAAGATAAGTCCTTATAATAGTCTATAGGTTTATAGGAATTTTAAAATCAATTTTTGATGTGTGTGCATGTTCCTATGAATGAAAAGAAAGAATAAAGAATATTGCTGATAGCTGCATACTCTCTGTGGACTTATTTTTAAACTATATCTTTTCTTTAATTTATTATTAGGAGATAAGTCCTAATACACTGCAAGGTCAGATTTAATTTGTTCTTCTGTAGTGGCGCTATTGCTTTTTACTACATTTTTAGATATAGATATTTACACCATTAAAAGAGTATGCTTTGTAAAAACATTTTGCATGATATGAACCAAAAAATAATCCCACGAAGACATGTTCAGTACTGGAGAGTATATTTAACAGCTGAGTAAATGGATAATAACTAAATTAGTATATATTCTAAAACCAAATCCACTATCATGGAATCAAGGCTGGTCTCAGCCCAAGATATAACCATTGCACCACCAGCTTTCCTCAATATCATACAGAGTAGTATGCTAAATAGTAGGAGCCCTTAGACTGTAATTAGATTGTTAAGGTTTATTATGCCGGCCTGGCTGAGAAATACATGTGGGGTTTTGAAGGGCGGAGAAATAAATGGCTCGGTGAGCCTCACCCTTCTAGTTCTCAGGTCTTTTGCTTTCTGATGTTTAGACCACGTTACAGCTGCTTAGCCAGTTCCCTCCTTTTATCCATCAAGGTTCACCTCTTATGAAACATCCCCGAGGAGAAGCCACATGGACCTACCCTGATGCAGCCCTGGATGCTGGAGCAGCCACGTGGAGACCTCTGTCAGCGCTGAGTTGCTGACACGCTCACTTCTCTGACTTTCTTCCTGCCATCGACATCGTGGCATTTATTTTGTGAGATTGAGGAGGGCTTTGTGGATTGGTGTGAGACATATGGGCTAATGTTGAACGTACGTGCCGGGAGAGCACTGGGTCGGGATGCTTTCTTAATGTGCACTTACTCTTTAATAAGACTTTCTCTTGTATACATGTGAGTTTCTGTGTAGTTGTTTCTCTAGTTTATCCAGACTAACACAGTCATGTTTATATGTTGGGCTTTCATCCTTGAAGTCTTCAGTTCAAAGGCACCAGCAGCTCCATGGGAGAAAAACCAGGCTTTCTACTCCTGAAAACAGTCACCGTCTCAGAAACGTAGAGGGGGTTGCTTTGACGCAGCATTGACTCCATGCCATTAGCTGAGCAGTCAGAAGAGGTTTTAAATTGTTCTGAATCCATTTAAATAGTGTACAACTGTGCAGGTTTACAAGAAGTGCCTGCTTTGATTTTAGCAAATTATTAAAAACATATGAAAACTCTAAAGCACATTTTCAACGAGTCTTTTTGAAATTTCCTATTCAAGGAAGCTATGTAAACTTTTTATCAAACAATGAGCTGTGCCCCTGTTAAATATAAACCTGATTCATTCGTATACGTACTGCCAAAGTTTGCTCAGCAAAAAGCTATTATTAAAAAATTCCCAAAAGAAGGTTTTCAAGCAAATGAATCAAAAAAAATTATTGTTGTTCACCAGCTACAGGCAATACAGAAGAGTGATGATAAACTAAAGGGAAGACACATACTGATTATTTTGAATGGCCAAACATTCAAAATAAAGACTCCAAGAAGTGATCATGGAAAGGAAACACTGGGTGAAAAGCAAAAGTTAAAGGCAACAGAAGTAAATTCTGTTGTATGTATAATTCCGCAACATCAGTGGTTTAAGAGCAGATGCTTGAATTGATATGCAAATGGACCAGGTGTGGAATGAGGAATGGGTGTACATCCATGAACATACATATATTTGATGGAGGATATTTGTATATGAGTATTTATCATTGTGATAAATAGATCCAAGTGTGTGTTGGAGAATTTAGGAGGAAAAGTTACGAAAACTTCTTAGGCATAACCAAATACCTTGAAGGCGAGTCACTGGGTTTAGGCCTTGGGAATATGTTCTTTAGGAACACCAAGAATCTTTGGCATGAAACCTCTCAAAAAGACCATTTTTTTATCTCACTTTTCTGACTACATCTCAGGGACCCAAAAGCTCGCTTAAGGTAGAATTATTGGCTTCACCTAGTCTCGTGCCAAGAATATAGAAGGCAAGCAAAGACTCATAGAAACAATCAATTGAAGAGATTAAGGAACTGTGTGACTATCCGCTTCCACAATCCTGAGACCAGAACTAAATGGTGCCTGGCTATCAAAGGTCTTGGAAAGAATGGGAGGAAAATGTGAGACAGAACTCAAAATCAGAAAGTTAAAAAAGAAGCCATAATAATTTGTCCTATAGAAGAGGTACAATAGAATGGATGTATGTTTGCTCCTCAGGTTTTCAACAGCAGAGTTCACAAAAGCAAGAATGGGAAAAGAACTCAACTGCTCAACATTAAAAGAATGGATAAAGAAATTATGGTGTATACACACAATGGAATACCACGCATGATGGAATACTATGAAAGGACCCAGAAACCATCATGCTAAATGTAATCAATCACAAAAGGACGAATACCATATGAGTCCACCACTAATGCATTTAATTAATATTAAAACAAATCTTAGGGACCAAATTTTAAACAAATGGGTAGAAATTCTGCCTACTGATGATCAACCACACCTCACCCCCCACCACCACTCCCTATGTGCACTTCCTGAGGACCACCTTGAAAGAGGAGACCTGACATTGACTGGAATCACTCCTTCAAGAAGGGGGAAAGGGAAATGACCATCCATATGATGCCATCCAACATTGAGAGAAGGCTGCGACAAATCCACATGGCCTCAAATGAAGGAGAGGAAAACCTTAATGGAAACTCATGTTAGGACCAGGCGAGAGGAACGTCTACAGTTCAGAGGAGGCACTTAGATTTTTCTTAGAGGGTCTGGTGGGTAAATGGGGAGGAGTAACCTCCATGGGGAAAGGATGCTAAACAATCGTTATAGGGAAGCTAAGGGAAGACTAAACCCAATTCTAGGTTCCTGGGTAGAGACTTTTGAATAAGTTTTCTAAGTCTCAGTAAACTATGCCATGGACTAAGCATTATATTATATAAAAGATCCCTAGGGTCATACCAGAAGGACTTAACTAGGAAACCCAATTGAATGAACTGGGCACTACCTCAGCACTACCTGTAGTCCTTGGACTTAAGGACTGAAATTCCTGGATGGGATAGGGAAGCAAAGGATGGCCACCCCAGGACTATGGAAATGGTTTTTGTCATAATATCAGCACCAAAGTAAACCAGAATTGTTGATACCACATAGACAAGTGGATAGATGATGGGTTCCCACTTAATTATAGCCCTAATCCAAACACAAAATATTCTTACTACAATGCCCTGCTCAAGATTTGTCTTTATGAAGAGATCAGTGGAGACGAGGGACCTACAGCAGTGTGGTGAAGAAAGCAAATGGTCCCTGCAGGTGGGGTTCTAAAAGCTTTTATTCAATCAAGCAGCCATCTTCTAAGTGGGTGAGGCACTAACCAAGTCCACAACAAAGAAGCACACCAGCATGTGTGATCCAAAATGATCCTAAAAATACAAATGTCAACAAGGAAATTATCAGAGCTTGAATTGTGAATGCCCAATTTCTGGGTGGTCTTGGAGGGCAGTGGGAACCCAAAATGTATCTTCAAAATATCCTGTCAGAAGAAGCCTCTGGCATATCCCCAGGCAAGTGGCTCAAACAGCTTGACCATTGACAGAGACTACTGTAAGGTTGCTTGTGTGGATTGAATCACAGTATCTTATAATACTGGGTCAGTGGAACCCTCTCTTGTTCCATGACAGAAATTCCTTCTTTGACTTTTTAAATATTGCTGGTAGTTTCTTCTTTCTTGCTCTTTGTTTTGATATTTATCTTATTATTTTATATTCATATTATTATTATTCTCTTCTATTTCATTTCCTTCTGTCTTATAATTGTTTATGTTAGAATTATCAGTTAGGAAGCACAGGAATGAATGCATAGAAACAATAAATGATCTAAAGGCTTATAAAGAATGGTGGGTGGGGAGAGTGAAGAGATTTGGGAAGGGAAAAATAAATGTTAAAGGGGGTGTTTTACTTTGGGTAGGCTAGAGGAACAAATTTCATAGACACATATATGGATATAAGGAAAGGGTTTATATACAAAAGAATGGAAAACTGAGAAAGCATCCCAACCCAGTCCAGTTCATTCATAAGCACATATACCTGACACCAGTCTAATGTCTCTTCCCAACTCATTAAGTCACAGGTCAGTGGGAATCCCGGTGCAGAATCCTGGTGCTGGCAGGGGTCTCCAGATGGCTCCTTGCTTCCAGGGCTCAGGGTCCATCAACAGCATCCAGTGGTGGCAGAAGCAACTTATCGCTGGGAGGGGTCTCCACATGACCTCTCCACCTTCAGAGGTCTGGCTCCCCTCAGGGCCAAGCCATGTGGCTTCTCCGGCTCCTCAGAGGCTGCCATCTTGTCTTGTCTGTCATTCATCATCTCTGAGACTAGCTTTTCTGAGATAGCTTTTCATCTTCACGAGGGAAATATCATGAGATTTCCCAGATGTATCAAGAGAAAGCCATGCCCACACAGAGACCTCATTGGTTACTCAATGGCTATCTCCAGATTAACAGGCTAAACTCCACCCCTACATCTTAATCATGAAATTAACATAAGCACATGACTGCCACAGGGGGTGTGGAGCACTAGAACTGATTGTGACTATGTGTCGACATTACATTCAAAAGTGACTAAACTATGTATGATTTGTGAATTCTCTATCAAGAAAAGTACTTAATAAAAAGGAACGAAACCAGGGTTGACCAGTGGCTATCTTGGTGGAGGGAGAGTGCTTGCTTAGTGGCATTGAGCTCCTGTTTTTACTATTATTTTATTTTATAGCTTATTGGCACTTCATCCACATATCACACAATAGTTTAATGATATCAGAAAACTTGTATAATAATTACCACAATTTTATAACATTTTCTTTTTCCTTCTACTAATTGTTACTTGTGTAATTATTATTTTTTGATTGTGGCAAAAATATACACATCAAAGTATTGTAATAAGAGTTATATTAGACACCAATAAAATGATTAAAAATAAAAAAGAATAATTCAAAGATGACCAGTGGCAACTATGGGTGAAGGAGGAAGAGTGTGTGCTTAGGGGGCATTGAATTTATGCTAATGGTGCTGGAATTATTTGGAAAAGGATACTAATCATGGTTGCATAATAGAGTATACATGTGGAAGATGTTGAATTGAATGTTTTGTTGAGTTTATGCTTTCATTGGTGGAATTGTTTGGAAAAGATTATCATTAAATGTTGCACACAGAGCATAATCGAAGATACTGCAATATACATGTAGATGGTGTTGAATTGGATAATGTCTTGCTGTGCACATTTTGCCACAATTAAAAAAATAATTACACTAGAAAGGAGTACAAGGAAGAAGGAAATATTCTAAAATTGATAGTGACAATGTTGTACAGCTCTACTGGATAGATCTGAGCTACTGAATTGTATGATATGCGGAAGAAGTGCCAATTAAACCTAAAAATAATACTAAAAGGTTTATGGAATCATCTTTTGGGTCTCCTAAGAAGATGAACATTGTTGCAGTTGATTTGGGCCATGGAGTGGGTTCCAATCCATAGTGATCCTGTGCACAAAAGAATGAAACAGAGTGGTCGTGAGGATGCTCACAAGTCCTCCTCTGACTGAGCCCACTCAGGCAGCCACTGTGTCCATCCATCCCACAGAGGACCTTCTTTGCAGCAGCCACCATCAAGTCTCCCCTGCTATTATGCACAAAGTATGTAAGACAAAATGGCCTTGTGATGGTAAGGATCACTCTGGCCTTTTTTCTTCCAATACATATTGGTTTTTACTTTTAGCACTCCACGGTGCTTTCAGTATTTTTCTCCAACACCAAAATTTAAATGCATCGATTACTAATCAGTCTTCTTTAGTTGATGCTCAACAAGCATATGATGCAATGGAGAATACCATGGCTTGGGTCAGCTTCATCTCAATCCTCCAGGTAACATCGTTATTCTGCAAGATTTTAAAGAGACCTTATGCAACATATTTAATCAATTTGATTACTTGATTGCTGCTTCCATTATCATTGATTTTGGATCCAAGTAAGATAAAACCTTTGACAATGTAAAACTTTTATCTATTTAAAATGAATGATGTCACCTGTTGATATAGTTAGGAGGTTTTTGGTCTTCATTTCATTGAGTTGTAATCCATATTGAAGGCTATCGGTCCTTTATCCTCATCAGCAACTATTTCAGGTCCTACTGACTATCAAAATTGGGTCATTTCCATATTACAGGTAGTTAATGAGTCTTCCCCCAGTTTTGATGCCATAGTCTCTTTCATATAAGCCAGCTTCTCTGATAATTTTGAACAATATGGTGAGAGGATGCAACTCGAATTCTCACCTTTCCCAGTTTTAAACCATGAAGTGTTCCATTCCACTGTTCTGATCCCACAGCGGCCTTGATTCATGTACAAATTTCAGAATGAGCAAAATTCAGTGTTCTGGAAATTTCATGCTTCTTGAGGTTACCCACTTTATAAGGGCCACAGAGTTGAGTGCTTTTTCATAGTCAATGAAACACAAGTAGCAGTTCCCACAGTGAACCATGCTCCATCTGACTTCTCCATTAATATCTCTTGTTCCACACCCTTTTCTTAATCTGGTCTGTACTTTTGGCAGTCCCTATCACTGTGCTGTTGCAATGATTGTTGGATGTTCTTAAGCAACATTTCACTTGTCTGCAATATCGGTGTCCTATAGTTTGAGCATTCTGTTAGGCTGCCTTTCCTTGGAATAGGCACAAATATGGATCTCTTCCAGTCAGATGTCCAGGTAGCGCTCTTCCAAATATTCTGGCATAGAGTGATTCCAGTGCTTGTTTTCTGAAACATTTCAACGGGTGTTCTATCAATAGTGGGAGCCCTGTTTTTGGCTAAGGCATACTTTCCATGTAGGACTTCTTCCCTCAAGGCCACTGATTCGTGCTCATAGGTCACCTCATAAAATTGTGGAATACAACTGGCTCTTTCTCATACAGGGATTCTGTGTATTCTTTCCATCTTCTCTTGACATTTTGCCTACATATCTTTCAGAATTGTAACCTGAGGCTTGGATTTTTTTCTTGAATTCTTACCATTTCAGATGTGCAGACTCTATATGTCCCTTTTGACTTTCTAATTCTAGACACTTGCACCTTTCATTATAATTTTTGACTTTGTTTTCTTGAGTTTCCATTTGAAAATTTTTAATTCAGGTCCTTGATGTCATTCTTCCACCCCCACCCCGCATTTGTTTTAGCTAATCTGAATCATAGTAAGTGTCAGGATCTCTTTTGACACCCTCTTTGATCTTTGATTTCTTTCCTATCTTTTTAATGGACTTTTGTTTTCTTCTTGAAGGATGGTCTGGATGTCCTCCCTCATCTTACCAGATCTTCTCTTATAAGTCTTCAGTGACTCAAATCTTTACCTGAGATGTTCTGTAATTTCAGTTGGATGGACTCGATGAGGTCATGTTCTGGCTCCTGTGGATTTGTTTTTATTTTCTTCAGCTTTTCCCTGAAGTCCATTGTATACTTACCATTTGTATTGTAGCTAAAAAAGTATTTGCTATGAAGAAAAATGTTGAATTTTCAAAATTCCTTCATGGGACCTCTAGTTTCATTTCTATCATTAAGTCCTTATTTTTCAACTATGGTTCTTTCCTCTTTGTTCTCAGCTTTTGCATTTATTTTCCCAATAATTATCAATGCATCTTGATTGCATGTTTGATCAGTTTGAATTCATAGAATTCTTCAACATCGTCATCACTAACTTTTGTAGTTAGTATCTAAATTTGATTAATATTTGTATTGCTCAGTTTTCCATAAAGGCAGAGAGATATAATTTGATCACAGAAAACACTGTACTTCATGATGGATTTAACAAGATCCTTTCTGACAGTGAATTCCAGCCTTTCCTTTTGATCGTGTTGCTCAGGCATAGTAAATTCTATGATTTTCTTATTCAAAATGGCCAATATCAGTTCATTTTAGCTCACTAATTCCTAGGACATCGATCTTGATCTGTTCTTTTTCACTTTTGACCACATATTTACCTAAATGTATACTACACATATTCTGAGTTCTTATCATGAGAAGCTTTCCAGCTTTTACTCTTTATCTCAAGTCATGACCCATCATCAAATGAAGATCCCGAAGGCTCCACTCACACTGGTTTCATGGGACTCATGTCAATATGACTGATTCTCTTCCAAGACAGTGCCCTCTTCTGAGTGATATTTAGTGTGACCTCCAACCTGAGTGACTTATCTTCTGGCAGTATCCCGACAATGTTCTCCTTCATGTTTTTAGGTGGTCAGTATTAAAAATGCTTTGAGGATATGCACACAGTTTCAGCAACTGCTTTCTCAGAAGTGGGGAGCAGAGTCCTTCTTCCTCATCTATTCCTAGGTCAGAAGCTCCACCGAAACCTCTCTCCTTTGAGGGGTCCTGCTGGCAGAGCTTCCAACATGATAGCCACACACAGCCAGTGCAGCACATCCAAGGGACAGACAAATGATGATCCCGGAATTCAACTTGTAATTTAATCCACCACTTAGGATCACTTTCTTCCCAAAGGATAGACATAGCGGGTGAACAGAACACAACCCATAAGGACTGTGCACATCAACCAACCATATGAGAACACAAGGGCAGGATTTGCTCCAAAGGAAGCTCATAGCTTTGCCTGGGGCAGGTGAGATGAATGGTAACCCAGAGAGAAAGTGAGCAATTGATTGGCACCTATAAATCATTGGGTGGAAGTGAAAAATGCTCAATGAATTTCACTCAACTACTGAAAACAATAAAATCATTTTTAAATGTCCCATATTATACCCATAGATACCTATGTTTTAAGTGATATTTGCTAATCTGAATTTGCTTTTGTGTACGTTTCAGACAAAGGATAGATAAGTATGCTGGAAATTCAAGATATATTTTAAAATCACACTATATCACAGACACTATATTTTCATTACAGTGAAATAGTACTTAGTGTTTTCCTTTTGAAAGAAATTATTTTATTTGAAAACTCCAATTTTCATCTTGTAATGCCCCTGTGTTAGTCTGGGTAGATTAGAGAAAAAAATTCATAGACACACATATGGATATAAGGACAAGGTTTATATACAAGAGGAATGGGACATTGAGAAAGCATCCCAACCCAGTCCAGTTCAAAGTCATAAATCTGATATTAGCCCATATGGCCAATACCAGTCTATAATATCTCCTTCCGACTCACGAAGTCACAGGCCAGTGGGTGTAGAGTCCCGGCACTGGCACGGTCTCCCCGTGGCTCCTCTCTTCCAGGGCCCAGCATCCATCAACAGCATCCAATGGTGGTAGAAGCAACTCAGCTCTTGCAGGGGTCTCCACGTGGTTTCTCCAGGTTCAGAGGTCTGGTTCCATCAGGGTAAGCCCATGTGGCTTCTCTTCCAGCTCCTTCAGTTCCTTAGACGCTGTTTTCTTGTCTTGTCTATAGTTTGTCATCTAGTTTGACTCCCAACACCTGGGGAGATGGCCTCTCATCTCCACAAGGGTAATATTGCAAAACTTCCCAGAAGTCTCAGGAGAAAACCATGCGCACACAAAGACCTCATTGACTACTCAATGGCTATCTTCAGATTAGCAGGTTAGACTCCACCCCTACATCTCAATCATGAAATTGAAATCAGCACATGACTGCCACAGCCCTACTAGAAAGTCAAGAAAAACGACATTAAGCTCTCACTCTCACTGGCCTTGAGGCTAATACACAAGAGTGGAAAATGAAAGTTTAGGCATATTTGGAGAAACAAGCACAGCCACAAAGAAGCAAACAAAGAGTCTTTCTAAGTGGGGTGCTACAAAAGACAAACAACAATGATAACAACCATGTTATATATATTAAATACTAGAGAGAGCAATGAGACCCTTTGTCAAAGCATTAGAAAATGCCATGGCAAAAAGGCTTTAAAAAATCTTTACCAAGTATTCAGCCATCAAGCTAATTAAGCAGTAATTTTAGTGGACTCCCATAGACTTGATGTAATGAGTCCTTTCCTCTTCATACACCAAGAGCAACAGCAGCAACAAAACCTAGGAGTTTTCAACATCAAGCATGAGTCAGAAGAAAGAAAATTTATAGAAGGAGAAACAAAGCTGGCTTTCAGATGTGCATATCAAATTACTTTCAGTTGTCAACAAAAGTAGTATAAGATATGCAGAAAAACTAATTTGGGTTGCAATTAAAAATCAATAAGGCAACATTCATGATTTGACAAATATGAGAAAATTAGGCACCACACTCTTGAATAACTAATGATCCGAGGAGAAACCACAGAAGAAATTGCAAGAGATTTTAAAATGAATGAAAATGAAAACACAATATACCAAAACTTATGGGGTGTGATTAAAGCAGTACTTAGATATTTATAACAACAAGTGCCTATGAAAAGGGAAGAGTCTCAAATCATTAGTCTAATCTTTATGATACAACAGAAAACAAAAGGCATTGAGACTACTCACAGCAACGAAGAGGAAAAAGATAATATAATAGAGGGTACATTAATGAAATCACACTGCCAACCAGTCTATTCTGAGACAGTAGTTGGGAGCCTTAAACTATAAATCTTAATGAGAGCAGATTGCTTATCTTCCTCTCTTTCAAATGCTAATAGATTTCAGCCACCAATCTGAGTTGATCAGTCAAAAATTTAACCGACTTTAAAACATAGAGAAAAAATACAGAAAATTTACGACATATAGTTGTTCTAAAATATCCACAAAATCTGTAAACCTTAAGCTAATGTGAGCACTTTAAAAAGATAATTTAAATGAACCCCTCAGGAATAGAAATGGGAGTAGCAATACCAGGAGGGCATGGATGCGGTGGGGAGTGGAAGAGGGAAGAAAATGTAGGGGACAGGGGAAAGGGATTGCTGCAAAATATGAAAATAATAATAATAATAATATATCATCTATCAAGGGAGCATGAATGTGGGAGGTG